>JALYBT010000054.1:0-315545 GCA_023510015.1 Pestalotiopsis sp. LF_19_12 | reverse complement strand
CGACTACACTTGTAAATCAGTTCTACAGTTACTCTTTGCTCAGTATATCTCCTACGCTTTACGTATCTGATAACATAAACCCCAGCACTTCTTTATACTTCGGTTTATCCTTAGTATAGTCGTTACAATAACGTACCTGAATAAAAGTGATTAAAATATAACAATTATACTAAAAATAAACCGAAATATAAAAAAATGCTGGGGTTTATATTATTAAATACGTAAAACGTAAGGGATATATTAAGCAAAAAGTAATTATAAAACTGATTTATAAGTATAGTCGTTAAGGCGTATTAAATACCTTACTTATAAATAAGATAAATGCTTAGATTAATTATTAAGGTAATAATTATATATATAATATAAGAAACCCGTTTTTAATATATTTATTTATTCTTTTATTGATGTTTGTTTAAATTATTATATTAGTGATGATCCTTTTTGTTGGATTATAGTTAAAAATAATGATCTATTCCTAAGATTATTGCCAAAATTATGATCTTGTCGATAGTTGGCAACAGCTGTCAGACTTGGTCTGTGCTTGGGGTCTTTATCTAGTGATGACAGCCCCGCAGTGTGCCTTCTTCCCTTCTTTAAGCGCTAATATATATTGTTTTCCTGCAAGGGTGTATGTTCGTAACAAAAAAATACTAATATTAAACGGTTATAACACTTATTTACCACCGAAATTTATATTTATAGCCTACCGGATAAAGATCGCCTTAATTTATTTACTAGCTTATATAAATAAAGCTATTTAGCTTTTTAATAAAACGGTGTTTTTTTTAAATATTATTATTACGATTAGCTTAGACGGTAGCGTAAAATAAATATTACGGGATTTATTTAAAAACAGCAAATAATAATTATTTATACCGCGGCGGTAAAACTATTTTTTATTTTTAAAGTTATATAATTAAAATAACGTAAAACCGGTATTTACCTTTTAGATCCGGCTTAAATATTAAAAGATCCAAAACTGTTTTTTCCTTTTTTTATACCCCGATTAATAATATTATAAATACCGTTAAATATAATTTAAACTATTATTATAACACTTTATAATAATAAAAATTTTCGGTAATAAATTATAGCTATTTATCGTAAATATCCGGGGATTATATATTCCGTAAAACAGCTATTATAAAAAGCGGGCAAAACACTAAATTTAATATATAGCGAATTAGTTATAACGCGTTAAGATATCGGGTTTTTATAAACCGAATTAAATAAATATAAACCGGATAAACGTTAAATAATTAATTTTAATCTAAATAAAATCTTTGCAGCCTTACCGGAGGTCCGTAGCGCTTAAAACGTGCTTAATAAGCGTATACGTATTATATTATATAAAAAATAAATCCCGATTAAAAATTATTTCGAAATAAAACCCCGAACCGTTAAACGGACGCGTAGGATACGATAATATATTTTTTTTAAATTAATTTAAATATGTTATAATAGTAAATTATTACTTCTTCGTATTTAGAAATATGGCATTTGTTATATGGGAACGTTGCAAAAAGGGGTATATTACAAATATGGGTTCGGGCGGTTAGTTGCTTCGGGGTAGAGTGGATCAGTGTACTTCGGCACGCAACGAGTTCAACTGTCGACTACAGCTCAGCTAAACTGTCCGAAAAGATCAGCTTTGACCTCAACTTCAATCGCATTATCCTCAAAAATCGAGGTATGACTTCCATCTTCGGCAAAGGGTAACAAGCAGCCGAAAAAGTACGAGAAAGACTTGGCCCAGCTGCCGGGGAATTGTCAGGAGTTTAAGTTGGACTCTCCAGCCCGGCAGATTGCCAAGTTCCACCGCGGACAGAACCGACATTGGCCCCGGCCCACCCAAACCAGACTCCGTTTCGCCTGGACGACTTCATATGTTCCAACAACGTTCCATCTCCGCACCGCCAGACTTTCTAGAATACCGAAATCCCCGTAGTTATCGACTTCGTCAAAAGTCCGGGCGAGTGCCTACTAGACTTATAGAAGTGTTATGGAACAGCGGCCCGTCGTTCCATTTTGTCCCAGGATTCCACCGTCCACGCTTTCTTGATCTCCAGTACGGTTTCGCCCAAGGTGGCGACTGATGTCGGAGTCTGAGCACCTAATCTCGTGATATGAACGACTTTCTAGCATTCGAGTGCCGACTGCAAGGTCTATCAGAACAATGGAAGGGTGAGCTGATCTACAAATTTGCAAGGCAATTCGAATTGCTCCGTACGATGGGTAGCAGGCACGAGAAGTATTTATGCTCCGAGAATAAACACCAAGGGAATCAAACAAGATCGGGGAAACCCACGGGACGGGCACCAACTCCTTCCAACCGGGCGTTCAAGCCAACAGCCCGTCCTCTCGAGAAGTTTGACCATGGCTGCGTCGCGCCGGTAAGTTGTCTTCGCATTTCCAGATATAGCAAAGCCTCACGTCGAAAGGGACCATGGCATCGGGCTGTGCTGAGCCGGGAACCACGCGTCGACGCGACGACGAGACTCAACCGG
This sequence comes from Pestalotiopsis sp. LF_19_12, assembly GCA_023510015.1. NCBI lineage: Eukaryota > Fungi > Ascomycota > Sordariomycetes > Amphisphaeriales > Sporocadaceae > Pestalotiopsis > Pestalotiopsis sp. LF_19_12. The sequence continues at coordinate 313,038 of JALYBT010000054.1, read as the reverse complement.
ACCTGTTTGACCTTCTAGAAGCGAGAAATCTTTCATCGGGCACGGGATGCGAATCGTATGGCATCGAACGGTTCGAGCAACGTCGTGAAAGCGGTACGAGAGAGGAATCTGGGTTGGGGAAGTGTGAACCTTCTGATTTGAATATATAGCTTGCACAGCCTGCAAAGCCACGGTTGCTCCTACGCAGTTCCCGTTCTTTACCACAGGCATCGTCCACTCTACAATAAACGACAAACTCAAATATGTTCTTTGAAATAAGTGCCAAGAGGATGTCGATCAAATTGAGAACGCTGCCGGAAAGACTTTTCTTGAAAATCTCGCAATTCCTTGAAGCATGGTTCCCACTGTCACTAATGGGAGATTTGTCTTCGAACCCTGCCGTTGCCGTGTCTCACGCTCGCGAGGAGCGGGAAAGGACGGAGAGATTCTTTGTTTTGATTGTTTACTCAATCAAACCTAAACTCAACCGTTGGAATACTCTGATGACATGGTAAGAAAATGCCTCAAGTTGATGGTCTTCATGTGTTGGCCGGCCGAGAAGGCGGAAAATAAACGAGAGACAAATAGGTGAGACCTTTGTGCTTATCCAAAAATCGCGAGAGACACTGTTTCCCGTAGACATGCAGCTGGGTGTTTGAAAATATGCATTGCCAGAAGAAAGATGCCATCAAGACAGAGGCGCGGGATTCTATTCACCGCTTGCTACATGTGCAAATTGTAAGGTGAAGTTTTGAGCCGTTGCGGTTTTGGCGCTTTGGGTTGGAAGGGTAAAGATCACATGCCACAGACGTTCAATTGTATACAAGCTTTAGTAGCAACTGGTTTTAGATAGAGGCAGTCAAGGATAATATAGAAAAATGCTCGAAGTGGTATGAAAAAAAAAATCTTTGTTCATTTGAGATGTCTTCATGGACTATTGACATCTTGCTCTGGGGGATATCTGTTGGAATAATATGCAGAGAATGATCAAAACCAGCCTGATGCTTCCAATCTCCGTATTAGATAGATAGATGTGTTGACTCGTTTGCCTCCTTGACTCGTGAAAGCCCCCCATTACTCTAAGTCGCGGGCAGGTAATGCTGTAGTAAGTCTATATGGGTATGGGTAGTTGACGGTAGAAGGAAAAGAAAAGAAAATCATGATTTCCTCAGCTCACAGCCCGCTATCGATCTGGTTCGGCCGGACACCCGAGGTGAAGGCGTTCCAGGCGTCGCAGCCCTCCCTGATGCTGTCGGGAAAGTCGAGGTCGGGGATCTGGTCGGGCTGAAAGACGAACTGGGCAAAGAAGCCCGCGCTGGCGTGCCAGGCGATATGGCAGTGGAAGGGCCAGGCACCCGGGTTGCTGGTCTCGATCTGCAGCACAATGTGGCCGAACGGGCGCACGTTTTGTACGTCACGGCGCATCGGGTTGTCCGTCCTCACAAAGGCCTGATCGGTGTAATCGCCGGCGCCGTCGGACAGGATGTACATGTTCAAGCCGTGGGCATGAATCGGGTGCGGGCTATAAGGATGCATTAGTGACTGAATTTGACATTGTCTGATCGAAACTGTGGTAAACTTACGCAGGGAGCGGATTATTAATAATGATGCGGACGGAAGAGTTGGTGCCATAGTTGATGACGTTCATGTCCTCGTCCCAGGTGAAGTTGCCGTCCTGAGCCTGGAGTAGCGTTGGATTGTTGTAGTCAACACGGGCAGACACATTGCCAAACGTCCAGAGAAAGTGGCCCGTCTCATTAACAAAGGTGTTGATATCCATGTTCTGTGTAAATGTAGCTTCAGGCAGCGGAATGGGATAGAGCGGGACAGTATTCTCCAGTACGTCGTTGGCGCAGTTGCCCGGATCCGGTACGTCCCAGGGAGTGCTCGTTGGAAGCACGTTGGGGTCGGCATCCTCGTAGAGAATTGCGGCTGCGGCATTGGGCTGGTTGGCGCCAGAGCAAGTCGTCAGATTGGCACGCAGCCAGAATGAAGAGTCTGATGCACCGGCATTGGCAGTAACCAACACATCAACGCGCTGGCCTACACCAAGAGTGACGACAGTGGTGTTGTACGGCTCAATTTCCACAAAGTCGTTGGTGACGACAGTCATGGTGTGCTCATCAATGGAGATACGCTCGATACCCTGGGATCCCGAGTTGTAGAAGCGGAGGCGGTGCACCTTTCCAGACTGGAACTGGAAGTTGGCGACGCCGGCGTTGCTGGTACAATTGGTCGTGTCATTAGCCTTGACGGTTGCGCAGTCAAAGTTGTTCTTTCCCTGGATGAGGTTGTTGTCGGAAAAGGATCGGCCAGAGAAGTTTGGTGCCATGATGTTCTCAATGACTTCATAGTACTGTGCGTGCCACCAATCTGGATATTGTTTAGTAGAATTCACTTCAACCCAAGCATTGGCACTTACCTCCGACGGAGATGGGGCCGACATCAAGATCGTATGGCTGATTTAATGGGCCATGAATGACTATAGGACCAAACAGACCGCCCGAGTACTGAGCCGAGTAATGCGAGTGATACCATGAGCTGCCGTACATGTGTGCTCTGAATCGATATGTGAAGGAGCTATCAGGTGCGATTGGGCACTGCGACACACCCGGCGTGCCGTCCATGAACGGTGTTTGCTCCTGTAGCATGCCGTGCCAGTGGATTGTGGTTCCCTCATCGACCTCCTCGATCTGGTTGGTGACGGTGACTTCTATCCAGTCGCCCCAGTTGGCCTCGAGCAGCGGCCCTGGGAACTGCCCGTTGATTAGGATCACGCTCTTGTTATAGCCATCTGGCTGGATGTAATCGCGTGTGATGGTCCAGTCGTAGGTTCTCGTCATTCCCGTATCCGGCGCCGAGTAATAGGGGTTGTCGAAAGAGCTCAGGTCTCCCCAAGGGCTCTTCTGACTGGAGATACCATTGTCTTGGATCCAGTTTGGTAAGTAGGGATTATTGACTGTGCCCCATAACGATTTGCTGAAGGCAGGTCAGCAAGAGAGGATCCAAAAAGATGACAACCAAAGGAATCCATGGTGTCTCACCCATTCTGTAGATGCGAGCTCAATCCGCCAACCAGGCCACCTGGAGTACAACCCCGGAAGAAATCCATTATAAACAACGAGTGGAACGGCTCATATGAAACAAAGCCTAGAAAATTATATGTACCAAGCCGTGACGAATGATGAACGAGTGAAATTCCCCGGGCAGCTCAAAGCAGAAAGAACTAATACACTGAGCAAATTCGAGAAGGAAAAAAAAAAAGGGCGGCAGAAACATACTTCTCTTATACTGACCGACTGGACTCCCGGACAAGGTGCACAACATGGGGGCGGCAGACACGACCTGAGTTCAGCTTGGAGCCGGCCAGCCGTCCCCAAGACACGGATCGCCCATGATTACGAACATGCTATACAGTTCCTAGCAGGAGCTACTACACCTGTTTCCTAGAGGACCAACTAGCTGTCGCACGAGTCTCCCGCGTACTCGGTACCGGTGAAATTGGGGCGGCAGTCAAAATCCTTGGCTTGCTGGGTTCCGATCTCTTTTCAGCCGCATAGCTCCTTTGGGTGTCTTCTCTCCGATCTCAGGTTGGATTTTGCCTTTCCACCAGAACAAGGGTGCCATGACATCGAGACCCCATCTTGGGACTAGCACAGGTGAGTCGGTCGTATAATCGAGGTGTCGTTTTTGGGTCCTGGCGGTTGATCCACATCACTTAAAAGTCCTACCGGCGGTTCGAGGTCAGAGCCAAGCTTTTGGCTAGTCGTTACACTAGCACAATTCGAACCTGGAGAGATCATATTCACGATCCCCATGGCCACCTCGTAAGGAAAGACACAATGCGCGTGTTGTATGGATTATGTTGGGTGAATCATGACCGGATTTCTGGATCCTCTCATCTGAAAGACCATTAGCAGAGTCTAGCCATCTTCTGGCAGTGAGAAAATGCAAGGCACAGAAGCAGGTCAACGTCATGCTTTTTGGTGTCGTCTGTCCGAGGTCTTCTTGACTTGACTCGACATGTGCATTTTCTCGGTCCACCTTGGCGACTCAGCGAGCTATGCAGAAAAAGAAAGCAACAGCTCGGCGACCACTCTGTTACCTCTTTGAGCCCTGAGGGGAAAGTCGATGCAGGGGAACCGCAAGTCTCAGGTTTGGGCCCTTATCCGTCGAGGACGATTCGGCGTACAACGGGGGAGGACCCAGTAAAACTTTGTTTCTCCGGTGATCCATTGTCCAATATTCAATGTTGGGCACGGCGTTGCAGCTCCTGAAGCAAGCATGTATTACCTGATCGCCTGTATCGATGAGATGGGCAGTCTCTGAGCGCCACCAGATGCGGTGGCGAGCAACGGTCAAAGTGTTGACGGATGACGATGTGACCCCTTCGGCCCCCCTTGTGCTTCACGTAAAGACCTGCCTACGGTGAGCCATTTTCAGGCCATCTTTTGCACTGCTGTTTGAGAGACTATTCGCCGGGGGAAAAGCGCCTTGGCCTCGACGAAGAAGAACTGGGGGTCTGCCACGGTGTTTTGGGGATACAACTTGATTATAGTATGTGGTTGTCCAGAAAGACGCAAGCAACGAGGGCGATTGTAGGCGTCCGGGGGTAGCGCAGGTACTAACTGTAAGCCTGTAAGAGCCCTGGATCCATCCGGTAGATCATTGCAACCCCCCGGCAAGGGTCTCTGGCAGGGGTGTTTCCTATTATGTACGCTTAAATCATGAGCCTATTTCGACCTTCAAGACATGGAACAGTGCAGCCAAGGCTGAGAGAAGAGGATTAAACAACTGCCCGCATGATGGTATGTGAATTACTGTTGATGCAACAGTTATGTCTTTCCTGCATCACCCCCAAAACGCCTTTCCATGAGAGGTTTACTATGGTACTTTCGCAGTTTACATGCAGTCGCCGACACACACAAGTACAATACATCTTGTGTGGCTCGAATTGGGCGCGACCCCGGAAGTTGGCAAGTGCTCAGACACTCTCGACGTTGATAAAAAAATCAAGGCTTCAGGTCTGGCTGTTTCTTAGTTCTCTAGTCCACCCGGGGATGTGGCTCTGTACCATGGCGCCGTTGCTTTTTGTTCCTCTCTACTGGCGCCAGTTGAGTGCGGGCTCCAGCGCGAATAAAGCCAATCCGGAGATTCGATGGGGGAGTTGCCACGACACCACGAGTCTGAGCTGAAGGCTGAAGCGGCAGTCGAGTTGTGCTCCATAGAGACGATCCAATAGTGGTTCTAGATAAGCGAATGTAGAGTTGCTTTATATTGCGAGTGACGAGCTGCCTGCCTACCTCGATGGCAAGAAAAGAGGCGTTGCGTGGCTGTCTACGAAAATCGATGCGCCTTCAGCTTTCTCAATACAGTCATGTTGTTTTGTTTAATTGATGCTCATACATAATTACGGCACAGCGGCATTGCGAACAGCACGGCACGAAGTCGTTGGCCACGAGGGATCTATTCTTGTACAGACTATTCAGTCAACACCGATCTGCTTGTTACCGTCTGCAAGAACTCATTCAGAGAGGTATCTTTGCTTCGCTTTTTAGACTCAGACCATAGTCCGATCTCTGAGATCCGGGGGTCCAGTTTTTCTCGTACGCAAGCTCGAGAACCCGGCGCTTCATTGAGATGGAAAACTGGAGCCTCGGATGGCTTCTTTATAGTCCCGAAGACGACCAGGTGCTCGTATTTATTAAATGTCACTACTCAATTGTCGCGATTTGCTTACTCCTCCGTTCTTTTACAAGACTTCGGACGACTTTTGGGAGAATATTTGGCCACCATGTCCCTTGGTTCACCGTGAAGCCGCACAAACGTGGACCCGCACAACCACGCATGGGATTCTGCTTTCATATACATCTCACACTCCGGCACAGATCCAATTGTGATGGGCTCAATGTTTGCGTGTTCTTCATTACTCTTACTGTCGGAAAAGAGTTGGGGTTCCGATGACAGCGTCTTTCCAGCCAGATTTTGGCCAACCTGAAACGCCTCCAAAATGTACATACTATACAGACCAGGGTCGATCTTGAGATTCTCCTCGTGGAAGAACTTGGTGTTGTTCTCGTGGTAATGGTATCTCCAGTGAAGGGCACGAGCTATTTAGCAGCCTCTTGGGCGGAAGCTCTGCTGCGGCGCTGCCAGAACGTAGGGTCGTCGTTGTGCCCGCAGGAAGGCCTCGTTGGCCATTGGCGATGCATCAGTCCTGATCACACTGCCGATACCCATGAAAAAGCTATTCCAACAGTCAGTAGATGTTCTTGTTCGTTCTTTCGACTCTTCTTCTCCCAATGGAGCCACGAACCCGAATGTTGCTCCCGAACCAGCCATGTATTGTCCCAGCGTTCGCATAATTCCGTTCGGGCCGGCGCCGTATCTGAAGATGTTGACGGTTCCTGAAGACAATCTTTAGTTCATGATTCCGTATAGGAAAGAGCGCGATCGAGCATCTTGCATACCGAAAACGAAGCCCATGATAGCACCAACGGCTGCAAACAACTTGTCAGTCGGGATATTTCGTGACATTCGAAGGATCGCGCAACATACTACCACCCATCATGGCACCCATCTTGACTGTTTAGAATCCTGTCAGCTTAGATTGCGGCAAGTGAAAACGATCTTGTCGCGAAACGTACGCTTGTCAATGTTCGAAGGGCCGTGGGCGCCGTGGCTGACTGTGCTGGGAGGCGGAGGCATGATTGCTATGTTCAAAAACCGTCGAGAAGCTGCAGTAGTGTGTTGGTTGTTGTGTGTTGTCTACGAAGCGAAGAGTCGTCGGCGTCGAAATGCGACGTTGATCGTGCGATTTTCGGTTGGAGCTTCAAGAGCTCTCTTCTCTGCCTCTGCTCCGCCTCCACTTTGAGCCGAGCTTGCATTGATTTGCATAAATGTCGTGTGCATTCTGAATCTCTTATGCATTTCTCTACCAGCTGAATGCCAGTTGCCTCTCAAGCACCAACTGGCCAGCTGGACATCAAATCTGCCAAGCCGCACGGATCTCCGAGACTAAATGATACGGAGCCTGGCAACCAGGTTTTTGTTTTTTCTCTTTTCTAATAATAACAGTATTATTTTATTTCCTGCGATCCCTATCGATACGAATGGCCACCGAACAAGGCCAGTAAGCCGACGGACCGCATTGTGGCCTGCACGGGGGGCCTCGGCTCGATCCAAGCTTTCAGAAAACGTCGTCCCGTAGCAGGGCAAGGGACTGGGAAACAAAAGAATCCAATCAAACAGCATGTCCACTCATAATCAGATGCAGGAGATCTCTCTGTAAAGAAGAAGCACAGGCGCTCTGCCTTGCTTTGCGGTCCGTCCGCGGCACACTACGTGCGTACCTACTTGCGCACTTGACAGCGTCACGTGAGGTCCCCCTAAAAGTCGAAGAGACTCGAGCAAAGAACACTACCTACAGACCCGGATTATTATTTGGTTTTGACGCGCATCAGCGAGAAAAGTTACTAGAATACCCTAGACGCAGAATAGATCAGACAATTACCTAAGTGCAAAATGATTACGCATGGGCTGGAATAATCATCGTCAATCAGCGACAAAAAACAGAACTGCTCCCTGGAGCTGTCTTCTCGGTTACGCTGCACGCTGCCATCTCTCGCCTGCAGTGCGTGCGGCTCCCGGTTCTCCAATGCCCCATCTCCTCGTGAGAGCCAGCTAAATTAGACGCCTAACCAGAGCGACTGGGGGGCCTACCACCCGAGCCGTCTGGCCACTGCACTGAGCTGACTGTGGACTAAACTTGCCAGCCAGAACTGGACGGATGAATCGTGTGTCTGTCTCCAAATCTCGAACAACGACCATCAGCGTCATCACGACCAAATACACCCGCCAAATAGCCCCCTGAGCCATCTATTCATCGCCCTTCAATTGACCGGTATGTCTTTTCTGGTCTGACATTATCGTCCGTCTCTGTTTTGCGACCTGCCTGCATCCCCGGCTGGCTGTTCAAAGCGGCCTGTTGCGACCGACCCTTGGCCACCGTCCTCGGCACCTCTTGGTACTGACAAATTTTATCCATCAAAGGACGACGCGTTGACACCATCACTACACCGTACCGTCTTCATCGATTCCCTCTCCCGACCCGTATGAATCAGAGACGCACCTACCCGCTATCCAGATCCCTTGGTCGCGTCAGCGGGTGGAAGAGGAGCGACGACCTGCGATCTTTAATCACTTCATCGGTGACGTCTGGAGCGCTCTGAACAACGAAAGGGACTACCCGACGCCGCCTATCGGACTGCCTCGTCGCATAAATATCCCCCATGACAGCCGTCGCGAGCCCACCTACCCTATCGCAGCACAGCCGGCCGGCATGGGGCATGAACGGTCATCGTGGAATCCAGAGTGTTGATGCCATGAATCCCGACGAGCTGAACCGCATGTTTATGCCACGAAAGAGTTTACAACGAAACAACTCTTCCTCCTCTATATCCTCGAACTCGTCCAACTCGTCGACCTCGACCGTCGTTGGCCCCAACGGCCAGCCGCCGCAGCAGAACGGCACAACAAATGGCGCCCCTCTGTCCATAGCTGGAGCTGGCGACTTGGGCTCCTGGGTGCAGCCTGCCCCGCGGAAACGTCTACAGCAGACCAAAGGCCCATGGCAACCAGCCAAGCCAGAAGCACAGTCGGATTTTGCCAGGATGGCTGCGGGCCGGCCGCAGTTGATGGGCATGAACGGATCTGGACCTATGCAGCCGGCCCCGATCCTACAGTCACAGCAACAGATGCCGACGCAACAGGGGATCGCTCGGCCCCTTGGCGACGGAATGCCTCAAGGTGGACAGCCGATGCTGTATCTCCTGTCGCTCAACGGCACCTTTGAACGCAAGACCATCTCTGTCCCATTCTCCCCTGACACCCTTAGAATCGGTCGTCAGACGAACGCTAAGACAGTTCCGACCTCTACCAACGGGTTTTTCGATTCAAAAGTCCTCTCACGGCAACATGCCGAGATTTGGGCCGATCGGCAGGGCAAGGTGTGGATACGAGATGTCAAGTCGTCAAACGGCACGTTTGTAAACGGTACACGCCTCTCCCAGGAGAACCGCGAATCGGAGCCGCACGAGCTACAGACTGGCGACCATCTAGAGTTGGGTATCGACATTGTTAGCGAGGATCAAAAGACCGTTGTCCATCACAAAGTTGCGGCCAAGGTCGAACATGCCGGTTTCCTCAACAACTCGAGCAATCTTCTCGACATGAACTTTGGAGACCTGGACCCGTCCAACTCCATGATGATGCAACACGCCGGTGGAGTGCCATTCAGAGGTCGCACGGGCAGCCAGGCGTCTCTGGCCAGCAATGGTCGCGTGATGCCTAACAACGCGATTGTGGGCGCACAAGTAAATGGTATACCACAACAACGAGCTGGCGGCTTCTTCTTCTCTCCGATCAGTACAGAGCAGATTGTGAAGAAATTACAGGTGAGCAACGAACACTGGCATGACAGTACTCGATACTTTTCCACATGCTAATATCCCCTTCAAAGAACGAAATGCGTTCAGCGCGACTTCAGAATCAAGATCTCGGCCGAACCGGCCACTTCATCAGTACATTACTATCGAAAGACGACATCAAGGACATGGAGAAGCTGGAGGGTTCTGATGGACCCAAGCACCAAGCCGTAAACGGCAATGCCGCGCAGTTCATGCGAGCCGACAACAAGGCAAGGTTCTCTGATCCTCCAGCGCCGCCCCCGCAACAGCCGCTCCCAGAAAAGCCAGACGTACCGTCTTTGAAGCGCGGAATAACAGAGCGTCCCAAGACGAGTGTGTCGAGTGCCAATGTGTCGCCCATTCGCCAGGATGGCAACGTGAGCCAGATTCTGCAGTTGACCGAAGCTCTCACCAGTGCGAAGAAGGAGTTGGAGTCACAGAGCACTAGGATGCGAGACCTTGAAGACATGCTACACAAGGAGCGCCACGCCCGTGAGCTGGCAGAAGAGCTGGCCCGAAGGTTGGAAGATGCTGCAGCTGCCAAGGTCAACGGGACTACTCACAGCTCGGAGCAAGGAATTGCGGAGCCAACGCTCGTACTGGATGAAGCCTTTGAACCTCCAGTGGAATCATCTGCATCCGAGGCCGAGACTTCTTCTAGCTCAGTATCCGAAACCGCCACAGCCCCAGAAGTCGAGAACATTGAAGCCTCTGCCACCCAGCTACACAAGCAACTCGAGTCCATGGTGCTCGAGATGAAGGAGTTGAAGCAGCAACTCGAGACCTACAAGACGCGTGCCGAATCCGCGGAAGCAGAACGGGATACCGATCGGAAAACGCTTGCTGAAATGGCCTTGCAGATCAGAAAAGATGCCGAGATGAGAGAGGAGGCTGCTCGCTGGCGATCACTGTCTGAGAAGCCACAAGCCAACGGGGAGAAGGCTGGAGATGAGCCACCCGCGGCTCATGCGACATCCACGAAATCCGGCACAAAAGGCAGCCAGTCGCACGCAGATGAAAGCGACGGATTCACACTGTCAAGGGCCGACACCATCAGACCTTATACCACGCAAGGCGGTCAGCTCGCTCATAACCAGGCCTTGGCAAACAGTCTACCATATGCCTCTATGATAGGTGTTGTACTGCTGGGCATGGGCTTGATGGCCTATATCAACGGATGGCAGCCGCAGCCTCCACGGCTCGAACGGTGAAAGCCGGAAACGAAAAACGAACACCTCCCTTTCTTTCACATATTTTCTTTGTACCTATTTTATACGACGAATTCGTCATCGGTCATGAACGGCAACTTTTCCCTTAAGGCTAGTCACATGTAATATGGTCAACAAAGGCGTTCAGGTAGCGGCAAGCGGTTCCTGCCTCCGATTGGATTTGCATTCTGCGGGAAATGCTCAACGACGAAATGATGCGCAAACTTTACTGTCGCTTGCGGGGGGTTGGGAAAAAACGAAAATGGACAAGGAGGACCGTGTATAAAAGGTGCCGCCATTTTGCATCTTGCTTGCATAATTAGGGGTAATTGTAGAAACCCCGGCATTAAATACATGATGATTGCTCCTCAAGTTCACTTTTTGATTATTCGTTGTTGTTTTTTTGAAGCGAAATTACTTACGACTGTACTGCCAAGGTTCTCTACAGGTTTTCTCTAGTACGCGGCTGTATACCTCTGACCAAAGCTGAATCTCCGGGCAGGTATGCATATACCTACCTACCTCTGTGATGCGTGACCTACGTCAACCAGGCTGTCACTCATGGTGTAGATTAGATGTGCTCTCTCCCTGGAACAAAGACGAGCCAGGACCTCTTCAAAACGTTTGACTTTGTCTTTTGTCTTCTCACTTACCGCGGTATCCAATCCGTCCACAATGAAAACCAATTTCCGAGCACCAAAGAGATCCAGCCGAGGAAGGCCAGAAAGGATCTCGAGACCAGCTTCGAGACTACCGTGGTCGCCGCGCGCCAGGGCTCGAAACTTGGACTCGCTGAGCGCCTGGCCGGCCGCGCCAAACGAGGCCATGGTCTCGGTACGGAACAGCGCGACGGCGGCGTAGACGAGCCCGGCGACCAGCTTGACCAGCGCCGCGGTCCGGTAACAGCGCACGTCGGGCAGCACGCGGTCCAGCGACGGGAACACGTGGACGACCAGGAAATCCCGGGACCGCAGGTACTTGGCCAGCTCCCAGCCGGCGCGCATGGCCGTGATCGGGAGGTCCTTGGCGTCGCGCCGGTGGACCAGCTCCTCGTCGTACAGCGGGACCACGATCTCCCTGAGCGTGCCGGTCACGGTGCCGCGGCGCGTGATGGTGCGGGTGCGCTCGCGCCGCGCGACGCCGCCGCCGCCGCCGCAGGCCTGGACGCCCGCCATCTTCTCGGACAGGGTGCCGCGGCGCTGGCACAGGGGCACCTCGCACGCGGCGCGCGGGTCGTTGGCGACCGAGGTCTCGATGTCGTCGAGGATCTGTTTCAGCTTGGGGCACCAGAAGGGCGTGTCCACCAGCGTCTGGCCGCGGGCCCGGTACTCACCTTCGTCGTCGATGCAGTGCGACCGCCGGGCGGCGCCCAGCTCGATGCGCAGGGGCTCCGAGCGCGAGAGGAGCTGCGCCCGGGAGATGGTTATGCCTACTGCCTGCAACATGTTAATGTTGAGAGGGGTGTACAGCGGTAGGGAGGATTGAGGTTAGAGAGAGATCTGGATACCTGTCTTGATATCTGCGCCGGGCGGATATCAGAGAGTTCGAGGTATGAAGTTTGGCAGATCTCTAATTCACCTGGACTGTCTAGACCTGACGCCCACCCGGAGCTAGGGGGCGCGGGCTTTTGTATGGAAGTTGGAGACAAAGACTCATCGTGAAAGCACAATGCCAGTGTGTCTTATTGTGTTCAGAGTTTGGCCATTTCAATCGACTCCTTTAGTCTCATTGTCGGCAAAATCTCATTGTTCTTCTGGTCCTTTGTTGTTCCATGTTCGATGGCGATAAGCTTCGATGACAGTCTGTCAGACTCTGTTAGAAGTTTTCTTCCAGAAAGACCGTGTGCACAGTATCCACGAGATATGTTTCGGGAAGAGTCCAGGGAGAATTGCTGTAGGCTGCTGAGCCGATGTGCAAGGTAAGATCCATTCATCTGGACAAGACGAGATATGCTTCTTGAATGAGCGCGGCATGTTGACTTGAGTGATAGACCTGGTGTATAGAATATGTGATTGGATTACCTGCTATCTGCTTAGTGAAAGAAGAATCCTATCTTGACATGCATGTTACTAGTGATCGATCCGGTCCAGCTCAATGATTGGTTTCATTTCTGCCCAAGGTTCACTGACTTACGTCGGTCCCATCTCAGACCTTTCAATTCGGCTGCCATCTATGCAGGTCTCCTCGCGCGTGCCAGTCAAGAATTACACACCATGTAAGCCCCAACAGATACGTTGGTGCCAATGAGTCTCATTTGATTACGAAGCCCAGTGGACTCATGTGCGCCCAATATACACATAATCTGCAGGCAACGCTGTCGCTGATCTATGGCTGGTACATTGTATAGTCCTACATACGTAACCAGGCGGAGCAGCACGGCTACTTCCGCAAGGCTCTATATAATCCCGGTCCCTGATCATGGATTCATTTCTCTTGGCATTTCGTAATCTTGGTTTCTGCCCTCCCAGACCCTTTCTCATTATCATGAGCTCCAATCAAGGCCCATGTCAACCTCCTCTGGCGGAGATGCGCGTGTGTATCCCATAATATCTTACAGGAAGGAACTATTCGCAAAGTGTTTCGAGGGTCATACTTCAAAGCTGCGATCCTGACGCTCTACTCAGCACACAGACGACTGTTCTGAGTGACTTCTGCCAACTCAGTCGTTTATGACTTGCCATCGAAGGAGCTACACTACATCGACTATACAATGCACAGGCTCTATATTCTAGATCGATAGAAAAAGGGAGACTACATGGGACTATGCAACAGAACATGTCCCCTGTCCGGCACATGGCTGGCGTGGCGCCTGGGCTGGCTGGGGCGGTGTATACGCGTCCTACCGCCCGCATGGGACACAAAAGCTTATCCTACTTACCTTACCCCGTACATCGGTCCCGCAGTCTTGGGCCTCAGGGCCTTTGGCACGTCACTGGATAATGCAAGGCTATCAGAAAGGACCTCCCAGGCCGTCAGGGGCAGCCACTCGCAAGTGACGAAAAGTCCACGAGATCCATGTCCGAGGAGGCAACCAGTGTTTGCTCAGATCTTGGCATCTGAACGTCAGTCCGGTCGGGCGAAAACCATGCTTCTTCAATATTCATCTAGTGTATGCACGGGATTTGTACTCGAAAAACACGAAATAGTGTTTGTGTTTGCGGGAGGTGGGTAAGTGGAAAAGTCGTATGCTTATACGTACTCCAGTGTTAAGAGAAACATAAACAAGCTTAATAGCTTGAAACACCGCTTGAGCCTCTGTTCTTCGTAAGACCTCGACGACGATTGGTGCCACCGAATATATAACCCCAGATCGGGCATTACGCGGCCTAGAAAATCCCTTGAAGAACGCTTGGACGCCCGGCAGGCCGAGTTATACTCGGATCCGCTCGGTGATAAAATAGCCCCCGAAGCTGGAGACACCAACGACGCTACCGCCCCGGCGTGTTAATACCTCTTCTATCATTGGTAGTCCTTATTTTCGAAACAATGCGGCAGGGTCTCTGGATGAGGCAGTGATCAACCATAAAAGAATCTTACGTACCTCGTATATTCCAGGATTTTCAATGCCGCGTCCAGATCATGTAGCGGAGATAACGCGTCAGCAGGTGGACTCAGCCATGAAGGACGCAAGCGATGTTGGTGATGGCCCTGGGGTGATTGAATGAAGATGAGAGGCTGAGAAGGAAGAAGAGGAAGGAGAGAGTTGCGATGCGATGAGTATAAGGAGAGCGCCGTGGAATGGACGAAGCGATCTGTTTTGAGGCATCAAACAAGTCAATCTCTCGCAGTCAATCACTCATCAATCACAGTCTTTTTCGAAATTACCAACTTCAAAATGCGCTTCTCTGTCCTTTCTCTCGCCGCCCTCACGGCTTCTGTCGCTGTCGCTCATCCGGGTGAGAAGCAAGTACGGACCGACGCCAAGATCGCGGCCGCCAAGCGCGAGTTCAAGGCCGGTGTTCGCCGAGGACTCGAAGCCTGCTCCGGTCAGCTCTCCGCTCGTGGAGTCACGAAGCGGGCCATTTCCCGCCGCGCCGCGACGGCTCAGAAGTACGGCCGCTCCGTCGAAGCTCGCGATACCGATGCCGTCTTGAACACTAGCCACTTGTCCACGACCAATTACACGCTAGACACTCCCGAGTCAACACTCTTTGCCAACAGCGGCACCTGTGCCGTCAACCCGGAGGGCGAGACTGGTCCTTACTGGGTTAGGGGCGAACTGATTCGCAACAACCTGCGCGAGGAGCAGGCCGGTGTACCAATCGTTATCGAGGCTCAGTTCGTTGACGTTGAGACTTGCGAGCCTCTGGAGGGTGTCTACTGGTAAGTGCCCAGCAACTCCCGATAATCCACTAGCCAAGCAAGTTGACAGATATGCACAGGGACGTCTGGAACTGCAACGCAACTGGTGTCTACTCCGGTCTCGTAGCCGATGGCAACGGCAACACTGCCGACACGGCCAACCTCAACGCCACCTTCCTGCGTGGAGTGGCCAAGAGTGACGCCGACGGTGTCGTCCAGTTCGAGTCCGTTTTCCCTGGTCACTACGATGGCCGCGCTACCCACCACCACATGGTTGTCCACTTGAACGCCACCGTACTGCCCAACAACACCTTGACTGGTGGCACATACGGCCACGTCGGCCAGCTCTTCTGGGACCAGGACATCATTGACACGGTGGAAGCCACCGCTCCTGTAAGTAGTCGCCTGTTCCCAAGAATCATGATGGTGGCCCATCGCACCCATTTTTGTGTCATGGCTGACAATATCACCGCAGTACAACACCAACACCATCTCCATCACCAACAACTCCGATGACCGCGTCTTCAGCACGGAGACCACGGACACTGACACGGTTCCCGTCTTTGAGTACGTTTACCTCGGCTCTGATCTCAGCGATGGCCTGTTTGGTTGGGTCACCGTCGGTATCAACACTTCTGCCACCTACGACCCCAACTACAGCTACGTCTGGACATCGACTGGCGGTGTCGCTGAGAGTGGCGGTACCGTTACTGTCAACAAGCAGTAAGCTTTGCAGTTATGCGCTACGGGAAATCATCCATGTTGTCGGGTTGTATTGTTTTAGCAAGTCTTTTGGCAGCATAGGTTTCATTTGGTCCATTTGTACATATCTTTTGGTATAATCCCTTGACAGATTGACAATCACTGTGGACATAGTAAAGTCTTCATTTGTGACAGCATCAGTACACTGACTGACTTGGATGATTTTGTTTTGCTTGCCTTCCGACAAGCTGAGAAGGTGAACGAGAACTTACAGCTGCTTATAATCATTTAAGGAATTTCAACAAATCTCGGAAGTTTCTAGGTCTTGATGTCTTGGTCTCGTACACCCCAAAAGGGGCCGGCAGGGTCAAGGCACCGGACATGGCAATTAACTTTCTGGATCGGATGAGGTATCGTTTAATGCATAGAGTCTCGGAGTCGCCACATACGATGGCCCAGTTGCCGGGTCTTCAATCGTGTGCTCTTAAATTGTGAGTTCGTCAGCTGGGTAGCCCATTGACGATGATTGCCTGCTCTGCAGCGGTTTGTGGCGCCTTTCGCGCACGCGAGACAGATGCTCTGCTTCTACGTCGGTGAACATGTGCAAAGTGGAATTCTATAGTGGTTTGCTGGTGTCGATGACACAGCGCTCTGCTCTCCCCGTGTCGGTGACTTCTCTGATGATGAAGTCGGATTGAAGCTCAATACCGGGTTCGAGTGCGGCCTCAGATTCGTTCGCGCGAGCCTTGACAGTCAGATCAGAGCTTCACCTGGAGGCGCTGATGAGGGGTCTTCGTCAGCGAATCAAGTCGCACTCGGATTATGCATGCACACGCGCCGTGGCGGACATCTCGACCCGACGAGAAAGTCCGCCTCGACTAGACCTGGGCAGTGAATGGCAAGTTGTGAGTCGTTGATTCGATCCGGGAATCGGTGCCATTGACGCATTCCATCATTGGCGGACTGAACAGGCGAACACAGGGGTTGGTTGGTATGAATTATGCTTAAATCGCACGATTTCGGCACTGTCCCTTAATGGCAGCACTCGTAAAAAGATCCGGACAACTACCTACGGATATGGTATTAGCGGTACTGCAGCGGGGAGATGCAATGTGCCCAGGAATCTACCTGAAGTGAGATATTCATTATTCAAAATTGTGCCTCACTCATACCAAACCATCTGACTGTCATAGCGACAAACTGGTGGAAGAAAGTCCCACGGCTAGGGAAGTAATCTGTACTGCTGCCTCTAAGTATCATAAGCGACCCTGGTAGTGCATCGTGCAGGCTTGCATGACCCCGCTGCCTTCCAGCTGGTGAGTCCTCAATCGGTAATTTCTTTGCTGTGCAATGATTAAGTTGTAAGGATGTCATTTTCATTTTCTAAACCAGTCTAATGCGTAAATGCGGCGACAGTGTCCTTGAGGTGTACTCCGCCAACTGCTATCCATGTGCCATAATTATACACTTCGGCTGGCAGCGCTAATAAGAATATCCCGCCTCCACACTTTCCCTCCCGGTTGCGACCACGACGGGTGAAACGGCGTGTATCGACCCAGCGAAGGTCATGTTGAAGTAGACATGCCCTTCTTCGATGTGGCGCAGGGACCCAAAGCTCGATAACTCTCGATGTGGTCGACTCGTCCTTGGAACAACTGCGGCTAGAATTCGAGTCCAGTGTCAGAATTAGGTCGTTGATTGAATTATCTTTCAAGGTCCGTTTAGATTTGCTTACATATTTCCCTCGAGCTACCACGATTTCTGGGTCTCTTCCACCACCGGAAGCCTTGAATTCCAATCGCGATCGTGGCCGGGAGGGCAAGGGCCAATCCGACAATGCCGATGATAGCGTTGGGCGAGAACTCCATGATCGTGTGGATTTGCGACTGCAGCCTGCGAGCTTTGAATACTTGTTTGTCTTTGAGATTGCTCGAAATGATATTTCGTCCTGTTCTCTGATCACTGAAGATGGGAAGTCTCGATAAGTATATAATATAAATTTGTGCATGTTCTAACAGACTTCAGCAAGATCTTCGGATACCCTGGACCACTGCCACTACTCACGATTCCAGATCGTGGAACCAGCCAATCATGAAGAACGGCATAGGACTGCGAAGCAACGGCCAAGGAACAATGCGGACGCCACATAATACATGGTGCGGAAGAGGACAATATTTCTTGACCCAGCCTTGAGAAGGATCGGATTGCGAGAATGACCAATCATAGACTGGCTACTACTGCTATGTTGCCGGGCGCTCGTAGATTCCTGCACCGCTGGGTGTTCAGGGCGGTGCTGTCCGCTGTCCTTGCCCCCCACCGAAAACGCTTCCAATTGGCTCATCCCACAGTCCGAATGCAGCTCGTTACGGGAGGGCAAAACAAGATCATGGGATGCGCCAATGAGAGGTAGGCACCAAATACTGACTAGGTGGAGGCGCATTGACTGGGACGTCAGGATTGTGGGACAGACCAATGATACTGGCAAGGCAGGAGGTTGCATGCGCTGTCACGCGTTGGGGGAAAGCCTGCCTCACGGTGAGGTTACACAGAGCCTGATGGAATTCAGTCAGCTACATAAAAAGCACATCCCCTTCTCTTCCTGTCCACCTCAGCTGCACCCATGAACTACTTTTGAACACTACTATTCAGAACCCCGGTTTTGGCACGATGCCATCGAAATCCGAGTGGGAAAGCCAGAAAGATGTCATTCGCGAACTCTACCTTCACCAGGACTACACGCTCAAAGCGTTGCAGGACCGAATGAACTCCGCTGGCTTTATTGCCACGTAAGTTGTTGCGCTGTTTTGCTCGAAAATTCCCACTGACCGAATGTCATCAAGCAAATCGCAATATGAGACCAAGTTCAAGGCCTGGAGGTTCTCCAAGAACGACACGAATATACCGGCTGCTATATGGAAACATGTTGGTTACAAGATTGCGAAGCGGAAGCGCCAAGACGAAGACAGCGCCGTGTACATTGGCGGCGTGGAATTCAACCACAAAAGAGTGAAGAAGGAGATCAGCCGGTACACATATTCTACTGTCGAGCGGGTGCAGCTTGGTCAGTATCACAGAACACCCACCAATTGACTTTGTCTAACCATCTCCTTGTAGAGATCATTGGCGCACCATCACCTCCGGGACCGTTGGCCGTGGTAGCAACTCCGCCGAGCAGTCAACAAGCTTTCAGCATCAACAATTGGCCGGAAAATCTTCCATGGCTCGCATTTGCCAGATCACTGAACACCACTCTACCCAGTTTTCGCCAACCAAACAAGACCCCACGGTCGTCTCAGCATGGACTGTCCACGATACGATCGAGAGCACAAACAGACATTCTTTTACGCAATGACGCAACTCCAAACTCTGGTAATTGGCAGAGATTAGCGAACGTCACCACGCGCCGCGAGCGCTTGAATCTGATCCAAGCCATGTTGCCTCGCAGCTCTGACCCTGAGCGTGTCCCGGAGATCCAGAATAGCATGTCGCTCTTGTCCACTACTTCGAGCCACTGGGGTCTCAAGCTTCTGATCTATCTGGCTTCAAACAACATGTTACAGCCCAGGGATCTTGACCACATCTGGCGGTTGGTGGAGGAGACAGGCATCAAGGAATTGGCCAACATTTCCAAGTCTCTCCATTTGGGCGAAACGTCTCTGAAAGCCGCCATGGAGTATTTATTCGAGGTTGGTGTCTGGGATTCCCGTACGGATATCGTGTCGTGGCTGCTTGATATCGGTATCGATCCCAACAGAAGGATCAGGTCAAAATACCTAGACGGGGTGCATCTCCCGATTGTTGTGGCATTGCTTGGCCTGAAGGATTACAACCTGCCAAAATGGACTGCAGCTAATTCAATGGCTTGCCTCTTGTTGTCAAAAGGAGCATTGATCTTACTGCCCTGCTGCGAGGAACACAACACTGCAACACATTTGGCCGTAATCAGTGTCGCAATTGATGAAGAAACTCTGGAACTGTTTCTGCAAGCTGCCACCAAAACACAAAGCCAAAAGCTGGGTTCACAGCACCCCAAGAGTGTATCTCAAGAAGATAAAACCAATAGCGACGATTGCGAGGCACAACAAGATCGAGATCCGGTGTTCCTAATGCTGGAGTCGTTGCTTGATGTTGCCGCGAATCTTTTGGATGGCAATTCTTCATCATCTACAACCATGGTCTCCCCAGAAACGCTCATCAAGGCAGTGGAGTACAACAATCACACACTCATGAGGATATTTCACAGTCGTGGGCTCTCAATGAATTGTTGTGATGCCAATCAGGAATCTCCACTGGTGAGCGGACTGAAGCTCGTGGTTTATGATGAGACTGATGAGGGTGTCGAGATCAGCACTATCGAGCTTCTTTTGGAACTCGGCGCATCACCAAATTATGACCCATGTCGAAACAGTGAGGATATGTGCTCCGGGCCCTTAGAGACCATAATACACCACTGTATCCCGGAAACTCAGGCAGAATTGGTCAGAATTCTGATCAGAAATGGTGCAACGGTCCAAGGCAGTGTCTCTTGTGGCATTGACAATCATCAAAATCTCATGGATTGTGTTCTGAGAAGAGTTCCCGGAACGGAACACTGGATCGACGACGATCTTCCAGCAATTCTTCACGAGGCTGGACTACCGTTTCCCAAAACATGTTTTGTGGATTATCTAGAATCTATCCACACCTTGGTTGCGAAAGACATCTATGGCGGTGGTTTAGGATTGGAGACCCTGCTTCCGACCCTGATTTCAGTTACCACGGATATGTCGTTACAATCCGAAATAGTATGGACAGCGTTGGACTACGCCTTGAACTTGGACTACGCCTTGAACTTGGACTACGCCTTGAACTTGGACTACGCCTTGAACTTGGAGATAAAAAAAGCGAGGAAGCTCATGCTCGAAAAGGGTGCCGTGCATTCACAGAAGTTCATACACCACCATTGCTTTTCTGGTTTCTTCAAACTCGAGGAACTTGAAACCTTGTTTCGAAGAGTTCAATTTCTCCGAAGCGACAAGCAAAGCAGGCGTCTCCTCTTTTATCGCATAATTGGAACATTACGTACTCAAGACCTGAGAGGAGACGCACTGATTTTGGGCGTACGGGACCTGATTCAGGATTATTGCAAGCTACCACGCAGCCAAGAGCACGAGGCCTACATCATTCAAAAAGCCTGCGCGACAGGGAATATGTCCCTAATCGGCCTTGTCCTTGAGCTTTTTCCGAGCACTTACAGTCCTGCCGCCATCGGAGAACTCATTAAGTTTCGGACAGAAAGAGGCGTCGACAACTGGAAATTCATCCAAGAGTTGTTGAAACGACGTTTGAATATCTTGTCGCCTTCGCAATGGCTTCGAGAAAACCGCATGTTCTTGCAGGCTGTCTCCGCCGCATTGACGTGGAAAGACATTTCGAAGGTTCTGGAGTGGTTCCATAACAACAGTCAGGAGCCTTTTGAGCTTGCAAATTTACACCCTTCGGCCTTCTTCATGAATGTCATCCAATCTTCCGCCTCCCGGTGGGGCATTTATTGGTGGGATGTTTCGGATGGGTTGAGGCACCTCAACATGAACCAGTTTTACAACCATGGTCTCAAGATAAGTGCGTACCTGGGCCTACTAGCTGTATCTACCGGCCGAGTTGATCAGATAAGCGATCTTCTGCACAATGGAATGCGGCCAAATCGAAGGTGTGCTTGGTCCTTGACCATTCTGCAGCTCGCGGTTGCCAGAGGAGACTTGCCAATGAGTCGTCGACTTCTTGAAGCAGGGGCCGACCCGAATGGACGTCCTCCCTGGAGGGATATCCCGAAATTTATTCACTTGCGGATTCCCCACAAAGTCTCAGAAATTTTCACCACCGACAATTTCAGAGGATACACGAAACGAAGAAGTGCGCTTCAACTAGCCGTAGAGCAAGGCGCTCTTTCAATGATCAGGCTCCTACTGGAGAATGGAGCTGACCTGAATGGACCACCGGCAGATGTGGGTGGCGCAACTGCCATACAAATTGCTTGTATGAAAGGATACATTGACATCACGAAACTTCTGATTGAACGGGGAGCGGATGTCAACGGAGCCGGCGCCAAGTACCTTGGAAGAACGGCATTGGAAGGTGCAGCAGAGCACGGACGCCTTGACACGATTTTTTTGTTGCTCGAAAGTGGCTGTCTGGTCCATGGCTCTTTCCGAAAGCAATACATTCGTGCTGTCGGCTTCGCGAGGGCCGAGGCACACCACACTGTCGCAAAGGAACTTCAGGACTACGGCGACTGGACCAACGACGACGAAGAAGTCTTGAGCAGCACCGACCTGAGGGACATTGAACCGGAATCTCGTGATCTCGAAGAAGAACTGCATGACGATGAGGATATCAGTGAAGTTGACTCAGAAGACCTGAGACTTTGGAGAGAACCCGATCCATTCCCATTTGAGATGGACAGCGAGAGTGAAGTTGAAGACTATAGCTCAGCTGAGGATGACGAAGACACTACATCGCCATGCCAAAGCACACCCAAAGAAGTCCTTGACGAATATGGTAGCTCTGAACGAGGCACCGAGCCGCAGGCCGTGCGGCTTGACACCTGGGACGATCTGCTAGAGTACTACGGAGACGACGAGGGAGTTTAACGTCGTTGAGGGGAACTGTTGAGATGTGTGGTACTAACATCTGCATCATAAATAGGCGGCTGGCTATCTGCACCGTACCGATGAGCCGGCACGCAAACGCCGTGATCAGTGGGGATTCTGCTGAAAGCGACATTTGCAGCTGCAGGAGTCCTATCACTGAGATAGCAGACCGCATTTCAGACATAGATGACAAGTATTACGCATTTCGAACAAAGAATCAGGCAATACCTTTTATGGTAAATCGAGCAACGTGATCATGGCCGACGGTGGGGCTTGGAAGATTCTAGCGTTTATGGCGTTCGCAGCCTTTCGTAGCGCTTTGTCGTCCTGCAAGCCACTTCTTCAAGAGAACACAACACCACCAGCCTGGAGTCTGTTGAATCCAACATCAACTTTCCCATGGAGTTCTCTTGTGGTACTTGTTGGCGGACCTGGCCATCGTGGAGGTCTCGCGACCAACATGTGGCTGCCAAATACCACAAGGTCCCTGACTTCGAGTGCGATACATGCAACCGCTACTTTGGTAGCCAGCGAGCCGTCGAACAGCACATGGATGCCCTCGGCCACTGGAGAGACTCTTCCGACGACGAGCAGTTTTACTGCGATTTTGACGCTTGCTCTGAAGTTTTTGATGACGAGGATGCGCTCCGGGATCATGAAGTCGAAGATCATTTCTACTGTGATCCATGCGACCGGTACTTTCAATCCTTGAACAACATCAAAATGGTTCGTGGAAATGACCCAGACGGTTGATCTTTACTGATCCGTAACCACCATAGCATCGAAACGGCCGCGCACACCGGGGTACAAATGCAAACTGCCCCTTCTGCCGCGATCTGTTCGTGACGGCGTCTGGCGTGTTCCATCACCTGGAGCAAGGCGGATGTCCCAAGGCGCCGCTCAATCGCATTCAAGTCTACGAAGCCGTCAGGCGCAAGGACCCAAACGGCGTCCTCACTCAGCGTTTGCGGGACTGGTCTACCACGACCTTGGAAGCCACAGTAGACACCTGGAACCGCTACTCCCAGACTTACGACTGTCCCCTCTGTGGAGATGGCTTCCGCCGTCTCGATTCCTTGAATCAACATCTCCAGTCGCCAAAGCACCAGAAGCTCTACCACTGTCCAAAGCCCAGCTGCCGGAAGCAGTTTGGCTCACTTGCCGCTGTGACCGAGCATCTGCAGAGCGAGAGCTGTGGCTTCATGAAATTCGAGCAAGTTCAAGAAACGGCGAAGCGCATTTTCGATCCTGGCCGCATGATCGGCTTCTGAAGTACCCGTACGGCGAAAGATCGATCATCAGGAACGGACATGAACATTGAAGGACGATTTGGATGTCGAAACTTTTGCGACAATAATGACATGTACGATAACGAAAGCAGGGCGCAAAGGTTGGCATAAGTGAAGTGCAGGGGCAGATTTCATTTGGAAAATTCAGGGAAGAGAACAAAAAGAATGTACGCCAGGCGGGAGACCCAGCCATCGGGGCGGATTCGGATTTAAGGTTATTTTAATCCCCGGCGCTGAGTTTAGTGTTGTTGCTTGGCCTAGCAATTCGTGCTATCTTGAAGATGGAGTTATGTCTCTGCTACTGATCGAGCACGAAGCTGATCAAACATTATCTCAATACCAATTTTAACGAGTACTATCCGAGAACATCAACACCTGATGTCTCCAGAATCCACCAATTTATACATCGGCGATGTCCCGGTCGCAGATGCAGATGACTGGTCGGGTGTTTCCAGTAGTCGCAAGAGGCGCCAGATCCAGAATCGTGTGAACCAAAGGACATACCGTAAGCACGTTATTCACATGAACGCTCCTGTATGTGAGGCGTGCTCATCATTATGTGTGTTGCAGGTGCTCGCAATCGCCGTTTGAAGCAGAATTCGGCCACGACGTCGTGCTGCCAAGAACTGATGACATTCGGCCCCGGAACAGGCGGCTGCATGCAGATGAGTGATCTCAAGAGACTGATGGATACTGTGTGCGTACTCGAAGTACACCCGGAGCACAACAAATCGGCTCTGCAAGCGTTTGAGGCGTTTGTTCGTCACTGCTCCGTCAGCGCACCGCCTCGCCTCGAATTCTTGCCGGTTCTCACACAGTTCCATTTTACCCGGGCTCTGCTTGCCAATCTTGACTTGATGGGCCTATCTCAGAATCACATGCACGACGACGACGCCTTGTCCCCATCCAACACTACGGGTCCATGGGCCACCGTCATGGCCCCCACACTGGACTCGTTACCTCATGCGCTGCGACCTACCGAGCTGCAGGTCGCGATACCTCACCACCCGTGGATTGATCTCCTGCCCTTGCCGCAATTCAGAGACAACATTCTACTGGCATTAGCAAACGGCCTGGATGAAGAGGCTCTTTGTCAAGCATTTAGCGGCCGTACCCGGTCAGAGCCGCCGGGCATCGTCGTTTGGAAGGATCCGTGGGACCCGAGCGGATGGGAGATCACGGAAGCCTTTGCCAGGTCAATAGGTTGGCTTTTGAGGGACTGCTGGGCCCTTTTCGATTCGACCAACAAGTGGCGAGCGTGTCGCGGAGAGCGACCACTGTTTCCACCGCGGCCAGGCCATGTGGTTGAAGAGGTCTAAGAAATGATCACAGTTGACAATGCAAGGCATAGCAATTCGACTACTCATGTGTCAATACTGCTGGGTAAAATCCCTTTGATAAACAAATTTGGGTGCTTACTCATCTTGGCCGTCGACAATTTTGCCTATCCTAGCTGCCTCCATCCCGCACCGGCTGCGCCCCGTGCCATTTTGCAATCGGCTTTCCTGCCCGGGCCCCATATTCGCGGCCTCAATCCGGGCCTTGGCTCCAGGGGGTCGCTTCTTGTTCGAACAAGTTTGATTGCATCATTGCGATTCGGCGGTTGAAGATATTCATGCGAAAGGTATCTAAAGAATTCAATGCAAGCGCATCCAGATTCATGAGCAAAAATCATTTATCAGTGTTTTTTTTCCCCTGCAACATCTCCCGAAAGCTTTCATACCCCATCTGATTCGTTTTGCTGCAATCGAGATTAATAGACACTCTGGAGTCTGGATGCTAGGCTAGCCATCTCAAAGTGGTCATAGAGCTGCAAAGAAGCGCGCTACGTTCTCCTGAAGCCTTACCATGATAGGTCTGATGTCGATAGTCTAGACGAATTCAGTGAGTTCAGCTGAACTAAAGCCAGCCACGCTTGACTGCTTTTAAACATCTAATCTTCCTCTCCTAGACCCCCCGGGGAAAATGGCGGCAACTGTTGATATGCTGTTATATGCTCGATTGTCCCTGGAATGTCGAGACTCGATATCTTGTCTGTCAATTCTATTGTTCCCTTCGGCGTACCGCTTGTCACTCGTTTCTGTCCAACCCGCGAGCTTCACGTTCGTTAAAAGCCAACATGGGTCTCGTGCATGTGCTGCTATGCGTGGCGGTTGTTTCTGCACCAGCTTCAGCCCTGACTATCCAATCTTCGGAGCATGGTCTGAAGGAACGAGATGCTGTGGATGATGCACTCCTCGCTCTCGGACCCTCGTCTCTCTGCTCGTCAATTGTCCCCATCACGGACGTGACCAGCACAGTCACGGCGACACTGGATGCCTCGACTCTTGAAGTCACCGTCACCGCGCCAGACTGCACTGTGACAGGATCACCTACAAATACCATCACTGAAGTCTCAACCGAGACAGATACCGAGACCGACACAGCTACTGCAACCACCACGGTCACTGTCACGTCTGGAGCTGCGCAGAAGAGACATGAGTCCCAACCGACGTCGACCCACGCCCGCTGTGGTCGCAAGTCGAAGTCATCATCTCTCGCCCAGTATTCTATTGCCAGCAGCTATCCGGCCTCCAGCTATCCGGCCTCCAGCTATCCGGCCTCCAGCTATCCGGCCTCCAGCCACTCGGCCTCCAGCTCCTCGGCGTCCAGCTCCTCGACTAGCTCGGCTTCGCCTTCAGCATCATCATCATCATCAACCGTCTCAACGTCATCTTCTATGGGATCCACAACATCCTCCACAGAATCAACATCCTCCACAGAGTCAACTGCATCTTCTTCAACCCCCACCGTGACTTTGTGCAGCATTGACCTCCTCCCTGAGTCGCTGTCGACTTTTGCATGCGACGCCATCACGGCCGCCTGCACTAACCTCGTCGAGCCCCAGACGATCACAGTAAGTTGAGATGCCATTGAAAGAAGAAAGATCACAAATTGACCCTACATCAGGCAACCGAGACCATCAGCGCCAGCACCATCACAACTTCCACCACTGTCACTAATCCATGCTCGACGGTGACGCCGGCTGACGCTACCGTGTCGTCTACTACGACAACTACTACCACGCTCACAGTTACCTCCACTGTAACGTCGACCACGACCGTGACCCCTACGCCGGCTTGCAATGTACCTGTAAGTGCCTTATCCGACAAAGATTCTCTCCCCTTCGTACCCTCAATGTAGCTACTAACCGTCGCGTGCCTAGTTCAACTGCAACACTGGCGCAAGCGGCGACAGCTGTGACAGCAGCGGCTCCTGCTTCTGCGTAAAGTCGACAAGCGGCACCACCTTTTGCACCAACGGCAACAGTGGCAATTCGTGCAGCTCGGACGCGGACTGCGCCTCCGGTTTTAAGTGCGCTACGGACACCTGCTCGGGTAACGTCTGTGCCGAGTCCGACTCTTGCAGCAACCCGGCGAGGAGACTCGCCCGCTCGGAGGCCAGGAAGCAGTGGAGCGCTCCGCTGAGGAGATGGGTTGATGTGTATTACGAGTAAAATGATATAAGCGATACGCCATATAAGTGGCATATCTGAAACGACAGGAAGGATTATGAAATCAGCTTCTATCGTATAATAGATTATCGGTTCTTGTGGTGTAAGGTATTTCTGCTAATTAATCATCCCTGGGCCCAAATCATTGGTCCACAATCTTCCACTGCGGTCCAAACCTCTTTTTATAGTCATTATAAAAAGATCCATCATACAAGAGGCCATCACCCTGATCCTGTGTAGACAAGTGTCGTCGGTACATGCTCCAATTCTCGTGTATGTAACCGGCATAGATATGGATAGGGTACGAGTCTTCAAATATCTCAATGTCGCAATCGGGATAGGCCTTCTGTAAAAGCTCGTCATTGTTGGGTACTCCATTCTGCCCAGGTACCTCAACCCTATTCGCGCAAGTTCTGATGCCCTTGACTTGGATGCCTCGAAACACGAGACGGCGGAGACTCTTGAACGAGTGTCTCTGCTCAAGCAACAATGGCAGAACATGTTGGCAAAATATAACGTCTCCCCGGTCGGGGGTTGGTGAGTGCCATTCACCCCTCAAATTGGAGCCCTTTTTCAGTGGCCATCGAAAGCCGTCGGTGACAGTATCACCACAATTCTGTACCACCCTGTGTTCGAGGATAACTTCCTTCAGTGTACCTGCGAGGCCTTGCAGCAGCGCGGCCCACTCAAGGCAGAGGATCTGCTGGTACCGGTGGGGGATATTCCTGAATCCGTCTGTTCCCAGAGGACCGAGGGATGTCTCACCAGTATATGGCTTGACTAGATGAAGATGTGTGACCGATTTGAACTGCGCGGGAAGTGCTCTCGGCAGCCAGATTGGTGCGTGCAGCGCCCAAGGCCATAGATGGCGACCTTCATCGTCCACTCCTTCATCCCCGTTGGGCCCCTCGTCATCGGAGCACTCATTGGTGGCTTCGCCGCTGTCATCTTTCTTTGCGAGTGCGACTGCCTCGGCCCCATTCTGTTGAAACTCTTGAGCTTGCGCCACAGTAACTGGCGTCGGGTCATCGATCTCGAGTCTACTCAAGAGCGTGTGTTGGTAAGGTTGATCGTCTTTTGCAGTGGCAAGTAGACCAATGTCCAGATGCTTGATGTGCTGTGCATTATTGCAGATCTTTCTTACGAAGGCGCTCGACAAGTATCCACGGAGCTTCAGTCTCTGCAACTTTGGTAGATATATGTCCGGGGCCAATGGGGAGTGGCCATTGGCGAGAGGCAATCCGATGAGCTCCAGAGACGTCAGATTCGGGAAGCTGTTGATCACTCTCGCTACTTCGTCATCGACACCGATAGACATGCAGAGGGAACGCACATGCTCTGCCAGACTGTCCCAACGTTCTCGGGAGGTGAAGCCGCGGACTGAGACAAACAGTTCCTCTCTTCCAAACTGGAGGTTGTTCCCGCGGCAAGCCGACTCTGTACGTCTGCTCTCTGGCGTGGGAACAAATCGCCTTGTTCCATGCCTTCTATGCATTCTCCATTGTAAAGGATCTGGTATGACTTCGGGTTGAGCATAGTTGCGCGGCGAAGACTGATATATGAGTTTCTCGTAGAGGTACTGTTCATCAGCCGTGGCATCAGGTGTATAGGACGGCCACAAAGTGGAATCTGAGACCTCAGTTTCCTCGATTTCATGCTCGATGTCTATGCCCTCACTTCATAATGTATGTCAGTAACTGCCTGTTTAGCTAGATGTACAAGTCCAAAATAGCTACAGCTTCATATGAGGGCTGCTTCACTTTTGGGACCAAAGGTCACTTACTGAGTGCCACGATGGTGCAATTCGATTTCCCTCCACAAGATTGGCGTCAATATGTAATGGATGGCCCTACACGTGCGGTTGAGACTGGCTTGGTCTGGGGTCAAAAGCAAGATAGCAATCGATGTGAAAAGTTCCGGAGGGATCGTTTCCAATAGCGACGCCATGGCTTATGTAATGATTCTCACACGAATAAAGCAGAGAACATAAGAAGTAAGCATGATGACATTCGGACTCCTGGGCCTTTGAGTAGACAATTTCCAACATGAAATGTGCTGGCGGGTTTTACCAGACAATCTCATCCGTGCATGTGCCTTGCGGCTGCCTGGTATAAGTGGGTATACTCCACGCAGCAAAGTTACTATGGGGAGCCGTATGCTGTCAGACAGTCAAATCGCAGCAAGGCAGTATGTGTATAAAATATAGGGGCCAGGTCTATATTGATATAACTGTGTAAAAAGTACTTGGACGTACTGGACTGGGAGTTTTCCCCTCTAGATGGCCCCTGAGTCATCACCAGCTGGAAGCAGCGTGGGGCCGATTCTGCTGATCACGAGGCGGTCTTCAGAACGTTGTGAGCGTCGGACCTTGGACCGCTTCTTCTTGTCTGTCACTGGCAGCATCTGGTTACCGCCGTCGTCGGGCCACGCCTGCATGTTGTCACCGAATCACTTTTTGAGGTTGTCTAGGCTAGTAGGCGATTCGTTTCCGGCCTTGAGGCCGTTTCAATTGACGACTATTGTAGTCGCTTTGAGGTCTTCGCTATGACCCTTGTCAAGCCAAGTGCACATGGGAGAGCTGGCATTGCGAGTTAGTTTTTTTTCGGAGGCGTATCAGCAAATGCTTTAGAGAATTCCGAACTTATTCATTCCGCTCGTCCTTGTCGTTCTATATCACATATCCACTTGGGGACCTTTGACATGCGGTAGTCAATACTCGTCATCTTATGCAAATTTCAAGGGCAGAGCTTACCAGGTGAGTCCGCACCAGTAGCCCCAGTTACCAGTCCACGTCCATTTGGTGACCTCGCCCTAACATAAGATAGCTCTTTTCCCATAGACGAGGATCTATCGACCCGTTTCTACGAAACTGAGTCTGATATCTATCGTGAGGTAGGTAAGGACCAATCCGTTGTTCTTTGCGTGCAACGATAGACTGCCATTTCGGCCTCCGTTCTTTGGTTGAAGTTCCAAGTTTCGCGGCCCAAGGGCTCGTGTTTGGGAAGTCGTCACGAGATGACACTATCTTACTGTTCTTGTCCGCCACGTATCTCATCTCTTTATGGGTGGGCTCGCCCAGATAGAGATTCTCTTCGCCCCATTCCTCAGTCAGGTCCATGCCGTCAACAAGGTGCACCAGGTCCGGCCAGCGCTGCGTGCTTAGCAGCGCTTGTGCGAAGTATTCCAGCTTGGGATAAGGCAGCTGGTTTTTACTGCGCTCCAACATGTTCTCTTCCAGATCGTCCAGAAAGCATTCAAACGCCGGCATGATATAGAAGCACATCCTGAGACCGACGGGCTTGAACCGTGGGTAGGTGTGCAACAGCGACTTGATTTGTGGCAGAATCTTGGGTGCCGGCTCATAGATATCCCCAAGACCGTTGAGCAGAGCAGCAGCCTTCGAGAAACGATCGTTTGGCACGCTTACGCACCAATCCTGCTCATCATTAGACATTCAATCTGGCTATTAGAGCAAGGCTGGATGGCTTACGGCTGAAATGCGAGCTGCCCCGTAGTAGAATAAGGCCTTGCTTCGCACGATGCAAGATATAATACCTGCATCTTCCAGCAGCTTGATTACCAGTGCTATCTCATCTAAGCCGCTGCCATGGTGACTCGCGGATTGGTCGCCTGTGCAGCCTTGTTCCATCGTGAGCTCAGTTGTGGGCACACGGAAGTCGAGGGAAGAAAGGTATTGAGATCTCGGTATCCTGCAGAAATGGCCTTTGGCTGTGGCAATCAGGCTTGTTGATACCTAGGTATGTAGGTTATGCGTTGGTGGCTGGGATCTGTGCAAAGGAGCGGCGCAGCAAATGAACCAATTTGACGTCATTGAGAAGGGATGCGCCGGTGGCATTTCTTTCCATTCGTTTCTGGGATTCGACTTCACTAGTAGTGCAGATATGATCATATTTGTAGTGATGCCAGAATACGACCCTTCTGGAGTTTCCAGGGTCTCAACGTACTCTTTCCTCGAGCGCCCCGAGGATACCGTAGTCAGCACAATTGATCAACACACTAACATTGCGTTCGGCCACAATTTGGATTGGGAAACTGATTGATGTTTATTAAGAGTGAACCGATATGAGTGATGCGCCATTCGATTGGATTACCCGGTAGCGACAGGAAGGATTCTAAATCAGTATTTAATTTCATAATTTCATTGATAAGAGATACCGATTTCGACACGGCAAGGAACAATTACCCTCACTGCAATCCTGATTTGTCGATCGATCAGGATAACTTCATGTAGCCTCTCCAAAGACCCCTCGACGTAAAAACACCATCCGGGTCAACGGATGCCTGGATCTCCATCAAGCGCTGATGGTTCTCCTCCCCGTAGCCGGAAAACACCTTGTCGGCTTGCCCCGCATACGCATAGTTGACGTACATATATGGATGGTAGACTTGCAGGTCTTGAGCAGCCGCGGCGATGCGGCTCAGAACGGTCGTCGTCATCGATTCCACGGTCGCATCCCCGTCGCTCGAGGTCCAGTCTGTCGAGATCAAAATGACTATTTTTTCAGTCAGCTGTGCGCGTTGGGAGAAGAAAGGATGATTTTTACGAATGAGGGGCTCGTCCTGGTCGATGCCTAAAGCATTGCCGCCTCGAATCTTCATCTTGCTGATTGCATTCGGGGGCAGCGTGTACGAGACAAGGTTGGGAGATAGACCTTCCACGGTCTGGATCTTTTGGACCTCCTCTTCAAATATGGAAATGGCACGACTCATCATCTCGCGCGAAGGCCGAATGCTCACGGTACCGAACCAGTGGCTTTGCATGACGGTGTTAGCATCAGCTCTCTCTGGTTGGACGTCTTTGGGCGTACGCACCGTATTGTACCCAAAGGTGGGTTGGACACCAGTTCGGACATGTACCCAATCGTCTGAGTCCGAGTGAGGGTAGGAATCGTGTTGATGTCGGCAAAGACTGACGCGTTCACAACTGGCTCGGCGTACCGCTGAATGCCGCGCATGGAAAAGCGGTCGGTAGAAGCGTTGTACGAATAGTACAGGTCGTACCCCGTGGACAGATCGCTGAGGGCCGCGGGGCCCGTGAAGAGGTCGTAGACTTTGTCTAGTACCTGTTCTGTCTGGTTCCATACGTAAGATGACGCGCCGTTGTAAACCTGGCCCTGGGGAAAAGTTTCAAAGGTGAAGGCGGTCACAATGCCAAAGTTGTTGCTCCCGCCGCGCAGTGCCCAGTATAAACCAGAGTTTTCAGTTTCGGATGCGCTGGATATAGACCCATTGGCGAGTACAACCTTTGGAGGGAGTTAGCGAGTGTATGAGAGCAGTGCACCGGCGTGATGGAACATACTTCATATTCCAGTACATTGTCCAGCGCCCACCCGTGCCGCGGCGAGAAGGGAGAGCTTCCACCACCTACGGTAAACCCACCAACGCCAACGGACCCAACTCTGCCGCCGGGAAAGGAGATATTGTACGCTTCGAGAGCTCGAAAGGCCTGCTGTAAGTTTAACCCTCCGCCGAGGGCCGCACTGTTTCTGTCGGCAGCCACAGCAACGTCGACGATGCGACCGAGATCTATGGTGACACCGCCGACGGACTTGGAGTCATTAGGCGATCTCGAGTGACCGCCACCCTTGACAGCGAATTGACAGCTGGTATCGCGTAGAACCAAGAGAGCTTGGGAGACTTCGGGGGCATCGGCAGGCTGTAGGCGACATGCGGAAACGGTTTCTTGCTGCTTGGCGTCCCAAATGGTGAAGTTGTCCGTGCCGGGATAATGGAGAGCGCTTGGAAAGAGCTGAGACAGTCTGGAGCACTATTATTGCTTAGTACTTATGAAGCACCTGTACAGTCATGGAATCGGGAGCTCATGCTCACGGCATCTTTGCATGAGGTATTGCTGCTCTGGTGTCTTACGGTAGCAGCAATATTGCCCAAGGCAGGCTGTACACCCAAAAGAATGATCAAATTCAATAATTGCATGTTTCAAGACCCGGAATACGGTGAAATCGATTATTTATTGGCTTGGGTGAACAAAGTGGTCGATCTGGGTTCTCTGGTAGTGAAGAGCCTCTTATAGACGCAGACATCGGGATCGTTTCCTTGTGTAAATATACGAGTCCACGCCAAACGCCAAGAAGCTGATCGTAACCAAACACTCGATGCCAAAGGGCCCGTAGTTATGGGAAATACAACGTTATTTTTCTGCATCGGTTACCGTACCTCATCGGGAACGAGCACTACGCTACATTGCTGACTCAGATAGCTATGGCCAAACATGTACCTTCCAAGGACTCTGATATCGTTGCAAAGTCGTGAAAGCAGCAGAGAGAACTAAAACGACCAACAAAATGACAGATCGGGTACCTCCGATGTGTGACCTGAGGTGAGGATCCCTATGATGGCAGACACAATCGATCACACCAAGAAATACGCTAATGCGGGCTGCTTACAGTCGCATGGCGATCTTCAATTTGCGTAGGTAGGACTGAACATCTCCACTCGGTCTACGGAAAGATTTGCGATAATGAGGCGCATGGTATTAACGACTTCTGTACTTCCTATTCGGGCCATCAGCACCCGTTGTCCCGGATCTGACTCGGCATTTCTATGTGCAAAGGAAGATAGCATACACCGGTTCAGCGCGTCTTGGCAACGTGAAGAGGACAGACGATAGAACCATTCTTTCTCAAAAGAGGCGATGTTCTGCCATAACAGTCAAGGATGGAATTTTATGGACTAGTTCTCAGTACCGATAGAAACAGACTTACACTATGTTCAAACATTCACAAATCCCGGATCTTGTGAAAATGGAAGCAAATATCCATTATTCTCATTATTATGTAAAACCCGGCGTTTCCTACGTGAGGGAGACAGGACTGTATTATTGGAAGTTGGTACTAAGAGCAACGTCTCGGATGGACTCAATCTCCTGTCGTACTAGCTGCGACTTGGCCGTCACAGCTGCATGACAATCCTCTCCGAGCAGGCCCCGGAACACCGTGCCCAAACCGCGCTCCTGAAACTGAGCGCCCATGCCAGTGCCGTCAATGAGTTCAACAATTCTATCGGCCGCCTTGGCCGGATCTCCAGTCTATTGCCCGTCTATGGACTCGAATCTGGCCAGCGCCGCCCCCACGATACCGTCGGTGTAGGCTGCGCCCAGACCGGCGGCGGGTCTTGGAAAGTTGGTGAGGAATTTGGTTCGGAACGTTCCTGGCGCCACTGAGAGGACGCGGATGCCAAAAGGGCCAACCTCGGGGGCCAAGGACTCGCTCAGTCCTTCGATGGCAAACTTGGAAGCGGCATACGCCGTCGCCGTCGGACCGCCACGGTAACCTGCCACGCTGCTGATGTTGACAATGGTGCTGCCGCCCTTGTCTTGTAGAGAGCGAAAGTACGGCAGAGCGCCCTTGATGCATCGTACGGTGCCGGTGACATTCGTGTCCATTTGCTTTTGGAACTCGACTTCACTAATAGAGGGCAATGAAATGTGTCAGCAGGAGCGATGCGAGATCGTGACTCTTTCAGGGTCTCAACGTACCTCATGTCTTCGAGCGCGCCGAGAATGCCGTAGCCGGCACAGTTGATCAAGACACTGACATTATGCTCGGCCACAATCTGAGCGACAGTATCCTGGGTACCAGAATCGGTGACGTCGAGCTTGATCCAGTGCCCACCGGCCTGCTCAACCTCGGGGTATTGCTTGGCTGCAGATTCGACATTTCTTGCAGTGCCAAGTACCTTGTGGCCGGTCTTGAGCAACTTGATTGCAATATGGAATCCGAAGCCGGAAGACGCACCGGTGATCAGAAACGTACGGGGTGCCATTTTTGTCCTTGATACTTGTGTTTTCGGGACAATCCTTGTGGCAGAAGTAGACGAGCCAAAAGATGCTTAGGGAGATGATGGGGAAACGTTCTCTCAAAAGGAACAGATATCTGTTTAAGTACAGACATGATTTTCTTGGACTTTAGGTGTTAAGACCGAACTAAAACCGATGTCGCTGGGTCCCAGGACTATCGAACACGATAACGTCTGGTTTAAAGGTGCTTGAACTCGAGGCAGGGATCAAGTGGAACAAAATACACAGCCCCATATACTGACTCGAGATATTGAGGAGCCGCTATGAGTATCAGCAGATGACACCCCAGGCGTGTACAAGCGGAGATAAGCATGCCACTGGATATAGTCACTAAGCGAACAGCGTTCTCTGACAAAGTGGACAGAACACGGGCGGTCAGTACGTCCGTGTGCAATGAAATCAACACATGCGAGAACACAATCTATGCAATCAACATTGGCTTCAAATCTATGCTATCTTCTCGTAGCTATTCTTGATGACGCCAAGACATTCAATGGAAATAGTTCCAAGAGCTACCCTTGGTGATCTCCCAAGCTTGATTCATCGCCTCGACTACGTCGTTGGGTAGCGGGCCTTGCTCCAGGGCCTTGAGATTCTCTTCCAGCTGCGGTGCGCTGCTGGCGCCAACTATAATGGAATCTCCAGAAGTCTGCAACTTGGAGTGGTGCTCCAACCAGCGCAGAGCACATTGAACTTCCGTAAGTCCGTGCTTGGTCATGGCTTCACGTATCAGAGTGACGGCGCTGAAAACAGTGTCATTCCAGTATCTCTTGCGGTACAACGTGCCTTGCCTAGTATTGGGATCAAATCGAGATCCTTGGTCTGGCACATTCTCGTCCTTGTCGTTACCATAACGGGCGGTCAGACTACCACCAGCGAGCGGGCTGTAGGCGTAGAAAACCATGCCGTAATGACGGAGACATGGAAACAACTCGGGCTCTACGCCGCGGTGAATGGCGTTGTAGACACCCTGGTAGACAGACGGGCGCACCCAGCCGTCTCGAATGCACATCTCGTTGATATGAGCCACCTCCCATGCCATGTAGTTGCTGATACCGAAACGACGAAAAAGGCCTTCTTGGTAGAGATCATTGACGGCGCGGAACGTATCTTCGAAAGGAACCGATCGGTCGGGGGCGTGCAAGTACCACAAGTCAATCTTGTCAGCCTTGAGGGCTGCAAGCGACTCCTTGAGAAACTTGCGCAAGTTGTCGGGCGAGTGCGAAACACCCTGAGCGCGAAGTGTTGGGTTCGCGTAGAACTTGGTGCCCATGACCAGGCCACGCGATTGCCAGTCCAGTCGACCGAGGTATTCTTCAGATGAGCCTTGCCCATAGACTCGCGCAGTATCGATTTCGTTGTGGCCGTACTTTTGGAAGACATCGAGAACTTCGGAGGCTTCGTCGAGGGTATGGATTCGTGTCTGTTCCACGCCTAGAACAAAGCCAACAATTAGCTCTGTAATCTCAACATGATGACACAAGGACTGGATCACGAACCTGGCTTTCCGATAGTCATAACGCCAAACACGATAGGCAGCCTGGTCTTGGCCAGTGACTGCGCTGCTGTTGTCGCCATGGCTTCGGTTCTGCGGTAGCTGCCCGGTAGATACAAAGATGATGTAGGTCAAGATCGATCTGAGAAAGGGGATTCCGAGACGGTGAATTCGTGATTACGAAGCAAATTTGGTCACAAGTGTGTTTGATGACAGGATGTGCCAAGACAAGTGACTTCCTCAAATACGCCATCAAGTAAACCGATCAAGAAGACATCGCAATTTGTCACGAATAGTTGCAACGGCCTGTGCAAGGGTATAATAAACACCTAGCCTATCAGCTTTCATGATTCTTCTTAGCATGTCTCCACAGGTAAGCAGGTCGCATTAGTGTCTATATAGGTAAGCAATTGAGGCTGTCGTGGTGCCTATAGCGGGGGAGACTTCGGCGATGACGATGCAGCAGTGAGATGGAAGTGGTATGTTGCGAGGTTCAAGATTTTGATGCTTTCGTTGCTGAAGCAGCGATCAACAAGAACAATGGCGGCATGATCCCGTCTGAGTCGGAGTAGTTTACGTAGCCGTCTTAACACATCGCCTTTACTGAATTTGTTCTTTGCCTGGTGAATTGTTGACTTCAAATGGCCACCTTTGAGTTCTTCTCTGTAATACTACATGCCGAACCGCAGTGATTACCTAAAGCAAGGTTTCGATCTTCCCTTCCTACACGATGAACATCGTGGAAGAATATTCTTTTGGACCCCTGCCAGAGGGGCACCGCGGGACCTAATGCACCTGTAAGCCTTCTGCATTAGTGCGTTGCTAGTGCCTATCGGCTAGTCCAGCCCCTAGACCCTGGTTGACTAGGCCCAGCTCCATCATGTCGCGGCCAGCAGGAGTCAATACGCATCAACAGCTTCACGCTTCAGATTTCATATCGCGAATGAATGATGTCAGTAGCTGCCACTGGACCCTCGCAGAAACGCTAACAATGGTGATTGCATCGACTTAAAGCCGTACACCGGCTGCATCGCCGATAGCGAGAGGCAAACTCCGATCTGTCCTCAGCGACACCTAGCTCTCAGCTCTATATAGATCGCTGCCGACATAGACGAGCAACATCGGAGTTCAGCATGCACTCTCATTCCCTGCTCCAGAACTACCGGCAACAAATTAACACCCGTCACCATGAGTAAACTTTTCAGCCCTGCTCCAGAGCCGCCGACCGAGCTTGGTCGCTACCGTGTCCTTTCTTCCACGGCTGGCATCAGAGTCTCGCCGCTCCCGTATGGCGCCATGTCCATCGGAAGCGCCTGGAACGAGGGAATGGGAGCCATGGACAAGGAAAAGTCCTTCAAGCTGCTCGACTACTACTTTGAATCTGGAGGAAACTTCATCGATACCGCCAACAACTACCAAAACGAGGACTCGGAGACATGGATCGGTGAATGGATGCAGGCCAGAAAGAACCGTGATCAGTTGGTGATTGCCACCAGGTTCACGACCGATTACAAGTCGTATGAGCTGGGTAAGGGCAAGACTGTCAACTTTTGTG
Source organism: Pestalotiopsis sp. LF_19_12 (assembly GCA_023510015.1). Taxonomy (NCBI): domain Eukaryota; kingdom Fungi; phylum Ascomycota; class Sordariomycetes; order Amphisphaeriales; family Sporocadaceae; genus Pestalotiopsis; species Pestalotiopsis sp. LF_19_12. Next base: position 275,082 of record JALYBT010000054.1, on the reverse strand, counting down.
GCAACCACAAGAGGAGCATGCACGTCAGCGTCCGCGACTCCCTCGCCAAGCTGCAGACCGACTGGATCGACATCCTGTATCTGCACTGGTGGGACTGGACGACATCCATCGAGGAGATCATGGACAGCCTCCATATCCTCGTGGAGCAGGGCAAGGTGCTGTACCTTGGCATATCCGACAGCCCGGCCTGGGTCGTGACTCGCAGGGACCCGATCAACTCAACTCAACTCAACCAGGGCCCCTTGTTGAGTTGAGTTGATTTGACTAAGCAATCCGGTGGTTGAGTTGATCAACCAGCCAATAATATTGAGTTGAGTTGAGTTGAGTTGAGTTGAGTTGAGTTGAGTTGAGTTGAGTGGATTTACGTTGATATGCAAACCCTCCCCTGGCGCGCGCAGCGCACGAAATTTTTGCCCGGACCCACTATAAATTGCCCCGATGCTCCGATATTTATCCGAATATTCTGGGGATCCCCGGGCTCCGGGGAGCTCCGAATAGCTTCCAAAATCGCCGAATCTGGGGGCAAACGGATCCACTGCAAATCAACGTAAATCCACTCAACATCAATCCACCAAGAGGTCAAATTGAGTGGATTGATTAGTCAGAACCCTTCGGTTAAATTGAGTTGAGTTGACGTATTTTTCCCGATATTGAGTTGAGTTGATTACGTTGAGTTGATCGGGTCCCTGGTCGTGAGCGCCGCCAACACCTACGCGCGGGACCACGGCAAGACGCCCTTTTCCATCTACCAGGGCCGATGGAATGTCATGAGGCGGGACTTTGAGCGTGATATTATCCCCATGGCATGCCACTTTGGCATGGCACTGGCTCCGTGGGATGTCTTGGGTCAGGGCGAATTCCAGACGGCCAAGGCTCTGGAAGAGCGTCAAAAGTCGGGTGAAGGACTCCGTTCCATGAAGGGGGCCGACCAGACTGAAGATGAAGTCCGGATGAGTCTGGCACTCGCCAAGGTCGCAGCAGAACACGGTATAGAGTCCGTGACTGCCATTGCTCTTGCCTACGTCTTGTCCAAGACCCCCAACGTGTTCCCTCTCGTCGACGGCCGAAAGATCGAGCACCTGAAAGACAACCTTCAGGCCCTCGATATCAAATTGACGCCTGCTCAGATCTCCTATCTCGAGAGTGTTCAGCCATTTGACGCGGGCTTCCCCACTAACTTCATCGGGGAGGACCTCAAGGAAACAGGTCAGCCAGCCAGACTCCTTGCCAGTGTCGCTCCTCTAGCTGTAGTCAGAAACCCGAAGCCAATTGGATACTGAGGGCGGTTGTAGAGTAGCAATATTAATAGAGATCGGATTGGCTTTCTATTAAACCAACGCCCGGTATCTGGCCATAATTGCAGCAGACCATACTCTCACCTGCTTCCTCCAATTCTTTCATGATCGACAAAGCGATGAATAGGAGCGTGGTCAATTTGTCGTATCAACAACATCAGTCACAGCTCACAATTTCTCTATCGCATAGTGCGCCTGATAGAACGTGGTGCCTAGGCTTTCCCTATCGGAAATCCTATTATGGTCTATTATAAATCTGGATGATCTTCAGAATTATCATAATTAGCGGGGACAAAGAACTGCGAAATGAAGAAGCTGCCGCCAATCAAGATTGTTGTGTACCATCACTCCCAATGATAACGTCTAGACATCTCGAAGCGAGCGTGCTATCTAGCCTCATCTTATGCAAATGCGCAGGTCGATGAGCTGCATCAGAACCATTCAGAGCCGTTCACATGTCTCGCTTGACTTGTATTTGATAGCATGCGAAAGCCCAAGGGAGAAGCATAGAGACTTGCGTAGCGCCGAAATAGGTCCGTCGGCCAGATCTACCGCCGCGAGAGCGCTTAACACTTCCACATTCGTAAAACGGCTTGCCGAGGTCTCCATGGAGCTGCTTTAGTACGAACTTTGAAATATTATCTTGGTGTTTATCTACGTTCGACATCAAAAAAGACTCCGCGACCAGAATATCTGTATCAACAACTAAGAAGCAGTCACTGCAACCGTCTCAATGGCATTCAACGAACTGATCATCCCATTCAAAATTGACATCCCAAGAGAAGAGGTCGACAGGCTTCAACGGAAGCTGAAAGATACAAGGCTCCCCAAGTCTGAAATTGTCCCCGGCGCTGGGGCCAAGTATGGTGTGTTTGAGATCGGCGATTCGGAGATCAAGAACTAATCACATTCTCTTGAGGTCCGGAGTACTCGTGGGCGACACATCTTTACGAAACATGGAAGACAAACTACGACTGGTATGCGATTCAGGACGAAATAAACGAATTTCCCATTACCTTACGAAGATTGAAGATGTGAACATCCATTTTCTGCACGCCCGCGCCGACAGGACCAATGCAATTCCTTTAGTCCTGGTTCACGGCTGGCCTGGATCTTTCTGGGAGTTCAGCCAGGTCTGGGGCCCATTATCGCATCCGACTAACAAGGACGATCCGGCCTTTCATGTAGTTGTTCCAAGCATGCCAGGCTTCTGTTGGTCGTCGTGGCCACCCCGAGCCGGCTGGACCCTTCAGGACAACGCTCGAATATTTGATAAGCTCATGAAGAGGCTCGGCTACGACGAGTACATGATTCAGTGTGGAGATTGGGGTCACTTTGTCGGGCGCGAGCTTGGGTCAAAATATACCGACTCTTGCAAGTTGATGCACACGAACTTTGCACCAAGCCCCCTCCCAGAAGGCGTCGAGTACACCGGGCGTGAGAAGGCCGTCGCGGCCAGGGTTGATGACTGGATAGAGAATCACATTGGCTACGCAGTGTGTATGCGGACACGAGTTAGTGGCTTCTGCATCTTTCGTAATCCCAAGTAATTCATCCCCAAATAGTCGCTAATACTGTTTTTTTTCCCTCCCTTTCAATAGCCACACACGATCGGCATAGGTCTCAATGACAACCCTATGGGTATTCTCATGTGGGTCGGAGAGAAGTACAACGAAGCAGCGGACCCAGAAACGCAGAAAGGAGCCTTCTGGACGAAAGCGATTCTTACCACCGCGAGCTTGTACTACTTCACCGACTGCATCATGTCATCGATGCTTTGTTACTATGAAAACATTCAGCATCACAACTTTGCTTCGTTCGCCATGCAACCCGAGAATCGAATCAAGATCCCGTTTGGATATACATCTTTCTACTGGGACACAGAGCCGTCTTCAAAGAGGGCGGTGGAACGGACCGGGAATCTCGTATTCTACAAAGGTATTCACCTTCCTGCGTCGCATAAGAGTACCGAGAACTGACTGGAACCAACAGAACGCAATAATGGCGGACATTTTGCAGCTTTGGAGGTTCCTACGGGATTGACCGAGGACATCAGAGAGCTCGCTGCGCAGGAGTGGAAATGGGGCTAAGTGCACGTTGTTGGACATCCCCGCTCGGCAGGGTGCCTAAAGTTGCCTGTTTCGGAGAGTCTTTCTATCTCGTCACTGACCGCGAATAGGACTGGGTAAAGTCAACAATTTGTTGCAATCGTGTTATACCTCCCTCGCAACATCTTCCGTGACGAATTGAAATGGTTTAACTTGGCCATCATTGTTGAGGGATGCGTCGAGATGAACGAAGGATTGATGCTTCAAAGAGGAGAATAAACAGAGTTCAATTGGACTGTCCCGTTCGAAATTTCAATCTACCCCACGATACTCGAAAAACTCATTCCACTCGGGATCTTCCCTCAGTTTTGGCACCAGATCCTTCTCCATCGTGACTGTGAACATGCAACCTTCATCGGGATTGGGCGATGGTCGCAATGGTGCGTAGATGAGAATCAAGCCCGCCGTGATTGACTCGCCCCAAAGGAATCGATAGGTAATGGGCTTTGCGAACCCAAAATCGAAGCCGGTCACGTCCCCGGAGCGATGATCGGTAACAAACGTGCTCATTGGCGGGTGCGCGTCAACACGCAGACTGATGGACCGCTTGTCTCTGATGGGCGCAATGAGGTCGACCAGTCCCTCCAAGTGTTTTTCGGTGCAGCTCTCGGTCAAGGAGCGAATGTAGCTTGCCATCTGGTACAAGGAGGCGCCCTCGACGACCTCCCCAATGGTCATGGCTGTCTCTGGGTGCGAGTCGGAGAAGCCGCCCGCCACGATGGCGCGCATCATTCGCTCCGGTACTGGGGGATTGTGGAGACGGGGCCGCATGTTGATGGCTTCACCCCAGTACAGCTTTCGGGAAAGATCAGGCTTGTAGAGCGCGGCGCGTGTCCGAGTGAGCAGGCGCCAGATGTAAGCGCACATGGCATCGTACGTGGATATCCATTGCGATCCAGACTCTGTGGGAAGCGCAAGCCTCTTGAGCTCCTCTGCTTTGCTTGTGGGCAAGTGGAACAGTACGGCTTGTTGCTCCGGATGATCGGGATGTCGCTGTGGGATGGGCGGTCCATCTACAAGCTGGTCTTCGGGCAAGTCCTTGACAAAGCGCGATGCATCAATACATGCTGGGTCCCATGATGGGAAAGGCGTAGATTTGCAGATCGCGTAACAGTTATCCGCCAGCTGGTGAGTAAATTTGTTCCAGCCCATCACGTCGCCAGCATAGTGGTGACAGTGCATGCTAAAGACGATACCACCCTTGATCAGGTTCACCTGATATGCTGCCACTATAGGGCTGCTGTCTGGATCAGCTTCAGGCCTTTCACCCCATGTCATCCCTGGAATGCCTGTTCGGTGAATTAGTCAACCGAGCACTGATGGGAATGTAGAAGGGAAGGCTGACCCCAAATGTTAACGTCACCCAGGCTGCGGGCGGAAAAGTAAGCGGCCTCGATCTCGTCCAGCGATGGATACTCATCCCTAGGGAGGTCTAGTCGCTGGAGAATGAAATCGACTGTCGTCTCCTTCTTCTTGACAAAAGAGTGGCCGCCTTCGGGGTCCTTTTCAATGGTGGCGCAAAAGTACTTGGCTTGGCTCAGAGTCTTTTCAAGGCCGGCCTTGAGAACATCAACGGCATGATCCTTGTCCGCATCGTCTACCCGGAAATAGACGACGTATTGAGTGTAGCTCGTGACAGGAGTCCTATCAATGATGGAGACTTTGAATCTTTCCTCGTCTGGGTCTGATTCCCAGCCAAAAGGGTGAAGCTGGAACACTTGTCGCGAAGGCATGGCAACGATCAGGGAATTGGTGACAAGGAAACACAGGATGCTGCAATCAAGGAACAAGATGGATAGCTCAGGAGTAGTATTTCTATTGCGCCGCAATTGAGAGATATATTCCCCGGGTAAAGATAGAAAACCGAACGCCTGTTCTCGAATCCCGCTGTCCGCAGAAGCCGCATGCATACTCCTCATGCACGACGAAGATGGCGACCATAAATGGCTCGATGAGCCAGGAGCCTTTGCATGGCAGTATGGGCCGGGAATCAGACTCTCCATCCGCGGCCCGTCTTGGTCACGGCTCCCTCCCTGTTTTTGCAGGCCGAGATGTGCCGACCGACATGGGCCCCTCGTTATGTTTGCTACCACACCATGCATGTTTGCTTGAGGACCCCGGTCATCCACCACGACGTGACGTCCAAAAGTGGCCCACATGAAATTACTATAGGATACCTGGAACCAACAGTAACCAAAGTGGAGTGCCATTATCAGTTCAGGAGATGGTCAACTCTGTCATGTAGCATTCGCGATAGTGAGAGATCTATTAGACTACTAGTGATGGTGTCAAACTTTGGCATCGGTGTTTTTATTCAAACATGTATGTCTTCCGCATCAATTTCGTCCCATCGGTGATGTCCTTCAACACCCAGCTTCTCGACACTCGGTTTCGTGGTTGTTGAAGCCGGTACGCCGCGATGGCTTCGTTGAACTTGTCGGGCCCGGCATTGGCTGCACCTGCTGGCATAACGCCAAGCTTTAAAGACCCGCCCAACCATAACGGCCTGGCTACTGCCTCCTTCATTGCCATGATGGCGATCTCTACGACATGCCTTCTCCTGCGATGTTATGGAAAGTTCTTTGTGGCCAAGAAGATTTGTATTGAGGATGGTGAGCTGTCTCTTTGTGCATAAATCACTGTGTATTGATGCATCTGAACACTAAACATAACTCTTCTTCAACCTTGTAGGATTACTCCTAGCTGCATATGTTAGTCATACCCAGACCTTTCGTTCGTGAAGCATGCTAAGAGGCGACTCAAAAAAGGGAAACTATTGGGGGTGTACATATGCATCATTCGCACTTATCAAACAACCCGGTTTCTTTGTGCACAATTGGGATCTCATTCTGGAGGACACCATGCAGCCATACTACGTAAGGTGACACACTCAGACCGTTCGACATCAGGCTGACCATGTCCAGTACATCTTCATCTTCGGCGTGTTCTACTCAATGGTCCTCGCCATGCTCAAGATTGGCATCCTTCTAGAATGGTGTCGCGTGTTCGTCCCCAAGGGCACAGAGAGGTCCAGCTCTTTTTGGTGGTGCTCCATGGCGGTCATAATGGTTCAGGCGTGCTTCGGCGTTGCTGCCATCTTTCTTCTCAACTTCCAATGCGTCCCTCATAAGGCCATATGGGACTTCACCATCACGAAGAAGACGTGTCTTCCACTCAACGCACTCCAAATGACATCAGCTACAATCCATTTGGTTTCTGATGTTGCCATCTTCCTGCTGCCCCAGAGGATCATTTGGACTTTGAACATGTCACTGGAAAAGCGCCTCGGTGTGGCTGTTGTCTTCAGTCTCGGCGCCCTGTACGTATTTATTCCTAATTTTCACACATTGAACAGTTAAGACTGATCGATGGGTTCCATCTGGCCGACAGAGCGGTAATATGCTCGATATTCCGAATGACAGCAACAATCACCTTCGGGAAATCTTCCGACACGATGTATACAATCGGACCAGTCATTCTGTGGGCGACTGGAGAGATGAGCTGCGGTTTCTTCGTGGCCTGCATGCCAACCCTCCCTCGCCTCCTCCAGGAAGCTCCATGGATACGCCGTCTATTGTCAACTTTCGCCAGCACAAATGGAGACAGCTTGCGGCGTTCCGGCCAAGAACAAACCGCCAATTCCATCAAGATGTCGCGAAACATGAAACTGCGTCAGGCATACCTTGAAATCGATGATGATGCGTCTATTTTGAACCCAAGCTCAGAGCGGCCGGACAAGGGATCTGCTCCTGCAAATAACATGGATCGTTACATCACCCGGACGACCCATATTCATATGCGCTCTTCTACAGCGACCGTAGACGAAGATCCGGCAGACTGGAAGTGAAATAGGGAATCAAAAGGGTATCTCACCGAGATTCCGGGACGAGAAAGTGCAGCCGAGATATTGGAAAAGAGAATCTTGGAGGACATTGGTCTACGGTACGGGGGCATGCACTTGGTATCAGCCAACCATCTCGGTGCCCCGCAATATAACCGATCACTCAAAGCTTCTCGCGCGCTGTGGAAGAACCGACGCTTTTCTTCGTATGTTGAGCAGGAACTCGTGTCACCCTCCCTCCGTATCGCTCAGCTTCTTCTAATGCCTGATGCTCTGGATTAGCTGAATGATCAGCCGACTTTTGTCTATTCAGCCCTGGTATCGTGCTAGCTGTGCCGAAGAGGGTGTTACCTATAATATGCTAGTTCCCCACCATGCATGGCCACTCCCGCCCCCATCCGTGCCGTGCCGTGCCCAATTTTGCCAAGCTGGGGTGCCCTGAGACACTATAAAGATCTGGCTAGCAGTGGACGATCGCAGCAGTACCGTGTACGCTTCGAAAAGCGGCCCAAATAATCCAATGGCTTCCATAAATTTGTGCTGCTGGACTATTCACTTTTGAGCATGTGTCAAGGTTCAGCTACGTTAGACAGTCCGGTATCATTGACCATCAACATTCTCGTATGAGCAACATCTTATCAGTCATGTCATGGATCAATCCCAAATTCGAATAGTGTCGTAGCATCAAGTCGCAAAGACTAAGGGGAAGCCTCTGTGGAGACAGGATCACCGGTGGCATCTGACAATATAGGATGAATTAAAAAGAAATACTATTTTGACACTAATGATTAATCCCTTGTTTTCTTCGCAAACCCAATTATTGGTTTTGGTGATATCCAATCACTATTCATCAACTAAAAATCAAAAATACTCGCCTGTATGTACGTTTAATTCTCCAGCTGTGGAATGAGCATGAGACTTGTATTCCGGCAACAAATACTTCCCAGCTCAGACCTTGAATGATATCCCATATCCCAGAAGAGCGCGCCCACTGGGATGATTGAAATTACACGGTTTCCCGCCTTGGTACCGTTGTCGCAAGCCCTTCGGTGTCAACGAGGGACACCTGTCTCATGTCTGGAGCGCCTAGCCGTCCATGGTCATTCACATTGGCTGAGGACGAGATCGAGTCATGGGCGGTACTGGAAAGATTACCTCCATGGACATTCTGCACGGAAGTCGGGTCGTCAGATCCAATGTTGCTGGTGTGACGTAAAACGTGCGACTCCGTCAAAGGCGAAGAAGCCGCAACAGTGATGGTGGTCTGGCTGTCATCATCCATGTGTCCATTCGGATCGGCCTGAGTTAGGGCTGGATGATAGGTAGAACTGCTTCTATTCGAGTACATGTGCTGGATCACGACCCTGGGAGGCTTGACGCGCGCAAAGTTCGTTGTCTTTGCATCAGCATCTGGAGTGGCAGAGTATGCTGAAACGACCTGCCCGAAAGTCGAATTCTGCAGATACTCGCGATCATTGCGCTTCTTTTGTTCGTTCGCGGGGCCCTTTGAGCTTGATCCTATCTCCGAGATCTTCGCAGCATGAACGATCCAGTCGATCTTGCCGTCCGGAACACATGTCTCCTCGATCTTGATCTTGTTTTTCCTCATAAAGAGCTTGTATCTGATGGCCACAAAGATGGTCAAAACGACCAAGAACAAGACCACCACCAGGAACGCGATTGACAGCTCGACCGTGTCGACTATGGAACTGAGTACACCGGGTATGGGATCGCTGTAATAGGTGCTCAGTGTGGCCATGTAGACCTGGTAGAGTCTGATAAGGTCTTGCCCTGTGGGAACCCCCACGGTCTGGTTTTTTAAGGCGGCTTTCGTGAAGGCATCGTCGAAGTATGGTGAGTAGGCTGCGACAATGGACAGGGTATCATTCGTCCACGGCCAGGGAATTCGCTCCTCGTTGGGCACGCTAGCTTTTCGAGTGATGGCACATTCAGCCCGTGAGTAAACCGCGTCACTCGCCGGTCCAATCGGTCGCCAACTCACACCAGCCCAAGCGGCACTGGGCTCCCCAGTCAACACCGCGAAGTCGCGTAAATAAAATACCGACATTGAGAGATTTAACGTCTCATTGTTGTAGGACATGCGGTTGCGGGTCTCTGGGTCAGACTGAACCAGCACAAAAAACATGGCGTTGGAGAACTGTTTTTTTGCCGTCCAGTCCGCTATTCCGTTGAAGCCCGAGCTAACTCTGTATTCCGATGAATTGAGCCAAACAGGGTCGTAGGTATCTTTGAAAGCTGGAAACACGTCAAGCGGCTCCGAGATGAGGTATTCACCAGAGGCCGTGATATTTGGTACATGAATTCCGTTGGTGTAGTTGCATCGGATCGTCCAGGTAGGATCCCACTCTTCCGCAGCATACGTCCACGGAACCGGAGATGATGTGGGCACTTTGTCGAGTAGTTGATCCAAAGGGAAACGTGCAGTGTTCAAGGCGGCTCCAGTCATGTTCCATAAGACATCTTCTCTTATAAGGGCCCCGTAAAGACCCTGCCCTTTGAGTGCTGGCAATATCTGTTGATCTCTCTGTATAATGGTAGAGCCGCGGTGCAAAGAAGCTTTCGCGATAGGACCAGACAAAGCCGAGATGACTGAGACGCACATGACGACGAAGATCTGCGTGAGCAGCGGCCAGTTCTCTCTGGAGAACAGCCGTCGGCCGAGGGACTTGATCACATCCCAACCTTCGCCCGGTCCTGACACGAGGAGAAGGCGTGACAACGGTACACCGTCCTCCGTATGAAGAATACGGAAACTGACTCGCTGCCACCAGAAACGTGAAAATGCCCACATTCCTATGGTGCTGAGGACAGAGATGACGACATTGAGAGCAGCTTGCACACTGGTTAGTTCCCAGTGTGTCGACAAGAGAAGCCAGGGAGACGTCATCATGGACAGTGATCGATCGGGAGACTTATGAGGAGAGTCAATTGTGTAGATTATCTTGTTTTGGAATTCCAAACCCGAAAGAATTTAAGAGAATACAGGACAATATATACTAGTTTGTGTCTCTATCAAGGAAACACTTCCGGCTAAGCGAACTAACATACTTGATAATACGGACAAATATTTGTTCGGCGCACCATCCAGGGTATTGGGGAGCATCGAGCATAGCAGTCATTGATCGCTAGTTTGGGCAGTTCTCTCGGGCTGATAGCAAATATTACATTTTACACAGTTTTGATGTTAGAATGCCACAAAATGCAGGATCGTCTTTGAACTGCCAAAAAATCTGGGTCGCAATGGTCTCGGCAGGAGTTGAACGTGCCTCACCATCCATTCTCGTGGCGGTTCTAGATCAGGCCGTACGGTAAGGCAACTATGCATAGGGCAGCGCCATTGGTGTGGGCGTGCCGTCTTATGCCGTTCCATACTTGAGAGATGCCGCCGGCCCTCGTGGCTGGGCGTTTCTGCTACTACGATGCCGGACGGCAACCACCATGGCTTGCATGTGTTCTTCAAGCCGGTGACGAACGCCGGGCGCGCCGATGCCTGTTTACTAATCTGGCACTGTAGTGGTCAATGCTTGGTCTTCTATACGCATGTTCCGTGTGTGTTTCACTTGATTGCTGACTATACAGCACCTTGGACGCCTGGCGTCCATTGAAATCAGGCACTGGAGACACATCGAATCAGCGTAGTCTGATAAAATACACTAGGAAGAATGAATGTTGCTTTTTCCCAGCTGACGATGCAGACATCAGCTGCGTGGAGCGGTGAATCTTCGAGGCAGTCACATTTTAATACATTGGACCCCACATCATATTGTCTTCTGGTGATCAATTGTTGTCAACCAGCCAAATACAGTTCCTTTACAGAATACTTATCAAATGCCCTTTCGTGTTTGGATATTGTAATTTTTCTATTTATATGTGATTTGATAGCTCGTGTTGGATTCCTTGAAAGATCTGCAAGACGAAGCGAAAGAGAAATGCGCATCTGCAAGCACAATAATGGATTTAGACGAGCATGAGAACATAATGTTTCTTGTCGACCTTGCAGATAGGCTCGGCGCGCGGTCCGGAAAAGATAAATATAGGTGATCTCACAAATATGTTTCTATTGCAGTATAGTCTGCAAGTCAGCATCTTCTTGCTCGAATGAGCATACCGCGTTTCGCAGGTATACCTCACCACCTTCGGCAATATAATGTATCAAGCCCTACTACTTTCCAAATCAACAAGCGGCCGCCGGCAAATCTTCACCTCAATTCAATCCCAAAACAGTAAATGGTCCCTTATTTGACAGCTCAGCCAGTATGATTTAAAGTTTCTTGATGTTCATAGCGCACAAGAACACGGGACACTGTGGCCTACAAACCTGATATTCTGAGCCTATTGAACCACGGAGCCATATTTCGTACCTTAAACACACCATACTGGCCGGGCGATAGATTGCCGATACAGTACGCCCGGCGCCAATTCTGCGGGCAAATGCTCATGGAGGAGTTGAGCATTTATCTGCACATAAGAAGAAATGATGGTGGCACAGCAGTGCTTGAAATTCACGGACGCATATATCGATCCGCGAATTCGGCCGAAATAGAAGCGTTTAACAGGACGAAACTATGGACTGCGGGGCGCGTACTATAGAGCCTGCTTCTTGAGCCGGCTATAGTCGCCTAATATGATCGATGCGCTGACATAAGACAATCAACGCGTACGGGTTAACTCGAGTCTTCGTCTTTCAACGACGCTAGATAGGAGAGATGTGCTTCTCGCGCATACTCGACGCTGCAACACTTACGACCGGCTGCTCAGATAAGTAGGGTGGTCACCTTTCAAGCTCTTCAGGCAGACCTAGACGAGGATTTGCATCTTGAAAAGCCTCTCAAATCACACTCCAAACTGAGCCAATTCCTTGAGTATCGGGGAAAGTACGCGTTACGTACGCAACACTCTCCGCGCATAGGACGAATGCATTTGCATCAAAGCTACCTGCTCAATCCTTCGGTTTCAAGGGCTTCGCCAAGAATCTACGAAATTAGATTATATATATGTCTCAAATAGTACAGGAAACAGACGCAACTATTGTGGAAAGGATACTGGAACACCTGGGCACTTATCGCCAAGGCTTTCCAACATACTGTTTCTCCACCCCTGCCACGTTTTAGCGGCATATCTTCGTGCATGTGGCTTGTTGGCGCTGCCGAGTTTGTTGACTCAGATGCGGGAGCAGTTCAACAATGATATTTTGAATAGCAAAGAAGGATTCATTTATAAGGCCGTGTGCGCCTATGGCACATCGGTGCTTTAACTTGGGGGACTATGCCGTAGGCATCATGTGTTACCTGAAGTTCCAATTTGGTAATAATTTCCCTCCTCACCTACTGCCTCAAAGCAACCTGCATACAGGCAACTACCCCGCATAACGTCCGCGCTCGATCTCAGGCGTCCAACATGAATGGCAAGCGCTATGCTGATCAAACGAGTACCTGGGTGGTATGTGCGAAATCGCCAATTTTGGTACGAGAAGGTAACTGCTGTCGCTAGACAACCTTCATCAACCCCTCTTATAAATGCAGAACACCACCCACGATTGCAGACACAGATTACCAAGCATATGCGACCAGGATGACAGCTCCATACGAGATCATTTACTACACAGGCGTTCCCGGCCGCGGCGAGCATGTTCGACTTATGCTCGAGGAGGCCGGTGCCGTCTACAAAGATACCCGGGTCTTGTCCTTTGAGCAAGCTCGAGAAGCTGTCGTTGCTACACTTGGAGGAGGTGGGAGCAACCCGCCTTACTTCGCTCCACCTCTCTTCAAGCACGGCGACCTCGTCATCTCTCAGACGCCCAATATCCTACTGTATATTGGTCCCAAGTTGGGTCTTGCGGGGTCTCCTGAAAATGAAGGTGACTTGTACCGAGTCAATGCCCTGGCTCTCACTGCTCTCGACCTCCTCAGCAACGAGGTGCATGACACCCATCATCCAATCAGTACCATGCTGGCTTGGGAGGATCAAAAAGAAGAGAGCAAGCGGCGCAGCAAACAATTTGTTCAAGGTCGGCTGCCGTCTATTCTCTCATACTGGCAAAGAGTACTGGAGAGCGAGGAGCGAGGGCAAGGGCCCTGGCTACTAGGGAACACGTTCACCTATGCCGATCTGGTTCTATTTCAGGTACGCCGGAGCCTTCCTACAACATACCTAGGTAGTTGCCACGGGTTATTAGTTATGCGGCAGTCTACTGATCTCACGTTATCATGATTAGGCTCTCGACGGTACTACTTACTCTTTCCCGAAGGCAATAGAGCAGGCCAGAGGAAGTGGCAAATACGACAAGGTATTCAGGCACTACGAGCAAGTCAGATCTCGACCAAATATTGCCGCGTACCTTTCCAGTGACAGAAGACAGAAATATCAAGACTGGGGAGTCTATCGCCACTACGAGGACAACGATGTCACTGCTGAATAGCCTCTGCCAGTATACTACCAAGAAATCCTCTTACATACATCCGTAGTCTCATGGCTACCTTAGGTGGGTAGCTAGTCAAGGCAATGTCGCTTCTCAACACAAGGTCGGTAGTCTCTTAGGCAGTGTGTAGTCGCTCATATAATCAAGCTCATACAAAAAACCAGATTGTACATGTGGTACATTGAAGGAATGCTGCACAGTGGCCTTGACGCTCCACCCGTTTACTTCATCCGTGTCAGAAGGGTAGGCCTCTGTAAGATTCACAAATACTTCCGAACCCCAAGCCCCCGATGCCATCCGGTGAGCCCCAAGTAGGAGCAACACGGCTTGACTTCTCAGTGTATAAAGAACTGGACCAACCTACGGTAAGCCCTATCGGATAAGGCGAGATCGATGCTGCTAGTGCTCAGGCGCAGCCTCGTGGAGTCAGCTATGAGCACCGCCAGTTTCGGATGCGTGTCACAGCTGAGAATCCCGTACCTTGAAAACAAAGCCAGGATGCCTACTTACTTGCCTCCGAAGACATGGTCGAAAATGGGCAACACTCCGACACAGCTGGCCCTGGCCCAGGAGAACGTAGCATGCCCACAGTCTGAGCAACGGTTTGAACTCAAACGATTGGACGTAATGAACTAAAAGTTACTAACAGCGCCCACGTGCACTTCGGAGGAAACCGGCGTCAACATAAACTCAAAGAAACTTCAGGGTAATTACATAGTATAACAGTAGAGATCGTAGGGTACACTAAACGACATGTTTTTTTCCTAGTTGGGAAAATGGTCTCGTCAAATGCTTAAAAGCCCGCCGTTAGATGTGCGGAAGGTTTTGGGGAGTTGGCACTTGTGGGTAGGCGAATTGTTTGATTTTCCACCATCGAGCATGCACGCCGATTTGCACAAATGTGCCTTGAATACATGAACAAAAGGGATTGATGTTAGCTCTCTTCCATATACACTTGCCATTCTCTTGAGAATACTGATAGAATTTGATCCAGGTGAAATGCCCAACCTGAATATTGATCGCGGCCGACTGAGGCTTCTTTGGCGCGGATCAAGATTCAGAGTTTGTGGCTTGCAGCATTTAGCTCACGGCAACGTGCGTCTGTCAAACTCCATCCCGCATCATGTGCTAAGGTGAGAGATATGCTTCACATATCTCGACCCGGACCGGGCCTTATAAGTCATGTTTCCGGCTGGTCCTCCACCCGGAGGCTAGCTGAGCAGGATAGTGAGGCGCAATGCGTCGTTGAACTTTGATGGATACCGCATCGGAAGTCGTTGAAGCTACTGAGAATCCATGTAAGACATGTATTCGGCTCGTGGCTGAGCCGTTAGTCACTGGAGCCAGGCTGTTTTCTCTGCTTTCCGAGCACTATAGTAGTTTGACATCGTGACATGTGATCAGTAGGTAAACAATTGGTGAAAATTTCAGCTCAACGTCACATTCAACTACTGGCCGACGAAAGATCATTGCCCGATCCATATTGGAAGGCTGGAATTCACACGATACATGACAACATTTCATGACTAGAACCTTCGAGCTGAAGAAAAGCTCGGTTTTGGCTTCCTGGACAAACGGCCTGACCGGTACTAATTTTGAAACGTCAACTCTGCCTCAATCCCATATACGTAGCACCGATGAAGCAGGTAAAGTACCCGAAGTAGTGTATTGCTTTCTCAAAATAGAAGATATTCTATCTTTAGTCGCTTGCTTGGCAATTATCCGAGGACGACGAAGGAAGTCCGTTGGCGCAGAACGCTTTGGCAGCTCATGTTCGTACCAAGCGTGTGATGTAGACTTTTCGGCTTACGAAGTCGACCGAGCATAGAACCAATACTCACACGTACGTGTGAGCTGAAGATCATATATCGAAATTTTCTATAAAGGCTGGCCAGTCTGCCCGTCCCCAAACACGAAACTTGTCTCTCCATACTTCACACTTCACACTTCAATCTTCAATCTTCACATCTTACTCAAAGAACACTACTACAGTCACACTTCACCTACCTACCTAATCATATCATAAGCGCAACAGCTCCAAAACGATACTCAAGATGTCCGGACGCAACACTTCTACTCAGCCAAAGTCTTTGACTCAGCCTTGGAGACAGTACTGGCCCCCGGCTCCCTCCGCCCAGTACGTGAACTACCAGTCTGGAGAGTTGATCCAGATGGACGGCGGCGTCCACGTGTCTTGGCCAGGCCCGGGACATATCTCAATTTTCAACGCTGGGGGTGGCGACGGAAAACCCGACGCAGCCTGCAAGAGCAAGGCTATGAGAGACAATAGAGATGCGGAGGGCGTCTCTGACGACAGCGATTAAGACGCGAGATCTGATTAGCCGCAGGGCTAAGACTTTGACGGACTTTATAGACATTGTTACACGTGGTTGGATAACATCGGCGGAGGACTTCAGGGGGCCCCAAATAATCACGCTCGTTATTTTAAATATTACGCAATAAAATTTACACTCTTTGAAATACTCAGGTCTTATCAGAGTGAATCAACTTCTGATGCGGAACCAGATGCCACCGTTGTTACTTGGGTGGTCAGAGATTGCAGCACACTGTCGCACTGACGTAGGTAGTACTCACCGCAGATCACCTGCTTGGGTATATCATGATGCTCTTCAGCACCTCTCTTGTAGCTCTTCAGGAACAACTCAGACTTCTTCACAAGCTCTTCGTTCCCGTTTTCCCCTTCACACAATGGCTCAGGTGAGATACACAGGTACTCTGGTAGGCAATGATTGTCGTTCGCTGCAAGCAATGATCGTGAAGAGTGGAGATGCCATTATACTCGACTACCATTAGGCGCATAGCTACCTGTGTCCAATTACGAACGTGCGCCAGTGCGTGGTGTCAGTACCGATAGGGCCATTGGCCACTGGCCATGTAGAAGACTGTAGCAACCATCGCAAGCTGATTGATGGAGCACGGGCGCCTTTGTCTTTTGTCACTCTCCACAATCGATTGGTACCTCTTCTGAATCTCAATGTCCCCGGCTTCCTCTGCAGACATTGGCTCAGATTGTTTCCATTCATGTTGAGATGAGTCCGCCGGGGGCATTCAACTTTGACTCGATGAACCCTTACACCTACCAAGGTCAATTCAGGTTTGAGGTCTCAAAATCAATCATGCAACGTATGGCAGCGATTGCTACAATTGACCTTTGAGCATCTCACAGTTTTGTACATCTCACATCGCGATACCAGGGCATGGTGTCAATGAATCTATTAGGATCTGATACGAATTGGAGAAATAATTTGATCTCTTAGTACCACCAAGTTGTGTCTTCTCTTATCGGTCTTTGCTCGGTACGGTACATTGGAGAAGCAAATCCTGCAAGATTACACCCCATTGCCAAAACTTACTCAAAGTAGAGAAATACTCTGAGTTCAATGCTCGACCTGGGAGCTGCTCCTTTCTTGACCAAGGGATTGAAAAATCCCGTGTGCGGCACACCTGTTGATGGCTTAGTTTCAATGTTCTCCATTAAAGCACACGATGACACTTACCTCCGCCGCCTTCCACCTCCGAGTTGAACTGCTGAAAGACGAGCACTTCATCGTCTCTCATTTCATCGAGGTAGTACCAATCGTGCCTGGGACTGTGGTATACTTTTGCGTTCTCCGTGACTCTGTCAAAGGACACCATGTCTTGGCCCATCAGGTCCACGTCGTAATCCACGGTGCGCCGGTCGCAGAGTGCCAGCGGCCAGTCATTTCCAGGCCCCTGGAGAGACTTCCAGAGACTGATAGAGAGACAAGTGTAAGCACAGGAACGTATAAAATGCCAGATGTGGTGGCTCTTACTTGATCATGCAAAGCTTTGGATATCGCTCCGCCGAGGCTGGGTAGGCAACCTTGCTGATGAACGAAGCTGCATCAGGCGTACAATCTGCAATACGATTAGCTTGAGGATAGCAATAACAGCATACTACATACCGATATGGATAGCATTGGTCGGCAGCATGACATGATATGGTTTGCCGCTCGCCAATGGAAATTGAAGATCGCGTTTGCGGATCTGACAAGTTAGCCGTGAGGAACCACGCGTGCGATGTCAAGGGTGTACCTTGTGCTCCAGGATTTCAATCGCTGCAGCGTGGGGAAACATTCGCTCCAGCATTTGTTTGACTTCCGGATAGAAGCACTCTTCAACCTTGTCCGGATCGTCAAAGTCGTCGCGGCCCAACGCGGACGGGAGCGTTTTGACGCAGAACCCGAATTCGTCAAAGGTGCGGGGGCTCTTGACCGTTCGAAAGTTCTGGACCAATACCGGATGGGGATCAGCGAACGTGTTAGTCTTGGGAAGAAGACCGTTGGTGTCATAATTGACGCTGTAGGGCTTCTCGTGCTGGTGAATTGGGTCCATCTTAAGGTAGGAAAGTTCAGTCGCGATGGCCGCGCTAGCTTGGTTGAACTCAATCTTCTTGGAGTAAGGCATTTTGCTTGTAGGCTTGGTTTTTGTGCTGTATTTGGTTTGTTCCGAAATTTGATGATATTGATAGTGATCTGGAATGTTTTGGATACCGTAGTTCTTGATGTGGCCTGATGGCTCTTATAATCAATCACTCTTGTCCCAGGATGGTATGTTGCGACTATACAACATCACTGTCGTGTTTCTCACGAGGCAGAGATGTGTAAGCGACGGGTTGCGGCTGCGCCGCCTCTAGTGCATCAACGGTACAGGTTATAGTCAGGTTACATTTAACGCTAGCGACGGATCTGGGCAGAATTCGGAAGCCGCCGCTCGACAGGTAGCACGATAGTCCATAATCTGGGGTATATACTTCATTATCTTTCTTGAGCACTAGCTCCGGTCACGACGAAATCATTTCATAGGGACGATGGGCCACGTCTTGAATGTCATGTTACCGTGGAGTCTACCATGCCATGATCGTTCTCTATGCAGAAACAGGCGCCGTTGACCAAATAAGATTTCAACCGCTTCATCTCTGTCGAAGCTGTGACCACCGCTGCAAGGACCAGATCACGACTCGTTTCTCAGTATTGCGAATCTCGGAGCAAGGAAACATGATACTAACGTTGCTCCTGGTGACAGTGCTTTCGGGGCGACCGGACGATATCCAGTGTGGCTATGTGGGTATACTTACAACATAGCTTCGCTGACAACTACCTGACAAGAGAACGACACCAACATGGTCATGTGTCACTGTACCGCTCGGGGCATCTTGACTGCCCTGAGGAATGATTTGAAAATCGTTGAACTACTAGAAAGGTGACATGCCTCGTCACATGGTAGCAGCGCAGGAAATGTAGCACTCACTCCATTGTCCACATGTACATCTCGTCGCAACGTGACAAGAAATATTGACTAGAACCGGTTCTCATATCCACGGATACTCTAGCTTGGGAAGCCTCGAGGCAAGCAGAGAGATGCTCGACCCAGGCTTTGACCATTACTAAGAAGCTAGTCTTATAGGGCTTTCTGTCAGATGTCTGGCGAGTACCAATCTTGCAGAGTGTCGTCGGAAGGGGATCCAATAAGTCTTCGTAAAAGCACCCTGACAGCCCAAGATGGCCTGTATGCTGACTGATGAAGAAGGTGGCGATGAAATGTACGTAGATCTTAGCCAATCCTTTTGCATTTTCCATCAGATCGCGACATCCATGAGGCACCCATCGATACATCGGAAGAATTGGTTGTTTCTTCCGTTGGCGATAGAGCTGGAACGGAAAAGCCACGAAACACAGCCCAATAAGAAAGAGGAAACTTTACTGAAAGTTGAAGGTATAAACGAACAGACTTGAGAACTCCTTCTTATGTGTGAACAGAAAACGTAATATTAGTACTCATACTTGCAGCTGCACTATGGCACAACAATTCGTTACGAAAGTACAGCAGCATAGATTCAAAAGTATACCCTCAACCGGTATAGAATGACTTTCGCAGCTCATGTTGCTGAAGCTCCGGCTCGAAGAGCGCCATGGTGCCTCCTATACCACCAATTGGTCCGGTCTCGTTCACATAGCTCGGTGTCATCGATGACACGAGACCTATCACCAATGATACGAATAGGCGTCCAAGTATCCGAAAAATTCCGCCACAAGGTTATATCGGCCCGGCAAGCCGGATTGCACTAAAAGCAGGTCGAATGTCCTTGACGCGAAATTCGTGCAGTCCATCGCCCTCGTCTTGCACGTTTTCTGGATGATGAGCATGTGAGCTTAGGTATATAGTCAATTCTTGACTCTCGATATAGCTACGTCATTGAACAACAGTTGATCATTTTACAGTTTGGAAACGTTCGTGGCCGATTTATCCCGAGACATACTGGAGAACAGGCGGCACTGCATGGGAAGCCTGAAGGGTAGTCCCTGATGACTGTTGTTGCTTACAGCAGAGGCGATAATGGAAAAGACGCAACAATTCATAATTTCCAATGTTTCCATAACGGACAAGTGCAGATACCGAGTACGTCCAGTGTATACGACTGCCCGATTCCCTGTCCGGGTGAGGCGCATTTGTTCGTGCAGGCTCTGAGTTAGTGCTTTCAGCAGTGGATGTGGGGCTTTCAAGGCCGCTACTTAGTGGATGCGAAGGCGGACTTACGGTGAGGTCGTGTGGTAGAATTAGCGATTAGGCGCAGGGAGCTGTCACTTCTCCAGGGCCACTACGAATAGGTACATTCGAATATCGCAGATCTTGCGCATCCCTTTTCTCAGTTTAGAAATTGCTTCGAGGTCATACAGATACAACGAGCGGAAGATCCTGACTTCTCGTAGATTTTGAAAGCTGTCACTCACCCAGAGTCAAGCGACATTGGCTGCGCGCCAATACATTTTACAGTGATGCGATGTGCTTATCGCCATTACGATCATGCGCCATCCCCTGCTGAAATAATGATGAGGTCGGTGCATCGCTTCAACAGACAGTAACCTCAGGTAGCGAGTTGCATTTCACACTCATACAACTCCCCGACAGTATGTCAAGAGACACAACTGCTAACTTGCGATTTGCATATTGGACTTGTTCGTATAGGGGAAATCATACGACTATAGATAGTAGCTGACAATTTTCGCCCAGCTCAATCCGTATTGCGTCAGCATGTATGACATGGGTCTATCCAAAGTCAAGTGTAGCGGAGCCCCATAGATATTACTCAGCTATGCGCGATCATCGAGGTAAGGCGCTTGCCTATTGAGCTGCAATTGGCTGGTTCAGATTATCAGTATTTGGTTGAAGTCTTGGTTTGGTATAAGTGCAGTCACAAGGATGAGTGCACTTCATGAGGCTTGAGACTTCGTCCGGTTCAACCATGTCACTGAAACAACTCAACACTTTTGCTCAAATGCAGTGCATTTTGATACCTTTGTCAAGTTCCGCTTTCCAGTTCCAAGAATGCGGCGAAACGTGAAGATATCAGCTGCATGCAATGTACGGCTCACTCCCGATTCTCGCAGTGGTAATTTTCTGCTTCAGCTCTTGGACCTCGTGCTCTCGATTTACTTTTCGCATGTCGTCAGTGTTAGATTTCGTCTACTTCTATAATCCCCTTCTCGAAGAGAGTTCCTTCTTTCCAACGCAATCAACGGTTGTAGTCACTTCATCGACGCCTCGATCGCCCGTGGGGCCATTGTCACTCAGTCCGCGCTTGACTTGAAGTTTCCGGAGAGTTCTGCTTGGTGGCTCATACATGGGTTCTGTGGTCTTGCGATATCGATCCCATTGGGGCTGGTTTGCGAACACGTCTTCAGTCATGCGGCGAGAGCTGCCCGTGCCAATGCGCTGGGTTCATGTCGCTGGGGTCATGTTGGTATCATTGAAGGATCAAATATGTGCTAGAAACCTAAATCGTACACTAGCGGTCTCTCAGAACCCAATTGCTCTCCCACAGCCGGACAATCCTGGTTCCGTTCCGATCAAGAAATAACGGTGACGTTGTTCGAAAGAGCCGTGCAGTTGATGGGCAGGTCGATGGTGGGCGGGGAGTTGCCGTTCAGGCTGTACTCGCTGTAGTTGTACGTCGGGCTCAGCATCATGATCTGGCCGACGGTGGAGCCGTACTGCTCGGCCAGGTCCTTGTACGTGCCGTAGGTGAACGTGTACGGCTGCAGGACGCACTGGCTGGGCGAGCAGAGCGGGACCTTGACGAACTGGCCGACGGGGAGGACGTCGGTGGCCGAGGCGTCGCCCGAGACGACCGAGGCGACGCTGATGTTGAGGCGCTGCGCGATGCGCTCGTACGTGTCCCCGTTGACCGTGTAGTACAGGCGCGGGCCGCCGTTGACGCACGTGTTGGTCGACTCCTCGCTCGGCAGCAGGCACGAGTCGTTGTCGGGCTCGCAGACCTCGGGCGGGATCACGATGTTCTGCCCGACGTTGGGGACGATGGTCACGTCGGCCATGCAGTTGACGCGGCCAATGTCGCACACGCCGCGGCCGGTCGCGTTGGCGACGTCGAAGATGGTTGTGTTCTCCACGCCGATGTAGTAGGTCCCCGTGGTCGTGTTGAGGGCGCTCGTGTCGCAGGTCGAGTCTGCCGAGACGAGCGACGAGGAGGCGGCGAGCGCCAAGGCGAAAGATCTGAACATGGCCATGTTGTCTGTGTGGGGGGCGCTTCGTCTTCAATTGAGTTCTTCGAGGTCCGGCTTGGCGTTGATAAAAGAGCGAGTAAAGAGCGTCGGGTATGAGCTTGACATTAGAAATAAAAATGTACTAGATGGATGTTTTTAAACACAAAAGCTTGGCCTGTGGACCCCAGAATGCTAATGTAGGAACCCGTCCTTCAAAAGTGATCCTATTGCAAATCACACTCCATCTCTCACTCCGCGCAAGCACCCATGCCGATCCCTCGAGCCAACGTATGTATCCTCGACAAGGGAAAAATAATATCAAAGCCAGACGATACTACGCGCTCGTTATATCGTCCCCGCATATAGACGCGTAACTCACCGTGCAAGCGAAAGCGAAGTGAAAAATTGGCATCTCGAGTTGCTCGGAGGTATCGGAGCGGAAGACATGGCGGCAGGCAGAGCCGTAATATGATCGCGGTCTATGATGGTCCTTTCGGTACTTGTGGTGCGGAGCAACCTTAGCTCTAAGCCTTACACAGTATCAAACGACGGCTCTCATTATAGTCGACCCCACAACCGTGAACCACTGACATCAGTCCTTCGGCACGTTGCCACAAACTTATCCACTGTCCCCGTCTTGAAACATGGTATACGCAAACAAACATTTTGGCACTAGTTCTTCTCCGATGCTATTAAGGCTTGAGCTCGGCTTCGGATGAGCTATACCGTATAGCAGTGGAATCGCCCGAGCCCAAAGCGTCCAGCGGGGGCGCTATAGCCCCGGCATTTCTCTGCGTACAAGGTTGGCCCATTACCCGGCATCCTAGGTAAAATCAATCGGGTGGAACCAGCCCCAGAAATGGTTGGACCTTTATGATCAACAACAGCCCCAGCGTAGAGATCTTCTTTCTCATACTCCTCATTTATTTTCTTCGACCTTCAAATCCGAGCCGAGCGACTGGCCTCGATGCTCAGGGGCAGGGGTGAACTTTTATTGCCTCGTCGTCTGTAGACGCGGCGGTGGTCACGCGAGCAGGAGAGGCGGGTTGAGGTGCGTGTCGAATAGGAGACTATCTTAATCCGTGGACATAGGAGATTTCGACAGCTATCTGATGGGCTGAAAACTGTGCTTCGTCGAAGCGCGCAAGCACGGAGATCATTCAGCTTACCACTATGAAGTATGCGCCCAATTATTGACGGATGACTATCTATGCTTCAGTGCGTCTAGGGCACAACTTCAATTACTTCACTTTTTTTTCACTGCTCAGGACTATTGTATGATCCGAGAAAATAGTTTAGAATTCAATCTGTGGCACTGCTATTGCGAACTATTGATATCTCCAACGCGAAGGCAACCCTAGTAAGGCACCTGCTGGCCGAAGTAGTCCATGATCAAGTCCACCTGCTCAGGGCTGGCCAGAGTGTGGTTTCCCCATCCGTCGCCGAGGTGCATGACGTAGTTGCTCGAGCCGTCGTTGGGGTACCAGTGCGCAAGGTCTCCAGACGTCTCGTTGCTGTTGCCGTTGGGGTTTCCGGTCTTGATAAAGTTGGTCCAGTATGCGGTCATCTGCTTGGAAATGGCAAAGTCCTCCTCGGTGAAGGGGTAGACGTCGGCGTTGGCGTATAGGGCGTTGAGCGTGTACATGATTTCGCTCTGGTGGAAGGCGCCTTGGTCCTGGCCAGGAGGGGCGTCTGTGTCATAAAAAGTGTTAGTCGGATATACTTCAATATGCCGCAGTTTTGGAGGTATAAGGGTTTAGGATTGAAGACTTACGGTCCCAGTAGTACGTGTAGAAAGGACTCTCGGCGGGCGACGAGATCCATCCATTTGCATAGGCCCAAGAGCTCACAAGAGATGTGTCGCGGGCTGCGGCGTTCCATGCCATGTCTCCTTGGGTAGCGTTGTCATCGCCAGGGTACAGTTCAAAGTAACGCGACGACAGGTTTCCATACTTCTCCGTGCAGTACTCGGTGTACTCGTCGACGGTAAAGTTGGTGGTGGGGGATGCACCACTCTCGTCCTTGGTGTTGCCCGTGATCAGAGGCACGTCGTTGGCTGGTCCGTTGTTCATCTGATCAATGTACTTCATGGGCAGAACGTATCCGTCGAGGGCAGGCTTGAAGATGAGCGGGTTTCCACAAGAGAGTGCCGTGATGTTCCAGATGCTCTCGTCACGATCGGCCGAGCCCACCATGATATCAGCCAGGGGTAGCTCGCGCAACTCGGCCAAGGTCGAAACATTGTGAGATGCGGTGTAGTTGGCTCCAAAGGACAGGGCCTTATCCATGGCGACGTATTGAGTGGCTAATCCCGCGAGAAGAGTGTCGTAGGGGTATCGGATTCCAGACTGGGAGATGGCGCCGTGGAAATAGCCGCTAAACAGCTCACTGTTCACCGCGTGGTAGACCTGAGCAGAGCCAAACGACTGGCCGGCAATGGTTACACGATCTGGGTCGCCTCCAAAGTTGGCAATGTTCTTCTGTACCCATTTCAGGACTTCGAGGTGATCCAGAACGCCGTAGTTGCCCGATGTGTTCTAGCCGGTCGATTCAAGGCCCTCGGCGTTCAGCTCAGGAAGGGCGAGGTATCCAAGGACGTCATCTCGACGGTTGAAAGTGACCATGACGACATTTTCTACTAGAAAGAGGTCAGTGATGATCATTCTATTTCTGGAGTTTTCTTCCTACTTACGGGCCATGCCTCCGCCATACCACCAAGCATCGTTGCTCGTCTCATCACTGCCCTGGTTCCAGACGAGAACTGGTAGCTTGTCGGTGGACGAGTTGGCGTTGCTCCAGATGTTCAAGCTGAGGCAGTCTTCACTGTAGTTCTGGGCCGAGAGGACCGGGCAGGGAGGACCAAACGCAGTCGCCTCAAAAGTCGTGTTCCAAGCCTCTCGAGGCTGCGCCGGCTTCCATCTGTTCTGGCCGCCAGTGTCTGCCGCATACGGTATTCCGAGCCAAGAAGTCACGGTGCTATCCGACAGGTTGAAGTACGTCTCGGTGACGTTGGAGTCATTGAAGTATTTGAAACCTTGAACGGGACCAAGGGATGTCTGAACAATGCTGTTGTAAAGTTGTGCTTGGACAGGACCTGCGGCCAGAGCGGCCACCGCCAGAGGTGCGTTCAATTTCTTGGCAAAACCCATTGCGACTTGCCGTGAGGACAAAAGAGCAAATGGCCATCCCCGGGTCGCAGGAAGCACCTATATAAAGACATCATCATGTACACTGCGAATTGCCTTCTTCAATACGATGCGTGTAAACCGGTGTTAGTCAAGCTATGAGATGAGCCATCATGGAAAGTGTTCGCTGGTGTCACCGCCCCACGTAACCTCGCCTCGCAAGTTCGGAAGAGTGCAGAGTGCGCTTTAGCACTGTGCCATCAACCGAATCTAGCCATATGGGAACTGGAGCACTGACTACAGATGGCGCTACCAAAAGTTATGGGCGAATCAGCTATGGGCAACCATACAGTGGAGTCGCCCATGACTTTTGGTAGCGACCTCCGTAGTTGACGGTAGTTCAGGGGCCCGCGCGAGAAATGAGGACCCCTTAAACCCCATTCATCTGATGAGCAGCGACTTTGGGCACGTCTCTGTCTCCTCAAGGCTGAGTCAGATTATAGGTAGTCCTGAATCATGTTCTAAATACAAGTAAAGTATAATAAGCTTATCTGAACATTGCCCGGCTGTTCGTGGCTTCTCACCACCACGGCCATGACAGCAGTCAAGCGGAAAAATTCAAAGCGCTAAAAACAAAACAACAGCGGCTTCGGGTTCCGCCTAGGTCCCGAAATGAATCTTTGTGGGTCCCAAATTGCGGCATCATGAAAGCCGAAAGCCAGATAAGATGTGCCAATCGAACTATCTTTAGAAAACATACACTCAGAGACTCAACTTCTCTTGCCAGGTCGCGACAGTGCTTCAACACCAAACCCGTCAGTCGTCAAGATGGACGCCAGCGCATTCAAGGTCATCGTGGTCGGCGGCGGTCCAGTGGGTCTCACGGCGGCCCATGCACTAACGCTCGCCGGCATCGATCACGTCGTCCTGGAGGGAAGGGATACGATGTTCATCGACTCAGGGGCCAGTCTGGTGTTGGGCCCTGCGTCCATGCGGGTTATGCATCAATTTGGACTTCTTCCCAAGCTCAAGGAGATCGGCGGCGAGATGGCGCACATCAGATCGTATGACATTTCAGGCAATGCCTTCGAAGATCATTACGGGTTCCGCATGGTCAAGAATAAGTGAGTTGCAGTATCAGACTCGTCCTCAGAAGATGTCCTCCTGACACCAAACCGTAGCTTGGGTATTGCGCCGCACGCATATCACCGCAGTCAACTGATTGAAGCCATCTACGATGGGCTTCCTGCGGCCTCCAAAGCCCGCGTTCTGCCGGGCAAAAAGGTAGTGGATATCGAGTCAAATGCAGACGGCGTGAGGGTCCACTGCAGTGATGGTACCGTTCACGAAGGATCAATCGTCATTGGCGCCGACGGTGTACACAGCCGAACACGCCGCGCGATGCGAAAGCTCGCCCTGGAAGAGCAGCCTGACCGCGAGTGGGATGCCGAGACGCCATTTACTACAGCCTACAAGTGCATGTGGTGCAGCTTTCCACGGCCGGCTGACTCGGTGCCCGGCGAGGGCTTCAACACGCACAACACGGATAAATCGTCCATGTACATCTCCGGAACCGAGAGGAGCTGGATCTTCTTGTACGAGAAACTGCCAAAGGAGACCAGGGAGCGCGCCTCGTACTCGGAAAAGGACATTCTGGAGTTTGCAGACATGTTCTCCGACTATCCCATCACGGACTCGCTCAAGGTCAAGGACGCGGTCGCAAGGCGTATGACCTCGGGAATGGCAAATCTGGAGGAGGGCGTACTGGAGCACTGGAGCTGGGGAAGGGTCGTGCTGGCAGGAGACGCGTGCCACAAGTTCACGCCCAACGCTGGCCTGGGCTTCAACAACGGCATCCAGGACGTCGTAACTCTCTGCAACCGCCTGCAAGCAGCACAATCGAACGCCGCGGCGCGCCTGGACCTCGCTACCCTGACCGACATTTTCAAGGAGTATCAGCAAGAGCGGGTGGAGCTGGTTCTGGACGACAAGAAGCGGTCGGCCTTGATCACGCACATCCACGCCTGGTCGGACCGCGTACACTACTTCTTTGCGCGATTCGTCCTGCCTTTCCGGTTTGTCCAGAAGCTCCTGCTGAGCTACCTGGCGAAGAAAGCCGTCAAGACGTCACATGTACTCAACTATGTGTCGTCGGACGAGCCGTTTATGGGTTTGTTCCCTTGGCTGCACAAAATGCCCAAGTTCGTTTCGAGGAAACTGGCTTGAGGGGCTGATGAACGGAGGTGTACGATATCGGCTAGACATCGGCTTTTCATTTGTGTTGATAGATATAGCGTGCTTCACCCAAGCGCTTCGGAACTTTCATCAGACAAGACAGGGAGCTCTCATTTGTTACTTGAATTATTACAATTATTCCTGATATAACGAAGTTTAATTGGTATCCATTTCCTAGAAATCCTAAGACGCATCAAGTGCTTCGCGTTGTCTCTAGTGTAATGCTTCGCAGGCTATGGCCAATTGATGCTAAGGGCCATCGAGGCGCACAGAGTCGCTCAACGACATGTTTGTCATCGCCCACTAAACAAGGCTCATTGTAGCACGAGATGCGAAAAAGATAATGTCGATGAGAGCGTAACATCTGCTCTTGGATACGATGCACAGGATAAGCAATGCTGTTGTGAGCGGCTGATAGAAAGCGTCTATAACTGACGGACTGTGGTTGAGTAGGTATATATATGGCCCAAGGCCCTAATATGACTGATCATCTTTAAGAACACTGTTGTTCCCATCTTGAACAAGATCTGGGTTGAAAATATATGGTATCGATGTTGATCTTGACAGTAGAAAGTGCATAGCCGCTTACTCGTCGTCGTTGATGTCGATGACGGTCTTCTTCCATTGGCGAGCCGGGATGTGACGCTTGAACATGATGTCGATCTCTCGGTAGGAGCGCCCCTTCATCTCAGGCAGGAAGAAGTACGAAATGACGAAGCAGACGAAACCAGTTGCGCCCCAGACGTAACCGCACTTGCCACCAAGGTCCACACCCTGTAAAGCATGCATCGTTAGTGAATCCTGCTTGAGTCATGGCGGCAGTATTTGGTGGGGAACATGAACATACCGTAGGGTTGAGCATATAAGTTGCGAGGAAGATGCAAGGAATGTTGACGACATAGTAGGCTCCACGTCCAAGACCAGTGGTCAGAGGACGGAGACGAATAGACGACGTCTCTGCGATGATGACCCATGAAGCCGGCGCCGGTCCCAGGGTGAAGAGGACAGACACGATGAGACCCAGGGAAGCTTGCGCCAGCGAGGATGCGGTGGACTTGTCGACGGATCCCGCAATACCAAGGGCGATGAGGAAACCGACGTTAATCAGCGAACCCCACACGTAAATGGTACGACGGCCGAGGTACGTCGTGAGAATCCATGACAGCATGACGAAGACGGTCTGCAGGGCGGAGGTGATGAGACCGAGAGCAAATGCGAGCTGTGAGTCAATTCCGGCCTCTGTGATTGTATTAGTACACATGAAACAGCAGACGACAAAATGGTGGCGAACGAGGGGAATACTCACGTGTGAAGAAATAGACGGCCTGGTTGGCAATAAGGTTACCCGTAAGGTTCTGTGCTGCGTACACGCCACACACAATGAGGGTACGGTAGAGGTCGGTGCCCCGGAAGAGCTCCAGGTAGTTGGGTTCCTTGATGTCCTTCTCGAGCTCAATGGTTCGACGCATCATGGCAACAGATTCGCCGGCGTTTGTGTTTCCCGTTGCGCGTCCAAGACGCTTGACTGCTTTTGCGGCAGCCTCCAGACGTCCCTTTCGCACAAGCCACCAGGGCGACTCAGGAGCGATGAAGAGGAGGATGGCGAGTGGGGTGGGAAACATCCACTGGAGTGCAATCGGGACTCTAAGTTTTGAGTTGCGTCAGCACAGGGGGCTTTGCTTGACACGATGAGAGTATACAAACCTGTACGCGGTAGGGTCATGCTTGCCCTGGTATACGTAGCATACGCCACCCACAATGATCTGACCAATGGCCCAGAACATCTGCAACATCTGGGTAGCCGGGGCTCTCAGACGGATCGGCACGATCTCACTGCAGTATGCCGGCGCGTTGGCGATGAAGATGCCCCATGGGATTCCCTCCAAGAGCTGGGCCACGAACATGACGGCCAGCGACTTGGCAAAATAAAAGATAATGATGAAAGCGTTCAGGACCATGAGGGCAGAAATGGTGGCCCAGCGGTATCCGATACGACTGGTGAGAGGACCGGCGAGACAGACTCCAATAATGGCACCAAGAGGACCAGCCATCTGGAGCGCAGACTGCCAAGATGCCTCGATCGCATTTTTTCCATCCTTGTCTACGACACCGTATTCATCCTTGAACTGATCCATAGCGACGAAAGCTCCCATGAGGAACACACAGTAAGCCTCCATGACCTGAATATGGGGTTAGCCGAGGCATCTTCAAATGAGTGGGGGGGATTAAAAGCTTACAATCGTCGAGGACATGATGAAAGCCCACAAGGCAGCCATGGGATATTGCTTCAAGGCCTGAATGACTGTCATGTTTTGTTCCGCATTCTCTGCTTCAATGGCATCCGCCTTGAAGCTAGCGAGCTTTGCGTCTGCGTCGAGATCGGCGGCATGGTCAATGTGAGAAGAGTGCTTCTCGACCTCGTGAAGGTCGCCGACGGGCGCCTTCTCGTCGCCCACAGGCGCCTTTTGGTCCACTGGTTCGCTCATGTTTGACGGCTGGCCCGATTGATGTGTGTGTCGGTGTCGGTGTCGGGAAGAGACAGAGGAGAACAGACCCAGGACGAAGGCAAGAATGCTGGGCACAAGCTCTTAATAAAGCTAAATCCTAGCTCACATTCCCCAGGTTCCCATGGTCCCCAATACCCAATACCCCATGGGACAGACAGATGGGCACCCAGCCATCAAGCATGTCACAAGCTCACAAGCGAGTACAGTAGTACGATGCATGCACGCGAGGAGCCCACACAGCAGGGTTCCCTTTCCGGACCATCGGGTTTCGGTACCATGGAGCCGTCGTCGAGGGCGACATTGGCTTTGTCCGGCTTCGTCCACGGGCCAATTATGAGCGAGACAAGGTGAGCGGCCTGGGGTAAAGCGTCGACCGGGCACGGGTTAGCTGACCGCGCGTGTTATGGACTGATTCACTGCTCCTCACTTTTCCCCAACTTCCCCGCAACTCGATCTGCCATGGATCTGATTCCTATACGAAAAACTGTCTCGGCGATTGGTGCAATAATGACAGCGAGGGGCGGACATGAGACTACAACTGGTTAGCGCTGATAGTTGACCAGCTCTAGGCCTAAAACGCCCTAGGCTACCCCATGCTTTGCGGATATACTTCCTTTAATTCTCCTCGCCGTTGCACTTTGTCCTCGCTTCTCTTTACGCGCACGAACCGGAGGCTGTCGTGAGGGGCCCCAAGCTCCTATGGACATGGTCCTGGGCCGACGATGTATTCGGATGCCACCCGAGCTTGTACTAGCCAGCACCACATAAAGGAGGAAGCAAGCAAAACCGACCGTGGTGACACGATCTAGGACAAACCGTAATAGAGAACCTTTGGACCCTGGCGTGGCCTAGCACACCGAGTGGCCTAACCCTTTGGAAGGCTTAAGACACCGCTCTTCCCAACGTCCTACTTATAAGCGATCCTTGAAGATATAGCAAACAAACACATTGTCGTCGTTGCGCCTTTCAGCGCTACGTTGCCGTCCAGAACACAAGCCATATGCCTGAATTGTCAAGTCTCGTCCCACAATTGGCCGGGCTAACGCAGCCTCGCTTCCCGCTCTGACCTGTTCCAAGGTTGAGGCTGGTCTAATGACTTCTAGGTCATCAGAGGGCTTGAGCATTGATGCGAGCCAATGTCAACACTCGGAGCCTCGAGGTCAAAGTCAAGACTGAAAAACAGTCAGCAGAATAATCCCAACGATAACAATAAGCGGAATGGAGTTCGTGAAAGCCCTCAGCTCAGTCATATACAGCTGGAATGGCGCCTTCATCGTGACATTGTGGCGCTTGAGTTTGTGTTCGACACATTCCATATTGGAGATTATTGGTACAACATCCACCCGTCCATGTGTATCCTCAGCAAGTGAAACATCGATGCAAGTGTCAGACCAACATCTTGTGTCCATACTGATACGGCAGTCTTCGGTGTAATCCAGCCTTACTGCTGTTCCCGAGGATCTCGGCCGTTGTTCTTTGGACTGCGTAGCTTTTGCTAATGCACGGATTTTCTGTCCCACGTTCTCATCAGCTCCAATGCATGCAACCGTGCCGCCTTGAAGACTGCTTCAGTGAAACCCAATCTCAGCCGCCTGCTGCCAGGCATCCAGTAGGCATCCAAGTCACTACTATCATTTCCACGTAGTCGCGTTTCTACTCGACCGGTTGCGCGTGCATAAGGATTGAGGATTGATTACGACGACCCTGAATTCATTACGAGCGTTCCAGGAAATGATTTCGAAGATCTTCAGGTCTTGTTGACGCTTTTGGACAAGCTTCTCGATGTCCCGCACAGGTGGTATCCAATGGGATGAAGGAGGAAGAGACGGAATGCAAGAAGAGGTTGCACGCAACTTCATTCGCCCGGGTAAGACCACTTTTGGACACGGAACTACGCGCTTGCTCCTGCTATCCCAGTGCCAGCGGTAGACCAAAGTCCCTGGCCACAGCGCAAAGTAGCTCAAGCTTCACACGTGTCCAGCCTTCTACGACGAATACTTTTACATAACATACCTTGAGCATTCTGGTTGGTTGTGATGAACCCAGCTGTACGGATCCGTCCGATGCCAGGCCATTCCAGCTTTTTGAGCTCTAATGCCATTCCTTGCAATGTCCGTGTTGATTACCATCCACCTGACAGGCGCATGGTCACGGGGAGGGGGAGTCATATAACTCGTACTTGAACTCGGTTTCCTCCAATCTAAGTGGCCGCTGAGACCGAAGGATAATCCTGCCCGTCTCTCAGCCGTACTGTAGAGGCTCTTTACTCTCTCGTTTGGCTACTGGCAACTATTTATCACGCATACCTATGTAGCTACGAAACATCTCAGGCCGTGTCCAATGGTCGCATTATACTTGATCGTGGCCTTGATGTCCTGATGAGCATTTTACTATGTGTAACAGCATCGAGTCCTGATGGATCTCCAGACAATGATGTGCTGATAGGTCAACAGTCTTGAGACCCCAGCATTCCTGCAGAAGCTGAGGCATGCAGAGTGGCTGCACGAAAACAGCCGGTAATACAACCCCGCAGTTGCTTGGGCCGCTTGGGCTGAGGTTCCTAATGCAATGGAAGGAAAAGAAATGTGTATGTCGCATTCGTGCAGTACGGAGTAGTGTTGATAGTGAATTGGTTTGATCCGACGGGACAATCAATCGCTTAGCAGCTCTCGAGATTGCACATAGAGCAGACCAAGGCTTTCTCTCGCTGAGTCATGCAGGTCATGAACGCTCGTGGCCGGGCAGAACAACATCGACCTGTATTGACTCGAAGACATAATCCTTTGGGCATACGCCCGGTGCGCTTGAACCCATCGTCAAATGGCAATTTGTCCATTCTGAAACACAAGGAGTGAGTACTCGCCCACTCTTTGTGAGCCAATAGTCAGGACCTCGTGGTGGTAACAGACTATATGTTTTAGCAAGTCCTACCCTCCTCGAGCACCTCCTGAGTCTCCGGGCCGTCTCATACCGGCGCACCGACCAAGATCACGACCATCACCTTCACCGTCGCCGCCTACCATTACGCTACCCCCCACACGCCAGGTAGAGGCTGTCCTGGTCCATCTTGTCGATGGAGGTAGAAGACCAGACATTGCCATCCGGGCAGGACAAACGCCTTTGGATGACGGGTCTATCGATTATGGAATCGTAGAATCGGACGATGACGATATCGAAGAGGATGATGCCGCAACTCCGAACCCGCCATCATACAGAGTCGTGTCCCATACGTGGGAGGATAGTCCGGCGACCGCAACACCCGCTTTTCAGTCATTCAGTAACAGCCCATTTTCAAACCATACCAATCCAAATCTTGTTGGCCAAGGAATCTGGCCGAAGTGGGAAGATCGAAGCGACGATGGTCTCGACGATGATCTCGATGTTGACCTGGAGAAGCCTTCCGAGAGCCATAGCCGAATCGAACAGAAGGATCAACAGCGTATGAGAAAGACATCTACACCATCCGTTGTGATGTACACCATTTCTCGAGATAATACTGGTGGTGATGACATGCAGCGTCGCCAGCGAATGGCAGCCTTGGGATCAAGGCTGGCAACAAAAAGACACTAAGATCCAGTGCCAGCCACTGCTTTGGAGATGGCATCCCCATCGCTCCATCAGTCGCCAGCGAAAAGTACGCCGAGCCGTGAATTAAATGATGTGGACTGTGACTCTGGGGAAATCACTTGTGATACAAGTAGAAACACATAACGTTCATGAGACTATTCACGGGATTCATTTCCTCTACGCTTGCGGCTCTGCTGGGAGTCAAGTGAAGGATCTTCTCCTAAGCTTGCACTGCTTTCGCGAAGCTTACACCATTCGCTCATTCAAAATGATACATGGAAATCTGGAATTCAGCACCAGGCTATTCAATGACCGAATGCAGTATCGAGCACAGCGCCTAAGTAAGCAAGAGCTTCAGCTCGATAGATGTCGGGCTGGTGATAGACAAGATCCGTGACATTGACGTCGAATGCCAAGTTTCTGGCGTAAGAACTGGTATATACGGGCCAATGGGTCTTGTTCACTATAAATCGGTTGATCAGCGTCGAAAATTGCTGGCGGGCACTGGTGAACTTACTTCTTGAATAATTCGGATTCAATTGGGTCACAAAACTGACCCACATCCGACTCATTCTTTCGGACAATCGCTTGAACGTGTCTGGACCATCTCTAAAGACATTGGAATCATTGTCATAGCCGGTCCCAAGGATGTTATTGAAAACAAATGGTACTTCGGCGCCATGAGGGACGCCTTCGTAGGGGCCTGCGACTGTCGTTACAACGTCGGAAAAGTAGCTATAGCTGGTGATATTGTGCCCAGCCCAAATCTCGTTGGCGAGGCGGCGAGCGGCGTGTATGTTGATGTCGCCACCGTAAGCCGCCGACCGCTTGTATTGTGCACCGTACTCTGCGGGCGGTCGGCCCAACATTGACTTTGGGATCCCAATCTCTGGTATGTCTGGGTACAGCGCCGCGAGAGTTGAGACCGTGCTGTTATCGAGACCCCAGCTGGCGAGCAGTTCCAAGAACTCTGCTGTCGTGTTCACCGCACCTTTTGTTGAGAAACTGGTGCCCTCGTCCGCGTTCGCACCAATCAGGTAAGGAACTTTGACAAAGTTGCCATCGCGGAGTTGCTTCGTTCCGCTCTCCCTGATGAAGTCGCCATCAATTACACTGACAAACTGCGGTCCGGTAGTACCGGTCAGCGTGTGAGCCGGGATGATGCTCTCGTTCTGAAAGATGGCTAACAAGGCATCCGTATCGACAGTACGGAGACACTCCAGGCTCCCTTCCGATGAGGTACTACAGTTGGCTGCTTGTACTATTGAGTCATAGTAGGGCTGCCACTCCTCGGTGGTTTGGTACCGGCTGTAGGTACTCGGCGCACCGCTTTGGCTGATCGCAGCTCGGAAAAGGCCATCAACACGGCCCCCGTACGCCGTCATCTGGACCCCTACGCTATGGGCTCCGGCGCTTTCGCCCCATATCGTCACCTTCGAAGGGTCACCACCAAACTGGAAATCGACTGATTAGGATTTGTTTTGGATTAAAGTTGACGTACACTAATACTGAGAAAGGAGGCAAACTCACCGCAGCAATGTTGTCCTGGATCCAGTGCAATGCCAATCTCTGGTCCCGGAATCCGATGTTGGCGGAGCCCTCTTCATATATCTCCTTGCCCCACATGAATCCCCAGCAATGCAGTCTATAATTAAGACTGACTGCAATCATTGGCGTGCCCATTTGGACTGATTGATCGACGATGAAGGAGAGATTGTACTGCTGCATTGCCGAGCCACCAGCGACGAAACCACCACCATATATCCATACTACAATACCCGATCAGTACATAATCTCGTTCTTCCTCTTATTGAACCTATCTTCAGACTTACCAGCTACCGCCAGGTCATCACCACTTTCGACTCCAGCGGGGCGAATGACATTTATCGTTAGACAATCCTCCGAAACCTCGCCCGTCTGTCCCGTCCCGAGACAGATCGGACCGTAGTCGGTGGCGTTTCTGATGTCTGCCCAAGATTGATTGAGCGACTGCGGAACTCGGAGGCGGAGGTCTCCAACAGGCGGCTGGGCGTATGGCATTCCAAGGAAAAATTCCTCTTTGTACTGATCATTAAAGGCGCCCTTGTAGGTACCGTTCATAAGGGAAACTAGGGGCGGCTCCACTCCATCATACTTGGCGAGTGCGAAAGACGCCCAGACGTGCAGCGCATAGGCAATAAGCAAACAATATGACCCGAAGTTCGAAACCATTTTGAATGAGTCAAGACCATTCCAGGTGAGCATAGACAGCCGTACGAGAACAGATGAAGCACATACTGATCTTACCTAGCAGCTTCATATCTATCATGTACCGGGAAAGCCATCGAATATCCTAGCGCATAGGCCTGCGCCCGGCAAAAAGATGGCTTTTCATTACCGATAAGGTATTGACGTTCGCGGGTAGCCGCAAGAGCATTGATAACAGGCTATCGCGTTCAACGTCAAGTCTAGGACTCGGAAGAAGTGGAGTGGGGCGTTTGCCGCGCCGTATCGATTCGGCAACAGTCGTGTTCGTATAGGTACGTTATCAGCCAGCCTATTTGATGTACACGGACCGAGACACTTTCCAGAAACACTTTGGCTAGAGTCAGAGCTAGGGATTCTTCATTGTTGACATCATGGGTTCCACGTTGAATTGTTTGCGCGACCTGCATTCTGCTATGTTCAATCCAGGTCCTTTTCGTCAAACCGCGGCCTAGGGTTGCATATCAGGCTTGAATATACTGAGGAAGCTAAGTTCAATTCATATCAAGGGATAATAAGACCTCTGATACTCTGTCTGCGATCTTGTTTTTGTACTTCTTGCGTTTGATAGAATTAATTTAACATCCCTCAAATATAGCAGTCAAGTCGCAGCAAACTAAAGAGGAACCCATCAATCTAGTACTCATGATGTTGCAACCGCAGCTTGACGATTGAAGTTCCGAGCGACCGACTCAGCAAACCATTCGCCAACACTCACAGCAGGGCTTTGTAGAGAAAAGAGAATTAGTATATGGCCTGGACACTCACACTAAGGGGATCAAGACGTACTATTTCTTCAAAGGACCTTGCATAATGTAGTCCTTTCGAGACTGGTTGAAGTATGCAATAGAATAGCGCGAGGGCGATTTGCCAACGTCTTTGGCTCTCACGCGATGGAAATTGGACTTCAAGCGGTCGTCAGACCAAGCCACTTCACTCGGCGTCAGCAAATGTTACCCTGCGGAATGCCAAGATCAAATACCATACTTAGCATGTCGCCAATGTTCACCACTATCGGCCCGGTCACGGCAGGCAGAGGTGTGAATGTGTCGCCCATGCCAAAGCTGGTGAACGACTCCCTACCCGGACAGATCTCGAGGCCATCCTCTCCATCTCGTTGAAAGAGGAGGGTAAGACACCCGATGTCCGTGTGTGTTCCGGCTCTCCAGCTGCCTGCAGCGTTCTCCGCCAGAGGATAGTGTATCAGACGTAACTGCGTCATGCAGTCGGGCTCGACAGGGTCATTGGCCCGGACCAAGAATCCCTCGTCAAAGCCTAGAGCAGCAGAGAAACAGGATACTATAGGTCAAAAGATTAGCCTAGAAGTTCATACCAGGAGTATCAAGAGGTGCGACGTACAAATTTGGTCGGAGATACCGGCGCACTTGGACATGAACTTTTCAGTCGTGTCTTTGAACCCCAGGACGTCTTCTTCGCTTGGCCATGGGGAGTTGCGCATGAGCCAGAGTGATTCTTTCTGATCATATGTACCGGTGCTTGGTCTCAGTTGAGCCTGGGATGGCAGTATATTAGCTGGTGATTGGATAGAAAGAGTGTAATTGTGTTTACCTTATACTCCCAACCATTGTTGGTCTTCGTATCGTGAGCTGTCTTGGCCTTGGTCTCGGCCGGCAGATCAAAGAAGGACTTTGAGATTGCGAACTGTTCCTCAATCTCGGCAACAGAGATACCATGATCGACAAGCGTGAAAAACCCGGCGTTTTCTGCGGCATCTACCAGTTGTTCTCTGATTTCGTCCTTGCGACTGGCAAAGTCTGCACTCATGTCAGCTCCGGTACAGACGCGCGCGCCGGGAAATGGTCGACAAACCTTTGAGCGAGATGACCGGAACGAGTCTTTCCGCCATTTTTGTCACGAAAATTGAAGATATGGTTGTACTATGGAAACGAATTGCTTGACTGGTCTCCGTTGTCAACTTTTGAGCCTCCGACCATTTATGAGCATACTCAATACGTGTCAATGCCTGTGCAGGATCATGTCATACTTCCAGCGGCCCGAGATCAAACGGAACGGCGCCGACCTACGCGCATTATGTCATGTGTAGCTCGCTGCCTGTTCATTCATGACACTTATGTGATATTGATTCGTTGCCGCCAAATTTGACTGTGTTTTTGATAGCGAAGTGAGATAGCCGGCTATGTACCATTTCCGAACCTTATCGGCGTCTCTCGTTCCTCGATTTGATACGCCCCATTTCCGAACGTCCCCACCACTAAGGGCGGCGCCAATCTCTCTGCACGCCAAGATAATGAATCCGGCTATCAAAGCACGGCGAGATGATTTGACCTTCTCGCGATCCCAGGCCATGTTTCCATTTACTTCAAGATAGTTGAGCTACGGATCTTCATTTCTTGAGGTCCACTGAGCATGACCTGAAGCAAAATGTCCAATATGAAGAAAACCCTTTCAATCGAGGATAATGCCGATATTGGCAAAGTGAGTTTGACGCAAAAACATCAGAATTCTTCTGCAGACCTGATAACTTCTGTTAGGGGGAGATTAACACGCTCAGCATGGATCATAGTGATCCTGGGGCAAGCCGCGACAAGGCTCTTGACTTGCTTCGGCGCCACAACATCGACTTTGATCCAGACTCGGACGAGGCGAAGCGAGTACTGCGGAAGATTGACTGGAGAATCATGCCCATGATCTTCACCATCTACCTCTTGCAGCTAATGGTAAGTGGCAGCTTCACAAAGGTAACTATTGAACAGTATTTGATCTAATTGGCACATTTTAGGACAAGAACAGTCTGTCGTTTGCAGCTATCATGGACCTTAAGACAGATACTCACTTGACCGCGAGTGAATATTCCTGGCTAGGGTCAATCGTGTAGTATGTTCCATACCATGCATCTCCATGTTCTCTCAGACTTACACTTTTCAGTTTTGGCTACCTCGGCGGCGAGATACCGGCCATGTTTCTGATGCAGCGCCTCCCCCTGGCAAAGTTTCTCGCTGGCATGGCAATGCTGTGGGGCATCGTGGTGGCCATGCACGCGGTTTGCAAGGACTTCGGAAGCCTCGCAGCGGTCCGATTCATCCTCGGCGCAGTCGAGGTGGTCACAGCGCCGGCGGCTATCTACATCACGGGATCTTACTATACCAAGTCGGAGCAGGTCACCAGGGTCGCGATCTGGTACACAACTTCCGGCTGGGCCTCGGTCGCAGGTGGCTTCTGCGCCTGGGCGCTGAACCGCTCAGACTATTTCAAGTGGCAGGGTCTTTTTGTGCTCTACGGTGGGCTCACATTTCTCACCGGAGTCGTCCTGTGGTTCTGGCTGGCGGCGTCGCCGACCGAAGCGTCGTGGCTTACAGAGAGGGAAAAGGTCGTTGCACTCGAGCGCGTGCGCGAGAATAAGACTGGAACTGAAGTATGGTCTTTCAGCTGGCCACAGCTCAAAGAGTGTTTCCAGGATGTGCGATTCTACCTGATATTTCTTCTTCTGGTATCGACTGGTCTTCCTAACGGTGGCGTCACTGCCTTCGGTAGGTCTTAAATTTTCCCATGATTCCATCAATGTCGTGATACTGACATATTCTCGTATAGGGCCGACTATCATATCCGGCTTTGGATTCGACACGAACCAATCCACGCTACTGAACATGGGGTCAGGCGGCGCTCAGGTCGCAGGCACAGTGCTCGCATTGTTCATTGCCAAACACACCAACAGAACGGTCGGCGGCATTTGGACTTTGGCACTGGCAATAACAGGAGTGATCATGATGCTTGCGATACCGCAAGCAAACTATGGTGCTCGATATGGAGGATATATCCTGATGATGCAATGTGAGAGACGCGCCGCTGCCGCGACATATTGCTTGGGCTCGAGCTGACCTAAAAACAGTCCCAATTTGCATCCTTTTCATCATCGCATACATGACTGGCGGCGTCGCAGGCTCGACCAAGAAGTTTGCTTTCGGAGCGGTCTACCAGCTGGGCTATGCCGTCGGAAACATTATAGGACCCCAGACATTCAGGGCAAATGATGCTCCGAATTACTACGTAAGTTTCTCTCTGTTGACATGAAATATTTCACACACTGACCCATGTGACAGGCGGCGAAATATACCATGTTGGCATTTCTGGCCTTTACAGCTGTATTGATTGTTCTGATGGGGCTGGCTCATATGACGTGGAATTCAAAGCGAGATGCAAAGAATGGTACAGATGCTGAAGGTTCGCAGTATTTCTTTCCCAGATTTTGCCGGCAAAGCACTAACACCCCCAGGTGCGACTGTTCATGTTGAGAATGAAGAGTTTGAGGATTTGACAGATTTCAAATTGGAATCGTTCCGGTACCCGATTTGAAGAGTTGAGTGTTCCATAGGCAAACCCTTCAGCATTTCTTTTTTACGCGAATCGTGTTTACGGTAGTTTTGAATAGATTATGGCATATCCAACTTGTATTCTGGCCACCAAGTTTCTGCGATTTGTGAGCGCACCAAATTAGCTGAGGCCGGTCGGATGAAGCTTTAGTGCATCTTTCCACTAGAAGTGTCGAGGGCAGCTCAGCTACCAGATCGACGATTAGATACCTTGTTCATTTTCGTTTACCAGCCAGTGCGTCAATATCATCTACATAAAAACTAACACAGAAATCGGCGCTCATTCATGAAAGCTTTTGCGCCAAAGCTGCCTGAGTGCACAAATTTCGGACAAAGTCAATACACAAGATTGATTCACTATCGCCGCTTGAACTGCTTTTTAGTCCCTGGTCATCCAACATCACTTTGCTATGATTTACGACCCATGAATCCAACTCATCTCTTTAGTCTTGATGAGCCATCTATAGTTTCACGGCTAGCTTTGCCCTCATCTTTTGCTGTAGGCAATTGTTTATGAACCGCAGAATCGAATCAGCTTGCGCAGTATCTTCCGTGCCTATCGACAAGACATTACTGTAGAAATTATTAGTGTCATTATTTCTGCTTCACTCTTCATTTTTATAGCCTTGCTTACCTTAGATGGTTGTGTCCCTTCACAACTTCAAACACCGGGAGAGACCCGGCCGGCAGGCTTCGGGCGCGGTAGGCGTTCAGGAACATGACTGTCGCGTCTGCTGTCTCTGGTCTATATCATGTTCAGCCACTGTGACTTCTCGAGAGGTTGACGTCACTTACAC
This sequence comes from Pestalotiopsis sp. LF_19_12, assembly GCA_023510015.1. Classification (NCBI taxonomy): domain Eukaryota; kingdom Fungi; phylum Ascomycota; class Sordariomycetes; order Amphisphaeriales; family Sporocadaceae; genus Pestalotiopsis; species Pestalotiopsis sp. LF_19_12. Next base: position 234,032 of record JALYBT010000054.1, on the reverse strand, counting down.
TTCCCATTCCACCGATCCCAAGTAGATGGGTAATACGGCGGAATCCCTGGTGACTGTTAGTTTCACACCAGCTGCATGGTCCCGGAATGCATCACTCACAGGAGAGGGGAGTCAGCTGGCAATCGTTGGAAAAGGCCAAGTGCAGATCTCGGCTAGGTTCAAAGTCAGTAGTTAGATTCGAGACATTGCAAGTCTGTACTCACACCCCAAATGTCTTGCTGATCCGAACCATAGTAACTTGTGATGGTTTTGTTCCTGACGGGCTTTCTCATGTCGTACCAGAAGGGCACGTCTAGTAACATGATACCGGCTACTGGAGGGAAGAGTGCCTGCTGTGGCACTCTGTCTGGATCACCTATAGTACTGTTCAGTTGGTCGGACTCACCGTGCTGCTAGTGAAGGCCCGGTACGCACCGCCTGCATAGAGGTTCATCGCTACATGAGCACCCCCTGAAGAGTGTCCAAATAAGAAGACTTTCTCGACTGAGCCGCGACCGAACTCAGCCTTTGAAATGTTCTCATAGACCCACTCTCGGGCAAGTTGCATGTCGTCAGCACCGCCCGGGTACTGCACGTTGGGTACCAGTTGGTGGTTCACGACGACGGTTACAATGCCTCGACTGGCAAAGTGATAGCCAATGTTTGCGTAGCACTGTGGATGTGAACCGTCAGCTTCGTCATTGCTGGTCACTCGTTTCACAGGATTGGTCCGACCTTTTCGCTCCAGGCTTTGTCGCCAGAGAAGAAGCCACCACCATGGATGTACACGAGCACGGTCTTGTCCTTGTCCTCTCCCGTTGGAAGGTAGACGTCGAGACGATTTCTATCTGCCGGCCCGTAGATCTGGTCTCGTCTGACGTGAATGTCCATCGGGAATGGCAAATACAGTGGCTCGTATAACTCGCGCCATTTCTAAAATACTGTCAATAATGACGAAGGCGAGCGCACTGTGCTTGCATGTTCACACTCACGTCTTCGTCCCCCAAGTTGAAGGTGGTGGTTTGTTTCCTGATCTCTGCGAATACTGCATCCATGGTCTTTTCCTATCAAAATCAATTTCGGACTGCGAACTGACAAATCTTACGCCGATAATCGACTTACCTGAGTCCCTTGGAATTCGAGCGACCTATACCTGAAGATGTTGGTAGCCAGCCGCGGAAGATAAGACTCGGGTATGTACCTGGAATCTCTGTTGTCGCTTAGCCGATGTGGACCAGTTGTTAGGGTCGATTGCAGTTGATAAGGCAGATCGCGGATATGCGCTACGTACGAGGTACTTCGGCACGAACAACCGGCGAATCAACATTCGCAAGAGTAGATCCGGTCTTGGTATAGGATCACAGGTCTTTTTACCACAAACGTCTGTCCATCGGAGAAGCCAGCGACCCACCCCGAACTTACTAAGCACACGTTTTTGGTTTTCCATCACAGTTGTCCAGCTTGGGTATAATATGCCAGTCAAAGGGTGGCGGCCACGATGCATGGTTCACGCTGATCACACACAACTTTCGAAGACTACACGGAGGTGAACACCATGGCCATGGTTTCATTGTGAGTTGACAACGCACAAGCCAAATGTTCCTCGCTAACAAAACCTCGGTGCATCAGATCAGACGTTGGGCAGCATAGATCGAGAGACAGCTGCTGGGTAATCATCGACCAGGCTGTTTATGATGTGACGGGCTTTTTGGAGTCGCACCCTGGAGGCCCAGACATCATACTCAAATATGCTGGTAAGGATGCCACTAAGGCTTTTATGCAGCTTCATCCAAGCGATACATTAGACAAGTATCTCAGACCAGAGTAGGTGAAGGCATTTCCTGGCGTGCGCATGTGCCTGATTTGCTGACAATATGGTAATAGGCAACGTGTGGGAACAATGTCGAGTTCATTGAGCGTTGACTCAAACTCCGCGGAGCCGCCAACCCGCATTGTAGCAACACGTCCAGCTAATCTTTCCAGCATCATTAGCATTTCGGACTTTGAAAAGGCAGCCAGAACGATGTTACCTTCACGAGCCTTTGCATGTACGTCAAATTGGCCAGAACTCCAGCAGCTCAATGGACTAACGTACAGCCACAAAGTTCTCATGACTGGTGCCGAGGATCACTTGGCGTTGTCTTGGAATCGCATGAGCTGGAGATACGCACGATTCCGCCCGCGGGTGCTCCGGCCTATAGAGCGCGTGGACACGAGCTGCACAATTCTCGGCAACCGGTTCTCCGTGCCCTTCTTCATTTGTCCCGCGGGGGGCGCCAAGCTTGCGAATATGGCCGGAGAAACGCTGATGACGAGGGCGGCCGCCAAGCATGGCGTCCTCCATTGGGTCTGCAACGGCGCCGGATGCTCTCGGCGGGAGATCGTAGATGCCGGTGCCGCGAACCAGGTGCTCTACTGGCAGATTTATCCCAAATCCGACCTGCGCATATCGGAGCAAGAGGTTCGGGAAGCCGTTTCTCTTGGGTACAAGGGTTTCGCCTTGACTGTCGATGCGATATGTGCGGGTAAGAGAGAATACGACATGAGGGTCGCCATCGAAGAGGATGATGAGCTAGAAGAGGGCCAAGGCGGAGGTGAACGTGGTGTCAACCCCGAAAACCATGAACGAGAACCTACAGTCAAAAGACCGTGAGTTTTGCCCAAACTTTCCAAAATAACAGTCTGCCTTGCACGAGCTGACAAGAGAATCACCATCCAGACCGGTATGGTCCAAGTTTGACTGGGTATCGGCAATTGAATGGCTCAGAGGCATCACAGATCTTCCGATTGCCATCAAAGGCGTTCAGTGCTGGGAAGATGCCGAGCTGTGTATGCAGTATGGCGTCCATCCGTGGCTGTCGAATCATGGCGGGCGGCAATTGGACGGCGCACCGTCAGCGATCGAGACGCTGATTGAGATGCGCAACAATTGTCCCAAAGTGTTCGACAAGTGCGAGGTCATCGTGGACGGCGGCATCGAGAGGGGTGCAGACATCGTCAAGGCCCTGGCTCTCGGAGCAAAAGCCGTCGGTCTTGGCCGGGCCTTTCTCTATGCCCTCGTCTTCGGAGACGCTGGGGTGAGCAAGGCAATCCGGATACTACAGCATGAAATCGAGGTGACAATGTCCCTTCTCGGAGTGCAAAATCTGAGCGAACTCAATCCATCATACGTAAGTGCATGGGCGATCAGAGATTCCCCCATTTTAACTTTTTGATCAGCATCTAACAACAGTTTTCCAGGTTGACACGGCGGGGCTTTTGTACGCTGCGCCTTTGCACCTAGCGAAGCTTTAGGGGGGCGTTTTGTCACTATTTAGCTGATCTATAGCCCCAATAGTCCACTGTAGAGCTGCAATTTACGTACGATGTAACCAGGTGTACCACTATATACATTCATTTCAGTCGCTTGCTTTGATACATATTGGGCCAATTATAGAAATGGGTGTTTCTGAGACCGTGCAGTCAGATTCCTTTATCCCAAATCCATTCAGTTCAAAGTACATATCAGATGTTTGCCATCAATCGTTTGTGTCTGTCTGATGAAGCTCCGACGAGCCACGGATATACTCCGTCCGTAGCAGATAACACGCGGATATTGCCCCGTGGGGATAGCCGAACGTATCGGAGCCAGTGAAATATGCCAACCCGTATTATACCACAGATTCGAGCAAATCCAGTCCATGTCCCGCAGTGACCCGCCTCAGTTGAGCATTTTCCTTTCGATTCTCCCACTTCTTTCCAGCATTTTAGGGCACCGGGCCGAGCGACATGCCACGACCGAGAGTTCGGCCCGAGGAGAGACAGCGATCGGAGCAGGCGTGCGCCGCGTGCAAGGCGTCCAAGATAAGATGTGACTCTCAGATCCCCTGTCAGGCATGTGTCCGGCGAAAGAGATCCGAGTATTGCGTTTATACACATATTGACCGACGGCGCCACCGCCAACGCAATCGTGAAGATATCAGGCAGCTGGGCAATGAGGAGTCGCTTGGGTCGACGTCGGGTGAGTCCCACACCACTGGGATTCCGGATGATGGTGAGCCTGCGCCCAACATCACGCCTCCTCAGCAGTTGGAGGTGAATCATTTGGTTAGTCCACCAACTTTGGAGCGAGCAGCTCATATTACAACATCATCGCCACAAGGAATACGGCAATCATCTGGACCACATATTGGCAAAACTGTGACTGCACGTCCTATCACTGGAGGTAAATCCCACTCATTGAATAGTATGAGCGTGTCCCGTATTTAAAGAAATGTGATAGGCGAAAATGGCGAACCTGCATCTTTCTCTTTTCTGCATTTTCTTCGCAAGACTCTAAGACCTTTCGTGGGTTCGACAAGCTTCACCGATGGTGATCACGACAACTCCTTTCCTGGGACGGAGCTAGCGCCCGTTGACGGCGAGACGTATGATGCATCAGCGGAGCGACTCCAAGATTTATTAGATGCGTACCTGCAAGCAGTTGGTCCAACATCAACGCCAATTCCATCAGACATGATACTGACAAATTGAACAAGACGGAAGGTATTTTTGACCTATTTACGACTGTGGAGATAGAGGAACTACTCTCATCAAGGGCGGAAAGTCCGGATGATTCTCACGGTACTGGAGCCGATGAAGACCTGGCCGCCCTCGACGTCGCTTTAGCCATTGGCGCGCAGTCACATCCAGACCACCAGTCAGATCCACAAATTGCGACATCGTTCATGTTGCGAGGGAACAAAGTTACCTTTCAAGGCATGCTAGCGAACCCGAGCACCAAAATGGTGCGACTGTTTCTTCTGCTCGCCTTCTTCATGCTTGGGGCTAGCCACCGCAATGCCGCTTCCATGTACATCGGTATAGCTGCCCGCGCGGCTATTATAGGAGGATTTCACCAGGAGACATCCCATCCGTGGCTCTCCGAGAGGGAACGTAATGCTCGGTAAGCACCTCGAGCTTTGTTTCTTGTGGTTTTTTTACTGAAGACCAGAGTAGAATGCGCACCTGGAACAGTCTCAGAGTGCTCGACGTCCTGGCAGGTTTCATCATTGGCCGGCCGCAGCATATTCCTGAAGTCTGGTACCCCAGCCCCATTGATGGTTCCCACACTGCGTTTGTCGCTGTTCTCGATGGTTGCCAGCTCGTCGAAAATACCGTACGGAAACTACGTTTGGGAAATGTTTTGCACGTCCCGACTGCCGAGGCACTTCTCAAGGATTTGCGAGGATGGATTCAAGGCCTCCCAGATACTGCACGGAGCTTCGCATACAGCCCTGGTACCGATCTCGGTCCTGAGGCACGGCGAGATCTCATCGGCAATGTCCATATCTCCTGTGTGTACTACTTCGCCGTAATGCTGGTCACCAGGCCTTTTCTGATCGCATACCTCGTGTCGAGATTGCGTGGAAGGGCACCAGATCACTTGATCGTTGACCCAGAGGAGGCGACCGATGTCAGAATCAAGAACCACGAGGTGTCGAAGTTGGCGCAAGTATGTGTTGGATCGGTAGTCTTCCTGGCAGAAATGCTACAACGACTTCAGAAGCTCGGTTTCAGGTTTGGAAATCTCTGCCTGCTACAGTAAGTGCATGTCGTACGGCATTGCGATTTTACTCTTCCTAGGTACTGACATGTGATGAACAGGTCCTGGATCTTTGGATCTGGCCTAGTCCTGGGTTTCTCCAAGTTTGCCGGTGAGCCTCGACCAGATATAGACAACGGCTTCGAGGCGACGTTGAATCTACTCGAGAACATGACGGGATCCAGTCCTCAGGCCAAGTTCTATCATCATGTACTCGAAAGGTTCTCAGAGACTGTGACGAAATACCGTCAACGGGTTGCTCGGGAAGTCCAAAGTACCGTCCAGGACTATGTGGAGCACGTGCTGGTTATTGAAACGTCTCATTCCGATACTCGGCCGGAAAGCAGTATGACATCTCTACTTGATTTGATGGACGTAGAGGCGGATGTGGATGATCGGGATCTTGAGTTTGAGTGGAGTCAATTCGAGAAGTTCTTCTATACTGTTGAGTAGGTACCTAGGTAGGTAGTTTCTATAGCGCAGCGATACTTTTATGCACATGTCCTGCGGCTGCAATTCACAAGTCCGGCGCTTTCTTGTACACCTTCGTCCTCCATTTCGGCACCCTCACTTAATAATAAGTCACGAATGTCCCATTGCCATATACTTTCGGCCCAATGTACCGGCGTCTTGCCCTTGGAATCCCGGATATTAGGGTTGGCCCCGTAAGCTAATAAGAGCTTAACCAAATCTTTGTTGCCTTTTTGTGTTGCGAACGCCAGTGGTGTGCACTCTACATTCCCGATTTCTTCATATCTCGCGTCGAGACGGAATTTCTGATCGACATTCGCTTCGCCAGCTCCATGCTCGAGGAGGATCTGGACGATTGTCTCGCTTCCAGCCAAAGCTGCCCAACACAAAGCTTTTCCAGGTCGTGCACCCTTCTCGAGCAGCACCCGAGTCGTAAGTTGTTGCCTGTGCAGGTATTCTGCGCCAATCGGTGGAAATGTATATACATTTTCTTCCATGACGGACTCTAGCAACTCGGATAGACCCTCTGCATCGGTAGTAGCTCCTGCGTCAAAGAGAAAGCGCAGCGTCGACGGCTGACAGCCCATGGCCGCCCGGCTCAACGCTGAGTTGAGAACGTCTAGGTTCATGTCATCGTCATTGGCGCCGGTTGCGAGAAGAATCCGGACGACAGCTTCATGGCCATGGTATGCTGCCACTCTCAGTGGGTCAGAACCCTGTTCGTTGTCTGCGAGCGAAAAGTATGCACCGCCCTCTAGAAGAAGTCTGACCATAGTTTCATGGCCATTTCTCGCGGCGGTCGATAGCGGTGTGAGGTCTAGAATAGTTTGAGAATTCAAATCCGCGCCATTGTCCACGAGAAGCTGGACAATATTGAGAAAGCCATTCCCGGCGGCGGGTGAGAGAGGCGAAAGGTAAAGGCCATGTTGATCATAGGGGCTGGCTCCTGCCTCGAGCAGGAGAGTGACCAGGTTAATGTTGCCACACTTTGCTGCCCGGTACAAGCGTGACCCCTGTGGGATACTGTGCAGGAGAGTTACAAGATTCGCGATGTCACCTGTTGCTTCCGGGAACCGGCGTGTCCCCCACTCTAAATCGTCCTTGGTGTCATCAAGATCCCAGCTCTTTGGCAGCATTGACCTTGCCAGGGCATCGTGGCCCAACTCTGCGGCGACATATGTTGTTGTCCATGTGCCACAACCTCCGAGGAGCTCATGTGCGTTGTGCTGCTGGAGTAAGAGTGCCACAACCCCCTCTTTGATCATCGTGTCGGTGCTCGCCAAATCGAACATCTCCGCCTCGACTGATATGTAACCCCCACGATGTCCTAGAAGGGACAAGGCGCTTGAATGATCGTTCGAATACAGGAAGTGTGAGAGCATGGTGTTGTCAATATCGTCCAGCTTCGCCAGGAGCTCAGAGATGGAATTAATAGGGCTGATTGACGCGACGGCTGACACCTTGACGCAACATATGTATGATATGGTGTCGTGAACCACATCTTTTTCGGACTTGACGTAATCTGGGATAAGTTTGGTGTCGATATGAATGTCTTGGCAGATCCCAAAAAGCGCGTAGATCCTGTCGCGTTCCATGGTGGCCCGAGAGCCACGAAACCTTTGTAACAAGGGGTAGAGATCTTGAATCGCGTCTTTTCTCGACGGTCCTGGCATCAGGCTGAGAACTTCAGCAACGACCCCATCGTCCCGAGATCGAATTTCGATGTCGAGGAGCTTGGGAGCGAGCGCGAAGATGGCCGCAGATACAGATCTATCACCACAGTAGACGATGGCGCTGGACGAATTTGCGACTTCTTGTAGAATCCATACCCTGTGAAACCAAGGTTGGTTTAGAATATACTGGAGCCCTTGTCTCTGTAACGTGGCCAATGCCTCCATCTGTCGTTGTAGTGATGCCTCCAAGTCTGATGATTGAGGATCAAGGTGCCGACGTGCTGTCGCAGTTTGTATGTCTTGCCAAGAAGCTTCCAAAACCTGGCTGTCGTGGGAAATAGCTCCGCGAAGGGCACTCTGCAATTGCCCCAAAGAATCCATGAGTAGATTGGTGTAGTCGGTTGGTCGACATATGCAGAGTAAAACACAGTTTGCAGACCTGTAGATGTCCTTCATCTGCGCAACTTGGTGTCCCTTTTCGACGGCATCTTGTTGGTTGATGCACACTGCGTCGACCCAAATGACACGATCCGCGTCTGGACGTCGCAGGTCCCTTAGTATCAGACTCAAATGGAAGGTGACCGGTAGCATTTTTCCGCGGATTTTTATTGAAGTGGCTGCAAATTCCGGGCCCCATGTATATGAAACTGCTTCATAGGGAAGACCATGTTCATCAATGGTGGAATCGACGAGCTCGCAGTCAATGTCGTTTCCAGTCCCTTTTCTTAGAATCAGCAGACGGATCGTGCCCTTTGTCTTGTCGATCGGGCTGTACTGGTACATGACGTCTTGTCCTATGACATCTTGTGCCCTCGCGTATTCGCATGCAGGCGGGGAGCTCATCTCAGTACCAGTCAGTATCGAAAAAGCCTCCATCGTGCTCGGCAGGCGAGGAGGAACCGGTAGGGCGATCCTATAGAATCTCTGGCGATTTCTGAACAGTCCAAGCTGTATATAGAGATTGTTCTCGGCGAAAATGGCCAATGAAGTGGTGTTTAGCGCAAAGAAAAGGGCGCTCACCTGTTCGCATATCTTGAAAAACTCGAGAGGAAAATGGAATAAATTGTTCAGCTCGTTCAGGCTGCTACGCACGGACAATGGCATATGACCCCACTGTGCAGAGTCCACCGACATTTCGGTCACGTAAAGCGCATCTGTTTCTATCATGGGAGGAGAGACGACATGTGAGATATATGCTAAAAATGAAGATATCTATAATGTCCTTATGTTTTCTTGTCCACTCTCAGGGCAAGTGTCGTCGCGAATATGCTTCAATTTCCGCCCGCTCTCCACAACTCCCCGAACCTAGTGCCCGGATCTTGCGATAAAATCTTCGGGTCACCCATCTCCACAATCTCTCCCCGGTCCATCACGACGACTCTATCGAAATCTAGTATCATATCGAGGTGGTGCGAAATCGCTATCACCGTGTACTGCTCAAACTCGACCCTGATGACCTCCTGCGTGGCCCTCTCCGTCTCGCGGTCGACACTGGAGCTCACCTCGTCGAGCAGCAGAATCCCGCCCTCCGCGGCGACGCCTCCGTTCAGGCCAAGACTCTTGGCGCGAAGCCGCCGCCTAAGGACTGCGCGTGCGAGTGAGAACAGCTGTTTCTGCCCTTGACTCAGCGTGCCGGGGCTCATGCCCTGCGCCAGACCGCCCCGCTCCTCCACGAAACCCCAAAGGTCTACGGTCTCCAGTACGGACTGGCAATCGACATCCGTCGCAGTCTCGAATGGATCTAGATTCGCGCGAAAGGATGACCCGTCCGGGAGAAATACTGCATCCTGTGGTATGGCAATGATGCGGCGCCGGAGCGCAGACCGGTCGATTTTGTGCAAGCCGAGGCCGTCTATAATGGTTCCCGTCCTTGTAGCCAGTGTCGGATCCAGAAGTTTGAGGAGCATGGCGATCAGGCTGGATTTCCCGCTCCCAGTCCGACCGCACACTGCCACCTTCTCCCCGGGCGCGATTTTGAGATTTATGTTGTGCAGCGCCAGTGATGCATGTCCGTCACTCCCCGCCTCGACTTCGTCCGTGTTGTAGCTTGCAGAAACACCGCAGAGCTCAATGGCTCCACTTTGTGGCCATTCTTCTGGTGGTATCACATCCTCATCCTCCTTGTCTTCGGGCTGGACCTCGTCGTTGAACCTCCTCAGTCGAGAGACTGCTCCAAGACTTGTCTCGAGCTGTGTCAAGTAGATCACGATAACCGTTAGGTTTTCACCGAAAAGCATCAAGGTTACTAGTGATGCGCCAGTGAATCCCGAGTTGGAATGTGTCTTTACCGCAAGGGTGGTGAGAATGACTGCCATGACCATGACCACCATGCCAAGAACCAGATTCAGCCAGCTCTGGATCATTCGAAGCAGATAGGCCGGGCGTTGGGAAGTGTCGAGAAGTTCAATGTTCTTGGCGCGATCATTCTCCAAGAATCCAAATGCTCGTAGAGTTACTATTCCTTTCGTGGTGTCTAAGAAATGTGTGCTAGGACTCAAGGTTAGCGCTGCCATGGTAGAAAAGTTGGATGCACGTACTAGAGGGGGCTCTTTGCCTCAAGATCCAACAACCTCATTTGCCTCGAGGTGCGCAAATAGAATCTTTGGACGGCCCAGAGAATCGCGACGAGGAAGGGATAACTGATTGCCACGTAAGGCGAAGCTGTGGTCACCACGGCTGCTTGCCCAATGGCGACAAAAGTCGACGAGGTTGCATTGAGAAGGCCATTGGGAAGTTCTGTGTCCACGAGGTTGAGATCTTGGCTGAACAGATTCAAAATTTGCCCTTGGTCGGTGATGGTGGAGAATCGCAAAGGCGCTCTGACCAGTGTTCTCAAGGCATCGCCGTGCAAATGAGCACCAGCTCTCTGAACGGCTATATAGAAAGTGGCGACTCCTATGCCCAATAAGGACAGAACGGAACCAACATTGAGCAGGGCGTAAATTCCAATGTAGAAGCCGGAAGTGTGTATTGGATTTTCTTCGAACACACCGTCGCTCCAGTATTTCAGCCAAATTGTCGGAAAGTTGTTGAAGAATCCAAAAGCAACAGCCCAGAGGATGATGGATAATGCGAGAAAATATCCCATAGACTTTAAATAGAGCTTGTATACTTTCTTGTCGCCCAACTGTCGGGTCGCGTCGACAGGATCGGAAGCAATAGAAGTTGCCGTCGTAATCCTCTTTGAAAGACCAGGCCTCATTACTTCAGACTTGGTTGACTCATCTCCCTGAGAGGAAGCGCTGCTGGACAATGACCTGACTCCTAGGCTGTGAACGTAACCCAAATCATTTTCCACGAGGTCTGCAAATGTGCCTTGCTCCACGATGGTACCAGCGGTACCAAGAGCAATGATCCTATCTGCAGCAGGGAGGTGCCGGACAGAGTGGGTGCACAGAATTACAGTCGCGTTTCGACGCCTGAGCAGGCCATCGGGTCCAAAGACACGCTGGAAGACTTGTTCTTCAGTATCGGCATCAAGCCCACTAAAAACATCGTCCAAAATGAAGACGTCGGTCTGCAGATAGAGCGCACGAGCCAAAGCGACGCGCTGTTTCTGCCCTCCGGACAGCTTGATACCATTGCTGCCAATATTAGTCCCGTCGCCAGCAGGCATCTCCTGTAGGTCGGCCTCCAACATGGTCGCAGCGATGATCTCGGAATAGCGTCGTGAGTCAAAGGGCGTAAAGCCGACGATGTTATCTCGAATACTGCCATTTGATAGAAAAGGCGACTGGTCACAGAAGGCGATTCGCATGATCCCCACTCCGAACGAGACGGTGCCTTGTCGAAACGGGATCTCTCCCAGAAATGCTTTGCAGAGCGTGGACTTTCCGCAAGCTATTGGACCACATATGATTGTAAAGGAGCCCTTGGGGATTTCGAGGTTGACTTCCTTTAGGACAATTTTCTCATTACTCCAGCCAAATTTGCCGTCTCTGATGGCTATGGCAAAGTCTTTCTCCACCCCGCCATCGCCATTATTCAGTTGAGCCGTGGGTTTCTCGCTTTGATGGTGCGTGTAGTCTACAGGGGTTTGTCGAAAGTCTTCTCGGGACTCGGATGCAAGAAATTTTTGAATGCGATCGAGGCATGCGACAGTTGCCAATAATCGAGGGATCCCTTGGAACAGTTGTTGAAGGGGATTGGCTAGAAGAGTCAAATAAGACAACGACGTAAAGATCTTGGTCGCATCCAGAGATTGTTGAGTAAAAGCAAAAGTGAAAATAGGCGAGATATAAAGGGGGCAAGATCCAATGACAGCGGAAGACACCATCAAGAGCCGGAACTTGGCACTGGCAGACAGCTCGCCAACACGGAGATGCTGTACAAAGTCGCTGATGGGCATTGCCAAGCCGGAGATTTTGAGATTCTTCATGTTGGCAATGACAGAGGCAGTAAGCCCGACTCGTTTTTGAGCTCCAGCCATCCAGGCTTTCTGTGAGTCGCCAGCGTATCGTATAATGAATGATGTGGCACCAAAGCAGAGGGCGACGACGACAATTGGAGCCACGAAGGCGGCCCCGAGCTGTTGATACAATAGCCAGCTCGCGAGCCCGACTTCAAGAACACTGGCCCACATGTCATGGAAGTTTCGCAAGCCCATATCAATGCGCTCCAAGTCGCTGCTCATCAAGGTCACAGATTGTGCTTCTTCACCGGTATCGGCCCGAACCTCTGTACATTTTGTGTATATGGCCACGACCAGACCTTGATAAACAGAACGTTAGCCAGCATCCCAGAGGTCCGTATCTCATTACACAATGCCGGTAGAAGGCTTTGTTGCAGCATGGTGTTGGATCAGACTAGTAGACTTACATCCTCTAAGCATCTGCAGCGTTCGATTGTGGAGATATTGGTAAATCGATGTTGACAGCGCAATCCCGGAGAAAATCAGAATACTCGCACCGATGAACCCGTAAGCACTGTTGGAGGAAATGCTGCTTCCGTCTTCGGATAAATAATCCAGAAGGCTGTTGATAAAGAATGGTTGGCAGAAAGTAAAGCCAAGAAGCAACAGCCGAGGCGCAACCGGAAGCAGGATTGGGGTTCTGAGGGTGCGCCAAAGCAGCTGTATCAGACCATACTTGCGGCTTCTTAGCTTGCCATAGTCCAAATTCCTTCGGAATTTCTCATTCAAGGTCTTACCCTGCATTGGGTGATCCAGAGGATACAGATCCTCAATTTGCAGGATAGATCGGTACCCATTCTTGAAGAGGGCGTTTAGCCAGAAGAAAACACCGAGGTCGAAAATACCGGATGTCTCTTCGGGGCTGTGGGTCTCTTTAGTGTCCCAATTCACCCATCTGGTCTTGTGCTGTGCCTCTAGTAGCAAAAGGCAGGCTTTCACTGCCGTAGTGGCCGTAAATACGCTCGTGAACGTGATTTCGGACTTTGTTGCTGATGCCAGCCAGAAGGTACGTGTCTCGGCAACATCAAACAGGAGTGTGACGAGTAAATAGCTGCTGAGAAGTATGGATGGCCGTGGTGATCGATTGTGGTCCATGAACGATAGTGCAACCATGGAGATGGCGGCAAGAAACTGCAGTGCCGTTGATGCGATAAAGAGGCCGGTGACACTGTACCAGCCAACAGAGACTAGAATCAAGAGAGCCAGTTGCAACCCAACATAGGTCATGATAGCACACTAAGTTCATCAGCCATCTATTGACAAGTTGCCATGATAGGAAATCAAGTACCAGTTTTACAAGTTGCAGTTGGGGAGCATCGACCATTATGGGCCGCTTCCATAGCAGCAATACGCGCCAACTTGAAAGAAGGACGAACACGGTCGACGGCAAGATGCCGAAGAAGAGCAGCTCGAATGCGACAGTAAAGTCGAACTCATCGCGGCAACCTGAGACCGCAGGCCCAATTGACTCGTCGTTTGTACAAGTTGAAAACAACATGGTGGAAAGATGTCGTTCCCTTGGGAATCTTCTTCTCGAGAGTCATCGCTGGGTTTATGAACCGCTGCGTGAGCCAAGATGAAGCCGTCCGCCATATCATGAGTGATGTGTAAGCGAATAAGGCAGCAAGTTTAGCGACTCCGACGCTAGCTGCCCGCAACTCCGATTTGCATGGCGTGCGAATGCCCCAGCCGGAGTGGAAGGCAATTGCGACATTGAGGTCGTGCCGGACCCAGCAGTCGGATCCGACGTGTCATTCGGAGCCGCAAGTTCTCTGTCACAGTAGATCTGATGCAGTTTTAGGTGCATGAGTGCCTGTATCATCCTGATTCGCAGCGTCGCCCACGCGTATGTCGCGGTGTTGTTCCGTGGGGTTCTGCACTGATTCCGAATCGTGACCGGCTAGGGCTTTGGCAGACCAGACAGCAAGCAATAGACATCAGATCGGACCCGGCTAGGCAAGCGATTGCCACTCTCGATTCCAACTCGATCTCGGCGTGAATTTCGCAATGAAATCTACAATGATAGTAGGGAAGTCGGGCGTCAAAGGAGTCAAATCTGGTTTGGTCGGTGTTTGGTGTCCCAGACTTTGGTGCTCCAACTGTCGGCGGTCGGTGTTCGGCATGGACGTCCCTAATCCTAGGGCGCTGCATGAAGAACAGCGCTGTCGGCCCCACTAAACCACATGACCTGCACTGCAAGCGGGTGATACGTGCGAGCTCAAACGAGTTCACTGCATCAACTTCCTAGATTCGATTGGCATCGACTTTCTGGGTCTATTTCTTCATTCTCTTGACCATAAAACACATAGAGATGTAAATGAAAGAGAGCAACATGTATTTCGCGATATACTGCTGAACCATATCGTCGAAGTACTCCGTAGGAGCTCCGCACTCGGCAGGCGACTGTAGTCGTGTGTGAACATGACCCCTCACTAACAAGGCTCATATCTGACAGCAGTCCGCGATGCCGTTCAGAGCACTCCGTATAAGATAAAGACAATCGCAGAACGCTGACCTGATGGACCCTAATGATGGGTAAAGACCATGATCCGCAATACATAGCCCATGCGTCGCCGACTATAGAACATTAGCGCTGACCGGGACGGATAACGGTCGCGGGCGATGAGAACCACTGAACCAATAGCAATTGAGGACTTGAGCAACTCCCCATTTGTATCCAATCTGCCGGCACTTCTGAAAGCATGGATCTCGCTGAAGATGGCAGTGGTTCAACCAGCCAAGACCCCCATCCGTTACATCGTCGAGCTGCAGCGTCCGTTTGTACGGGTCCGACGCTTTTTTCCTGGTAAGCGGGACGATATACGATTGGTCGCTTCGCACTATTGCCAGCGATACTATTTGGCATAAGCACATGATGATGCTTCGATAAGTACAATTTTGTGGCGCCAGCATGGAAGTCAGCCAGCATGCAGGGTTCGTGCCCAGGGCAGAGATGGCTGCGGTGTCATGCAATCAGCGAAATACCGGCCTTTGCTTCCACATATAATGAGTCGAGGATACCCAGCGACAGGCATTTATTTCAGAGCTGATAAGAAATGTGTCTCTCGCCCGGATTAAGAAAAATTGAGAATGACCATTTCGAAAACGTTACGGGTGCTGACTGCCGTGCTGGCCATCGTGAGGGTGTCGAATGCTTGTGATGAAGAGAGCATCAAAGCTTTTGCAGCCGACTTGCAGACATCGCTATCAGGAGACGCTCGCATCACCTACCCAGGGTCCGAGGACTTCGCGAACGCGACCTTCCGCTGGTCCACCTACAGCGAGCCGACCTTTGCGGTGGCTGTTGATGTGGCAAATGAGGAGGACGTCAGTCAGACTGTAAGCACATGCGGCTCGACCAAACATGCTGCAAAAAGTTCACGGCAGGAAATAACACTGAGGTCCAGGTGAAAATTGCCAACAATCATTCGCTCCAATTCTTGGCCACCTCGGGGCGCCACGGCGCTATCAAAACTCTGGCCGGGTTGAGTTGTGGCATTGACATCAACTTGCGGAAGCTGAACCAGGTGGACGTCCAGGCCGATGACCAGACTGCAATAATCCAGGGCGGTATCTCAACTAAAGGGGTGACCGATGCTCTCTGGGAAGGGGGAAAATGGACAGGTATGAATTCCACCTTCTGGCTTGTACTCCGTATGACAGCTCTGATTATGTACGCACAGTCACTGGTATATGCGAGTCTACCTCACTCATGGGTCCGGGACTCGGTGGAGGACATGGCTGGAATCAAGGCCGGTACGGGCTTGGTGTTGATCAGTTCGTCGAGGCCAATCTCGTGCTTGGCAATGGCTCCACGATTGCAGTGTCAGACGACTCTCACAGCGATCTCTTTTGGGCTCTGCGCGGAGCTGGTCACAATTTCGGCATCGTCACCTCCATCAAATATCGCGTATACGATGTACCCGAGAACAATACGTGGATTGTAGGCCAATACGGGTACACACAGGACAGGCTGGAAGCGCTTTTCGGATTACTCAACGAGTTCACGGCAGGTGGCGAGCAGCCGATTGAGTTGCGGTACTGGGCCACTTTCACCCACAACCTCAATGTTGATCCTGTCAATGTAAGACTGCGCTCCCTTTCCCACCTCTTGAACAAAGCCGCTAACAATTGAAGGCGGCTGTTAACCTATGGTTAGTTTACGAGGGCACCGCGGAACAGGCAGCTCCATACACCTCCCAGCTCGAGGCCATCGGTCCAGCCACGATGACTTACGGGACGACGCAATACCCGGGACTCGGAGCTTTGACCGGCAACAACCTCCCCGATAACTTGACGTCGGATGTGCACGTATTGCGATTTCCCATTGGAACCAAATCTTTCAACCTGACCGCGCATCGCAAGGCCTATGACATTTTCAACAACGTCACGATAGCGTATCCCGCATTAAACGGATCCGCGTTCCTCAACGAGGGGTACTCGGTCACGGCTGTACAAGCTATACCGAATGAAAGCACCGCTTATCCAGAGAGGTTCAACAATCTCTTAATGTAGGTCTTGAAGAAGGATTCCCGAACATGATGGAGTGATTACTGAACATCATCAGATCGGCCAACTTTCGGAACGTACCCGACCCCCTCTTGGACCAGATCAGCACGGATGCAGGACTCGAAATCAGACGCGTATTGTTGGAAGGAACTGGATCTTCTGAAATGAACACGTACGTGAACTACTGTGTTGGTGAAGAGAGTCTCGAGGATTGGTACGGCCACGAAGAGTGGAGGATCGCGAGGCTGAGAGCGTTGAAAGCAGAGTATGATCCAGATCACAAGTTTAGCTTTTATGCGCCGATTGAGTAAATGCTTTGTTGTAAATCTGCAAAGTTGGATTCGTATTAATTGGAGACCTCCTTCATAGCAATTCATAATTCCCCAATGCAGTGCTTAGCAGGATGTCATTTGACTAGAACACCTTGCGTCACCATACTTCATCATTTGCACTGATCCAGAAGAAACCCGAGCGTCGAATCCTTCTGCTGCAGGCTACCTGAGGAGGACATTCCTCTCTCCACAATTAGCGCAATGAGTTGAAAGTGTTTTTTGCTAGATTCAGTACAGCCCTGAAGACGATGATGGCCCAAAGCGAGAGACTTCAACGTCTCGAGAACTTCCTTACCTAAGAGTATTTGGATGACAGAGAGAGCGAAGCCTTGTCTTTCGGATCTTTATAGGAGATACCAATACGTGTACAGAAATGCAAACGTTGCGACGATCGGATCGGCTGTCTGGGGTATCTCGTACGGGGTGTTATAAAAGCATGATGAAAAGAAATAATTGCTTCGTGACGTACGTCAAGATGCCACGCGTATCTAGTCTGGGCTCAAGACTCAAGAATGCGTCCCGAACGCTCATATTTCATTTTCAGATTGGTGACTATGAATTGTTTGCAATCTATAAATCAAAAAGGCGTGGCGAAGCACCAGAGCAATAAATCATGTGCAGCATCGGGGCTTGCCCGGGGCATTCCCCGGGGCATTGTCCGGTAGTTACCCACTTGGTAGGCGGAGCGCGTCCGGTTCAACCAGTGCCATGACGCCGAACTTGATAACCACCGGCCGGGCGTTGTCTATCGAGTCTCACCCATAGGTCGTCGGAACCTAAAGACATAACCAGGGGCCGAGGCTGTGGACTCCTGAAATGAGGCGACGCGGCTCACAGGCAGGGCGGAGCCCCCTATTTCAAAGCAAAGCCCATGATGCACCGCATCTAGAACAACAACGCTGAGCATACGCGCAAGCTCCCGGAACCCACTTACTAGAAGAGGGAGAGATGTCAAGGATGCACCACGCTTTCAGCACGACTGCCGAGCCCGTGGTGCTGCAAATACAGCGCCGTCCTCGATGGCGCCGGTAGTAGCGGCAAACGTGCCCCATCGTATGTCTTTATTCGACTCAACGACCCCGGGCGGAAACACCCAATTCGCTGTTTCTAGGATCCAGAGAGGTGACAAGTAAGGTTCACTTACCATACTTAGGAGTCAGTCTCAATCAAGCATTCGTTGACACATAATTGCTGCTGATATATAAGTTTCCGTGACGCGTCCTGAAGTTCATCCGTCGACCAGCCAGGCCGGCATATCCACGAATTCTCATTCTCTCTGTCGCCATTCCCTTTTCTCCAATCATTTATCCATCACCCCTCGAAAAGATGAGACTGTCATACATTCTGTTCCCTCTGGCGACTGTGCTGCCCGTGCTCGCCCACCCAGAGCGCCTCACTCCAGAGACCGCCAAGCGCGAAGCCGCCCTCGTCGGACGCTCAACCGATCGATGCGCATCAGCCATCCATGCCCGCCGTGAGAGCATCCTCGCTCGCCACTCCCAGCGCATGAAGGAGCGCCGGGCGGCTGGCGGCCACACCAAGAGGTCATCCACCTGCAGCAAGCGCAATGAGCTCCAGTACACTACCATCCAGAACAACACCTGTGTTCTGGCTCCCGAGACCGTCTGGGGCCCCTATGCCGTTGACGGCGAGATCAAGCGCCACGACGTCCGCGAATTGAGCACCGGACAGACCGGTGTGGACCTCTACCTCGACATCGGTGTCATCGACGTCGAGACCTGTGAGCCGCTGCCCGACGCGGCGCTCACTATCTGGTCTTGCAATTCCACCGGAACTTAATCCGGCTATACTGGAATCGACCCGGATTCCGCTGACCTATTGGACGGCTGATCCAAGCGCACCGACGGCACCACCGATGACGAGACCTTCCTGCGCGGTATCCAGATGACCGATTCCGAGGGCATGGCCGAGTTCCTGACCTTGTTCCCCGGGTACTACGTCTCGAGGACGACCCACATCCACGTCACGGTCCAGTCCAACGTCTCCAACGGCACCAGCTACTCCGCCAGCAGTACGCAGCACCTCGGACAGCTGTTCTTTGAGGAATCCCTGCTCAGCTCGGTTTACTCTTTGTCCCCCTACTCTGACCACTTGAGCACCCTGAACCGCACGACCAACTCCGAGGACAGCCTGTTCAGCTCCGCCACCTCGGCGGGCTACAGCGCCATCATCAGCGTGGAGCAGCTGGCCGATGACATTGCTGCCGGTCTTGTTGGTTACGTGAGTCATTCAAACTTCTGACGCGCACAACAATGTTGCTAATCAAGTCTCAGATCACCATTGGAGTCAACACTTCGGCCGAAGCTGCTGTGACCACTGGCGGTAGCGTCAACCCTCAAGGCTTGATCCCTACTGTCTCTGTTGCGTCTAGCAAGTTGGCTCAGGCCACTGCCGTGGATGTCGCTGACGGCTATTCCTCGTAAGCGGTAGCGTTCGAGGGGGTCAATCAATGCAGCCGTCACTCTCGAACAAGAGGCGACGCGAGGCAGAGCCACGAATACATATATGTTCGTATTTGAGATACCCGGCCTTATTTCTCCATCGCTGTTAAAAATACAAAATTGTACATATACCAGAAACTCACAGTTTGTGCCATTTCTCCGGTGATACTTCCATAGCTGCGAGCTTTTCCTCTCCATCTGTGTCTATAGGTCACCAGCTGCCACGGGATGGTATCGAACAAAGAGAGAGGGCCTCTTCCAGAACATGTGCGTCCGGGTATCTCTCCAGAGATCGAGATCGCCATCCACCAACTCCCAGTCATAATTGAAAATCAGCAAAGTGAGAGTGAGGCGCATCTCAATGTAGGCCAGGTTGATGCCCAGGCACGATCGTGGCCCCGTCAAAAACGGGTTGAAAGCGGTCTTGTCATCGCCCAAGCCATCCCCGATCCAGCGCTCAGGCCGGAACGAATAGGGGTCCTTCCAATACCGAGGGTTGTGGTGCACCGCCCACATGTCGACGGCGGCCGTGGTTCCGGGGGGCAGATATACGCCGCCGACTACTGCGCCCGGCGACGTGCGCGGCAGGCCGAATGGAACGGGCGGCCCGATGCGAAGACCTTCCTCGATCACGGCATTGAGGTACGGCAGCTCGCTGCACCGGTCGGCTGTGATGTCTTCCGACGTTTGAAATGCGGAGCGCACCTCGCGCACCAGCTCGTCCATGCAGCGTTTGTCCTTGAGCAGTTGATAGCTGACAAAGTTCAGAAAGTTTGACGTGGTCTCGGAGCCGGCGACCATCAGGGTGTGGGATTGCTGGATCAGCTCGTCCAAATGGACCTCGTCGCCACCCTTGGAGAGCAGGTGCTGGAAGAAGTCAGGCCGGTCCAGCTCATCGGCCAACTGAATCCGTTTCAACGTTTTCTCCTTGGTGAAACTCCGGTGCCTGGCAGCCCGTTCTGGCATGTCTTTGGGCAAGACCCACGGCAGAACGAGCTTGAGCAAGGGTATGCGTCGCTGGAGGCTGGCCAGCGACGTGAAGAATGAGCCGTCCGAGATGACCGAGACCCATGGGTGCTGTCGGCCTGAAGCAACAGCATTCAGGGACTCACCGAATGTCAAATCACCTGTCATCATATCACCATAAGTGTATGAACAAGGAAATAATCCAAACGCAGCGACTTACTAATGATGTCAAACGTGAGCCAATTGAAGGCCTGCTCGAGGTCCAATCCAGGACCACCTTTGGCACCTAGCTTTCCGGCCTGGGTGATGAACTGGTCGACATAGTGACGTACGATTGGTTCCTGTCCACGTAGAGCTCGTGCACTAAATGCATTTGCTAAGTACTTTCGCTGGCGAGCATGTTCGCGCAAGTCTCTGACTGCGACGATGCCGGGGTATTGATGACTCTGGTAAAATAAGCTCTTGACGAACGTCTTGTGGCCGCCAGTCGCATGCCCGTAAATCTCCTTCCAAGCCTCTGCACTGGCAAAGGAGACTTCATCGGGAGCGATGCGGACGACGTCGCCTGATTATCGGTAAGCAAAAAGCCGGCACATTGTCACTGCGAAATTTACCATATTTCTCATGTACCTCCCCCATGGCAAATGGATAGCGACCACCAAGCCATTTTCGCGCATACCAAAGCTGTGAAGAGTTGAGCGTCGAAAAGTCATATCTTTGATATTATCACTTACTTCCGAGACAGCAGCTATTCTCGGTCCTGGGACCTTGGCAAGTGGGTGGAAGTACAAGCGGTATACGCACAGGGCAAAATAGTACGAGCCAGTCTTCGGCACCGCGAAGCGTCAGCAAAATTTCGACGCCGAATGCATTGCTGAGAAGGTCGGGGGGATCTCACTAGTACGGAGGCCAAAACGGCCAAATACGTGTAGCTAAACGTCATGGTATTGACTGCACTTCGTACAGATACGTTGACGTGCCGAAGACGCCGTGTGTTGTACGGCTATCAATGGGAACGAATGAGTAAATACCAAAGCGAAAGAGAAGAGTGAAGCATGCTACAGCGACCGATAAAAGATCGATTCAAGATATAATACATACTGCTGAGTTCTTCTGCGCAATAAGACGGTGTCGGATGCGAAAATGGCCACGAGCGGGATTGCGGGAACGCCAACAAGCCGAGAATCTAGCAGAATGCCGCTGGGTACTGCTCCACAGCCGTTTGCTGTATGCACTTTATTAGTATATTACACTTTTGCCCCATTGACGACGATCTAGTTTCGGCACTCATCATTATATGCAACGTCAATTTCAGCGCTAGGTCGAGGACGAAGACCCTACGTAGTACCATCTCGGATGCCAAGCCAGAGGTTACTATGAACCCAGGTTTGGAGCAGAACAGAAACAGACGGGACGTCGAGTTTTCTAGCACGGTCGCCTGTATTACTCTCCCGTGAAATCCCACATATATTTAACTGGATGGTTCTTAATCGACCCAATTTGGCGAGATAAGTATCGCATATGGTAGCTACGTATTTCCATCACATACCTAGCCATGATCATCATGTTATTGTTGTACATCTACTTTGGCGTGGTACTGTGTAGCTTCATTCAATTGCGCTCCACAAATGGGCTCCATTCTGTGCTGATGCGTGCAAAGCGATCTAGCCAGCCTCGGATCTGGGCTCGGCTAGGAACCCAATTCGTTGCGAGCTCCTCGCAAACCCAGCTCGGTCCGACCCGCAGCGAGCTTGGTGGTCGGACTACATTGTCACATTGACATGCACTGCAGATCACCTGATCGGGTATATCAGCACCTCTTTTTGAAGTCCGTCATGATCATCTCAGATTATTTTCACACGCTTCGTATTCCTGCTTTCTCCTTCGCACTGCTTTCTCCTTCACACATTGGCTCAGGTGGGACTAGGTAGTCTGGCGCGTCATGACATTGTTGTACGCCCACTTCGATGCTCTATAATATAGCTGCATTGTTGCTCGACAGGTAGGACTCCGCGTCTATGCGCTCTCGCAGCATCTCGACGATATCGCGATGATTTTTCGACGACGCCGCGAGTAATGGCGTTTCTCCATCTTTGTTGGCCGCCGAAACATCTGCGTTTCGACCCAGCAGTAAGCGGACGATTTCCGCTCGCCCATGCCGGGAAGCCACTAATAATGGTGTATTTCCGTCGTTGTCGGCAACTGACGCATCGGCACCATGTTTCAGCAGAAGCCTGAATAGTTCAGGGTCGCGATTCGAGGCTGCCACGAGTAATGGTGTCTTGCCATAGTTGTCTGCAGTTTGCACGCTGACGCCGATATCGATGAGATACTCAGTTGTCGCCAATTGCGATGAATATGAATAATCTCCATCACCATCTACTACGTTGAGTAGTATTGTTCTTCCATTGTCATCAGCAGCCATCGGATCGGCTCCATGCTTCATCAAAAGCTTGACCACTGTAGTATCAAGGTTTCTGGGCGTAACGCACTGCAATGGCGTCATTCCGGCTTTGTTGGTGGCCAACACATTGGCACCGTTTTCGATCAAGATTTGGGCCACTGCCGCTGAAGTGCCACTTATGCGGTGCAATGGCGTGTTTCCGTTCTGGTCAGCAGCCGACACATCAGCGCCGCTTTCGACAAGACGCCTGACCAAATTTGATTTATCGTAACTAGAATTTGCCGCCACATGTAATGGGGTTTCCCCCCTCCCGTTACAGGCTGACAAACTGGCGCCGTTCTCGATAAGAACGTTTGCTATGTCATTAGCCTCTTTTCCAAAATGGCATATCTTGTGTAAAGCTGTTTCCCCAAAGTTGTTTGAAGCCGACACATTGGCACCCATTGCGATAAGGAGTTTCGCTGAACCGGCAGCAGACTTGTTGCAAGGCCTAACGTAGTATAGTGCTGTATCCCCAGATTTATCAGTGGACGAAACAATGGCGCCGTTATCGATGAGAAACTTGATCATTGACATTGAAGCAAACTCCACTGCGGTGTGTAATGGCGTGGAACCGAACAAACTCTGGGCTGACATGCAGGCACCGTTGTCCACGAGAACTTGAGCCACTGCAACTAAGCCTGCACCAGACGCTTCGTGTAATGGTGTGTTGCCATATATGTTAGCAGCTTCAATGTCGCTACCGTGAAGGATGAGCAACTTAGCTACATCCGCAGAGGAAGCCAGATGCAGTGGTGTCTTACCACGATCGTTCGTCGCCATGATGTCACTGCCGTGATGAAGGAGCAGCTTCGCCAGCTCCAGGCAGCCCCCCGAAGAAACGTAGTGCAGTGGTGTTTCGCCGCCCGAATAGGTCCTCGGAATAGGGGTACCGCAGCTGAGGAGGAACTTCACCACATCCGTCTTACAATGTTTGAAAGCCGATTTCAAAAGAACTTTTTTCTTCTCATCCGTCAATGCCGCATGACGGCCTTCTGCCATGACATAGAACAGAGAAACAATGTCGCTACCATACTCAACAAGTTGCACAAGTAAGTCTCGACTTCGCTTATATTCAAAGTTGAGACTTGTGCCCTCCAAATGGCCCCGCCGCAGTGGGAAGCGCCTGGAGAATTCTTGAAAATCAAAGCTTTGCACTCGAGCCGCCTCGAGTTCCAGCATCACCTCCATAGTCGGCCCATTCTTCATAGAGCTGGCTGCCAGAATGGGAACTCCGTATCGCTCGGTTTCGATTTGATAACAAGACTGGCGTTGAGAGTGTGCTCGAATAAGTGTTGGAAGTCCAGCCTCTGCTAAAATGTACAGGAGAGTGACATTGGCTGTGTAGCGACGTTTTGTAAACTTCTCGAACACGTTGTGTCGCCGAACCCAATCAGATCGTTGAAACGTGGCCAGAAAGTCGCTTTGGTCAATGCCATGTTTCCCTGCTTGCTCAGCATGATACAACATCCCGTCATTGGCATACGATAGCAACGGAAATTCTCGGACTGTGCTGTTGCGGGATGATTCCGTCCACGGTTCTTCGGGGATGGACACGGCTCCCACGTTCATATACGCCAAGCAGCAAAGCTTGAGCGCTTCATGACTACTTCCTTGAACATTTGGGCCCAGATCATCGGAGAACAGCCGAGCGAGACCTTGCTCCTTTAACAAGAAGTCATTGACTGATTCATGAATGAACTGAACGGTCGGAATCTTGGTCTTTGTCACCTCTGCCAGTCCTTTTGACTTGTCCAGTATGTATCTTCTGGCGTCAGCTTTTTCGTAGCTATGAGAGTCCCACTTGGACAGTGACTTTTGATCCGAGCCAGAAAGAATGGCAAGATACAATTGTGTGGGCGTCAGCGGATCCTTGGCGTATAAGACCCACTGAATGCATAGTAGGAGGGCTTGACGATTCTTGGTATCTCGAGTCAATATGTCGTGGAATAGTGCGTGCAGGTCCCCTGGAAGCTGTTTGATCCTTTCTTCGAGCCCAAGCACGTCACCGGCGTCATAATCCTTATTGAGGATCTCCACCACGAGAATAACCCACATGAAAACACCGCGGGCCTTCTCCTGTAGTGTTGAACGTATCTTCTCGGCACGCTTGCTGTGACCAATTGTCAAAGCACTACTCAGGTACGTTGTGATGTCTTTTCGGTGGCCCTCTCGCTCTTCGAGAATAATACTGAGTCCAGTCCGTATATTGATGTGCGGGTAATGCCGACTGGCGAAACATATTTGTAATAAGCTCTCATTGTGCGCGAGCGTCTCAAAGAAGGAGACCATGTCGCGGATCTGACCTTGATCACACTCATCCAATGCGTCAATGAGACAGATGATTGGAGTGTCTTCCAGGTCTTGGGCAGCTTCTTCAAGGACAGATCTGAGGGATTCGACAGTCCATTCCTGACCCGGTCTGAACGGATCTAGAACATATTCCAGTGCTGGCTTTGCTTCCAGGAGCTCTACCAACAAGGAGCGATATAAGCCGATGGTCGATTTCTCCAATTGATGACCTCTTGCGTTGAAGAAGAAGGATATAAGCGTCGTATCTTTCGCAGTCCGCCGGATCTGTCTGGACATATGGCCCTGTAGAAACTTCATAAGGGTCGACTTTCCAGCTCCAGGCTTTCCTTTAATCCACAGAAACCTGTTTTGGAGCGTGGATCCTCTGTCGTCCCACTGCTTGTATTGTTCGGTCTGCAAAAACCAGCGACACGTAGTGGAGTGGGCATTGTTGATGGTCTGTCGGCGTGCATCGATCTGGTCGAATCGGAGCGACTCGAGAAGTGTGCTTCTGGTATCAATCGGTTGTGAGTGACCACCGTGATTCGTAATGATATTGACGTCGCGCCCAACACGAAGATCGCCGTGGGAATTTGAGATGCCGGAGCCATCAAATATGCTCGTTGATTGACTGCGAGGTCCAGTATCTGATGCATCGCCCGCACGCCCATTTTGGGAGTGTGGTCGGGGCTCGTCGAGCCTCCGTCGCTTGGGTGGACGCTCCATGGCTCAGTTGGACGTTTGATCTCATGCAGAGAACATTTGTCGCAGCAGGCACTCGATGGCCATTACCGTCATTTCGTTGTTGCTCAGTTGTGGCCTCCGTATGAGGATAATGGCTCGAGAAAGCAATCCAATTGATTCAGGCTGCGATGCACCCTTCCAAGCCTCCTTCGATGTTGTGGCTGTGCCAAGGCATATTCAATATTTCGCCTGTAAGCGCCGACCTTGCGGACAAGCCCAAGGGTCGACACGGAGCTGAACTGCAAAAGTCAAGGGCTCAAGGGTCAACATATGCAAGTCTATCCTATCACATGACAGGATGCAGGCCCAATGACAGTGTCGCTCATCCAGAGTCGCTTCCCAGAGATTGTTTCGTCGCATGCCGCTAGTGGCAGTCACCCAAAAAACCAATACTCTGTAACTCGTACGCCTCCGCAGGCTAGACAAACGCGGAACTACATCGCGAAGCAGGCCGCGCACATATTCACTAAATCATAGGAAATTGTATTCCTGCCCTTGATGGACATGTTATAGTTGACTTAACGAAGATTGGACCTCGCGCAGCAGGTATGCTGACTAGCGCTAGGATAGAGAAATGGATACTGACACCGAGTTGTGTGTACGCAAGTGGTGGCAGAGGTTGAGTTGAGCAATTAAGAAGTCGGCTCGTCGAGCCACTGCATTGAACAGTCTTCGGCCGACATAATGCCAATTTATACTTGGGAGTCCTCACAACCTCTTCACATCTCACCAGGGGATGTGCTACTCATATCCAAAGGAAGAGGGTAATCACCCCCCCAACACTTTTGCGCCGCCAAACGCTGTCAAAAATATTTCCCCGCAATTTCCGTCTTTACAGCTTCGAAGTTCCAGCCAAACACTCGGCTTCAACATTCGACATGCCCTCCAATACACTGCTGACAGATCGACATTTCTATGACTTATGATCAGAGCCTCAGCGACAAAGGTGAGATACACGTCGCCGCTCCCAGAAGCCCGTTGCGCTGCGGAATCCCCTGACCCACTGGAAGCAATACAGGTATACTTCGGCACAAGATGACCCAAAAGCCACACGAAAAGGATCTGGTATAGGCCGGCCAGGTTTATATACATGAACTCATAGTATACGAGAGGAGATCTGCCAAAGATGTCAAAACCGGCAGAGTGACACTTGGTGGAAGTTTCTTGATATAGTGGCCTTTGACTGCTTTCGCTCACAATAAGTCCGAGTCCACGTGCCAGGATCTCATCTGATCTACTATATTTGGCCAAAAGAAAAGTAAGCGAGGCATGTTCCTTTGCGTAAAGAAAGCTGTACCAAGAGTGAGACTAGATCTCGTGTACAGAGACGACGACGATAAGGAGTATTCGAAAAAGGTGTTCCTCATGTAAAGGCAACATGGAGAACTAATGGCTTAGCATGCTGATTAATGTTTGCTGACTGAGCAAAGCCTGCCTCGCATGCTGATTATGCTTGCCCGTTTGTGTCTTGAAAGAGCGAATTGTCCATCATGAATCCGCGAGCATGTCTATTGCGTGATAATCAGGACGAAAATCTTCGAATTGGCATGGTTGTACTTTGTAGAGCGCCGGTGCTCGACTTCACTAACAGAACTCAACATGGTCTTGCTAGGGTTGCCGCAGCTGTGAACCAATTATATCGAGTACCGCTGCGCGTTGATTCTGGCGCCCGACTGGCCAATTATAAATCTGACCGCAAGCACAGTCCAAGCATGAAAATAGGCCAGGTACGGACACCTAACCAGCTGCTTATAGCGCCATTACGAGTACAGGGCAGATGCAAGACATGATCCCCCAAGCCTCTCCCGCATGATACGTACAAACGTGTGCGGGTATCGAGCGTGTCACTATATAGACTTTTCAATTTGGTGATTTTCCATGCAAGCTCGTGATCAACGTATCGGTACATTACCTTAGATTCCAGTGTGATTCTGTGTACGGTACCTGCAACTGTAATGCCCCCCGACCTATATCCCCCGTTAATCAGCATCGACTAGCAGGGGCGCATTGCTTGTCAGGGTCCTACCGGCTACCGTCAGCGGTATGAAGTGCTATTGGCCCCTGAAGCGGGAGCTATCAGAGCTGTTCAATGTTCTACATCCTTTCTCGTTCTAGATCCCGCTCTTTTTTACGCCATCCTCAGCTTCCGTGAGCTACGACATTTGGGAGGAAGCTGGCTTATATAATCTTTTCATCTGTTTTCCGGGCGGTCTCCTCCATGATTGGCTCGTTGCTGCGGTTGTCGTTGTCATGTTGGTTGGTACCAACCTGCAACAAACATGGGATCTCAGCTCTCGGTACATTGCAATCTTGGTTTGCTTCTTTTTCTTTCTGCAGCTATCGTCTCCCGCGACTGCGCTC
Source organism: Pestalotiopsis sp. LF_19_12 (assembly GCA_023510015.1). Classification (NCBI taxonomy): domain Eukaryota; kingdom Fungi; phylum Ascomycota; class Sordariomycetes; order Amphisphaeriales; family Sporocadaceae; genus Pestalotiopsis; species Pestalotiopsis sp. LF_19_12. Next base: position 205,826 of record JALYBT010000054.1, on the reverse strand, counting down.
CTTTCCTCGGCTGCTTTCTAAGCACAGAGTCAGCCGGAAAGCTCTTTCCCTATGTGTGTTTCTACCTCATTTATAATCTCCCTTCTGTCTTGGTGATCTGGAATGTGCATGCGTCGGCGCAGCAATAAGCTCCTTTGTGCATCCTCGCCTTTCCACCTCCAATGATTTAAGAGCCCAACGCGGACAGTGCACATCTCACCACCGCCTCGAATTGTGTGCAGGATATATATAATTACTTTCCAACGATCATGAGCTTCATCCTCCAAACATTCCTAGACATCCTCGGCCCGACCTTTCACATCTTCACGGCAAACTACTTCCGCCAGCCGCAGCTCCCAGACCTGTCCTCGCAGAAGATGAAGAACATCGTCATCGTCGGCGGCGGCTTCGCTGGCGTCAGCACGGCCCACCGCTTCCTCAAGAACGTGGACAAGAGCACAAATGCGCCCTACAAGGTGACGCTCGTGTCACGCGACAGCCACTTCTTCTGGAACATTGCCGCCCCGCGCGGCATCATCCCGGGCCAGATCGACGACGAGAAGTTATTCCAGCCCATCGCCCAGGGTTTTGCGCAGTACGGGCCTGACAAGTTTGAGTTCGTCCTCGGCTCGGCAACGGACCTCGACGTTGGTGGCAAGACCCTGGTCGTCGATGTCGACGGCAAGGCCACGCGCATCGGCTACGACTACCTGGTCATTGGCACCGGCTCGAGGACAAAGGTTGCCGGCCCGTTCAAGTCCGACGGCTCTACGGAGGGTACCAAGCAGACCATACATGATTTTCAGCAGCGCGTCAAAGATGCCGAGTCGATTGTCGTTGTTGGCGCAGGCCCGACGGGTGTCGAGACAGCCGGCGAGCTGGCATTCGAGTATGGAAAGAAGAAGAAGATTATTCTCGTAAGTGGACAAGCTCCCTCCATTACATCACCCTGTCTGACCGACTCCCACCTCAGATCTCCGGCGGACCTACCGTCCTGGAGAACCGACCTGCAAGCGTATCCAAGACAGCATTGAAGCAGCTCGATGTTCTCGGCGTGGACGTCAGACTCAACACCAAGGCCAAGGACCCAGTAACACTTCCCGACGGCAAGCAGGAACTGACCCTCTCGGGCGGCGAGAAGATCGTGGTCGACCTATACGTTCCCACGTTTGGCGTGCTCCCCAACTCCTCATTCGTACCGTCGCAATACCTCGACCCTCAGGGCTTCGTCCAGGTCGATCAATATCTCCAAGTCAAGGGCGCCGAAGGTGTCTTTGCCATTGGCGACGTAAATAACTCGGAAGCTCCTCAATTTTGGTTTGTTGAGAAGCAGTCTGTCCACATCGCCAAGAACCTGATCCTCTCTCTGAGCGGCAAGGCTCCGGCACCCTACAAGGCTTCCGCTACTGGTAGGTTGAGATTGATCCGTAACGAAAGGGACCATGTGCTGATTTTTTCTTGTCGCGATAGGTATGATGGGTCTGCAGATTGGAAAGAATGCTGGTACTGGCCATTTTGGAAATTTCAAGCTGCCAGGCTTCCTGGTGAAATCCATCCGAAAGACGCTGTTCGTTGAGAATCTACCCAAAACCGTCGACGGCTCCATGCTTTGAGTAAAGGAGGAGGCCCCAATTGACCGTTGGGCAGACTTTCCTGTCGCTTTCATGCTTGCTTCGTTAATACCCGTTCAGTTTCCAAACGTAACGTGCTCTTAATAGATAGTTATACCCAGTCATCAACTGCGAATAGGAAAGTTGAACTTCTCAGTCCGCTGTATACGGCGCTATGCCATCACGAGTGGCACGCTCAGGTGATGCTCACAGAAGCAATAGGTGCTGTTGCTGACCCATGTCGAGGACATCATTCCAGGTGAAGTCAGTGGATGCTTTCCGTCTGTTCCATACTTCGTCTAAGGTCTGGAGAATGTCCTTCCGATGTCTATATAGGGGATGTTGCGATGCTTCAGAGGCTACAGCCGCCCGGAAGAAGTCTTGTTCATCCCCTTCGGTAGCAACGCATCCAATGATGAAGAAGGGCGCAACGATGGCTGGCACCATGCTACAGGGCACCTGCGATTGCAGCAGCCGGATAGCATCCGCAACAGTCGCCTTCAAATTTCCAAGATCTTTAAAGTCCTGCGTGACCAAATGCAAGTGGATGGTTGCCATGAAGGCAAATATCTGCGTGATGAGAGCAACGGAGTCTGGTGAGGAGTGGCTAGTCCCATGTGACCCCCCTGCTTGGATATTGAGGTTTTTCAACGCTTCTCTTGCGATGCCGCTGCTGATTTTGGAATTGATGTCTGCAGCGACGGAGTGGAACTCATCGTTGTGGCATTGACTCGTCCACCCGGCTTGTCTGCGATGACCTTGCAGCGCAGCAATACGGCCAATCTGACACATCAACCAGTTCTTGCAACCCATGATATTTTCAAGTTGTGTTTGAGAGGCAGGATCAAGAACGCCGTGGTGGTAGGATAACAACCGCGGTACTGTTCCGGCCGTGAGAGATGATAAAACGTCGAGCCATATGATGGACCCGCCCATAAATCGGAAAGTCGTGACCTCTTGAGTGACCAAAGCTCCATCGACACCAAGTCGCTGGTCGTTACGGAGTATGGTCTTGGATGTTTCCGACAAATCGAGGTGTTCAAGTTTGTCTCGACAGTTTCGATCATACACATCAATCGCTGCATTCAAATGTGTTTTCCAGGCATTGTCTTGACCAGCAAAAAGCTAGTCTAGAGTGGTTAGAACAAGATCCGAGGAAGCGTAGAACTTGGTGGCTCACCTCAAAGAAGACCAGTTGCACGATGGAAGTCACAGTTCCCATTCCATCATAAGACTTGCGTTGTTGAGTACGCTGGTCGAGAATCACCATGGCCTGCCTGACCTCAGTCAGGCACGTCTCGAGGAGCTTCTCTTGTTGCACCGCTGCGGAGGCACGACACTGTTCGCTGATTCTCTCAAATACCAGCATCCGGCGGTGATACGAGCTGAGCGCTAGAGCCGCATAGTAAAGTGATTTAGTCTGGAGCAGAAGTGCCAATAGCCAACCTCTGCCGCCCTCTAGTATGTCCGGGCGGTACATGGGATATTGCAGCGGGAATACCTTGTCAAGAAAGTGCATCAAAAGGATGGTGTCTTCGGGAGGAATATTTCCTACTGTCACGCGTTGAGCATTGTTGGATGACGTTGGTGGTTCCTGTAGGAGGTTAGTAATAAGATATTACCATTGGGTTGTCTGATAATCTCACGACTGGTTCGTGGAAGCCACTATCAGATGGAGGGGTCGTTTCGGTCCAGCGACTCGCATTCGTGCTGGGCGTGGAGGCAGCCGTGCTGTCCGTGTGTGCGACAGGAGCGGGAGCGGGAGTAGCATCGGGATGAGCATCGGAAGAAGGGGCCTTGGGTGCCAATTTCGGCGCTGCTTTGGGGACGGACGGGCCACGGTAGCGGTAGGCGCGCCTTGATGTTTGTCTGACGATGTGCTTGAGGCTGTTGGCCATTTCCTTCTCGGCGTCGCCATTGTCCATCCAGTCCGGCTTCGGCCCGTAGCCGTGGCAGGTGATGGACAGAACGCGGCACGTGGTGCATTCCGGCTTGCCCTCGTCGCACTTTTTCCTGCGTAAGCGACAGGTCCAGCAGCCGTCTTTGCTTCGGAGAGAGGTGCTCATGACGGCTAGGAGGCAAGACCGAGAAACAGTGATAGTTTCTGCTGCTCGGAGAATAGGCCTAGTGAGCACACCACGGATCTCCTGATACGACACTCGACTCGATAGCTTTCTTGCGGCTGTCAAAAGACGAGGTACGGCAAATAGACAGTCAGCAAAAAGACAAGCGAGGGGCAGTTGTCAGAGATGCAGCTGCGATCCTGCCGACTCCGATCTACCAATCATGACCTGGTCAGCATCAGCCGAGAGACCTCAATTCAGGTGCGAGCGATGTCCCAAGTTTGTCTTTGAAATGAGACGTGATCAAGGTCCTTGGGTTCATGTTAGTATTGTCCAAAAATGTGTAGAGCAGGATTCCATGAAGGCGTCACAGCTGAGTCGGGAGCAAAATGATCTACGCTACGCTCCCTGGGATTACTGGCCCACAACTCGACAACAGCGCTATACCGGCCGCGACAGCACTGCAGTGGTCAACGGGTTAGTGATGCACCCGCTAAAAGCAGCCCTATATTTCCCACATTATGCCAAATTGCCTTTTATGCGCCAGGCTGGTTTTATGTAGACTTATATAGAATAGTACGTACATCGTATAGTAACATGATCGGCGTCTTATCTTTGACGGGACGACCATCTGTTCTCAAATTCTGAAATCTATCTTATTAGGCTACCTACTTGATCAAAATCTCGGTGATCATCACGTACCAAGTGCCGGTAATCAATGTCAAAGGCCATTTTCCCGATGCGCGGCCCGTGCCCCCTACTGACTAACAGTTACCATCTAGACGCTGACTTTGGCGTCTTGTGTCAATCGGCCCTTGCCGGCGAAGTCAAAGACCACAACAGCTACAGGTTCCTTTCAAAGGACCATGGACCCATCAAAACGCCTCTATCGATATCCTTGAAGTTTACTTCGACACAAGGCTTGCTTGTTTTCAATTCCGCGGTCGTAGCCATTGCTGACAAGTTTATGATCAGCTCCGGTAACCTTCGTGTCCTTGGCGTTGTCAGCCACGGTGTCTTTTTGGTCGTCAAATTGATCGAGGCGAAAAAATGACCTATCAACATAAACTACCGTTGCTGAATCTCGCAACTTTTCGGTGTAGTCTCTTGTGTTGAAATAATGTTTTGGACAAGCAATGTCGTGTCCAGACCCTGGAAGAGAAGAGGAAAGGTGCAAACACTGAAAACTAGAGCCTGACATTGGCGTGCTAACGAAAAAGCATAGCAGCGAGTGAAACGCTGCTGTGTCTGCTAGATTTAGGTCTTCACTGCGATTGCGCCCTCATGATTGGTGATTAGTGTAAACATGATAGTGGCTGACGACTTTGCGTCGACACCTCGCGCCGGGTCAGGCTTAGCCCTGATCACATACCCACTTTGCGGCAGATCTGTATCGATATGGTCAATCGATAAGCGTGATCTATGTTCGATAAGAGTGATTATAATGCGGTGACCTCGAGATGGCGACGTAGGCAAATCAAATAACCAATGGCCAGCCGCTGCACTCGCCATGACTTGGGCGAGAAATCTTGCCGGCGATGATGAAGACTGCCTGGACGACGCCGGCCACCCACGAGCCAACAAGTATTAAATTACTTTCGTTCTCATGTCATTCGTGGTCAAGTGTCTAGATGTTCATAGGCACTGGTGTCTATCAATTATCTTGTCAAGATGATGTGATTGGCACAGGGCTTTGCGGAACCACTTCTGACTGAGTGGCTAAATAACAACCGACACCGCCGATTGCTGAGACATTTCCTATGGCTAGCCAAAGTTCCTGGCGGTGACAATCGGAATGACAAGTTGGTTTTCTTCCAAGACATGAGTCCGAGTAGGATTGCCAATGTATCTCAAAACAATCAGGCGCCCAAGAGAGTCATCATAGCCTTCGGGTGGCATACCCAGGTTGTCTATGGCACAGGTTGGAGTCGATGGGAAGGAAACGTCGAGGTTCTAGAACAAAGATGGGATAGAAGTGCACCAGCTTCAACAGAAGGAAGCAACCGCTCTCTGTCAACAAACTTGCGATGATTCCTGGCGCAAGTATATGTGCAGTAATGGCGATGCAACCTAAGTCGGGAATGTATCAGCGGCAGGTCCTCTAGCGGGGGAAGAGTCTAGATGCTGTCGTAACGACCAAAGCAACGTTCAAGAAATCTGGAATTAGGTCTAGAACGGCCCTAGCAAACTGCTAGATCGAATTGCCTGGATGAAAGGATCAGTTACAATGGCAGGCGCCGCCGAGGCAAGGCCCAGACGACACTCCGCTACATTAGAGCTGGCCGCAAGCTAGAAGGTCGGCGTCCTCAACCACATCAAAAACATTCGCTACTGACGTAACAAGATATGAATAACTGGTAATTGCGATCAAAACAAAGGCGTCCTTGCATTGGGAAGTAGGTGGCTGCCCAGGTAGTTGGGCGGGTATTTACTTTCCCAGGACCTCCAGAGAAGCCTCCGAACCGATTCCTTGTTTTCAACACAATCCATCCGAAGTTCATTCATTCATCTGATTGTTTGTCAATTCTACTACTCTACCACAACACCTGCTCATCACTTCAATCCATTAATCTGCTCTCCCACAGACAACACGCCAGCCTCTCACTCCCGTCCTGTCAACACACGCTCTGCCAACGCACAAGTCGCAAGACATGCCCTCAGAGCCGACTCAGAAACAGAATATCAGCCTGTGACACTTCTTCGCTTCATGGCCAACTCGGCATCCACCCGGCCGTCAGACTGGCCACCAGGGCCAAGTCAGAGCCAGAAAGCGAAGCAACCACACCAAAGCCCTCTAGCCTGGATAGCCAAGCACACATGCATCCAGCCAAGTCAGTACCAAAACCATGTCACCCAGTCTGCGGTCCAAGAGGCTGTCATCACACCAGCTCTGAGAAAGCCAGCAATTCAAAACGTTGCGCCTTCCTCAGTAAGTAGCAGCCACAGATGCCGCTCAAGAAGACGGACAATGCCGAGCACACTGACGACGCCGACGATGATGACGATGCCGATTTGCAAGCGATCACGGAATTTCTTCGAAACAGGCACGACGGAGACAGTAACAAAGTCAGTGGGGTGAGTATCTTCCTGAGGGATCAAGTCGGATGAGTCCGATGGGCAAAGGTGACGATAGTTCTCGAGGCTGTTACGAGACGATATGCGAAGATGAAGACGAAGACTGGATGGGAGGGAAAGAGCAATTGACTTGGGGAATAGACGCATCAGACCGGGACTATTGGGGGATTTCCCCCAACCCATCTAGCTTACCTAGCCTTACAACTTCACATCAATTCATCTTCTCAACTTCAAGCCTTTCTTTTGACTGCACTGCAAATCCACAGTCCTTAGAACGGGGCAATAAGACTATACAGGAGATGACGCAAGAAATGAGACTCTAGTTTCCTTTTTCAAGGGGACGTTTGCGGGAGACGTTTGTCGCGATTTGGAGAGTACCTACATATTGGTAGTCCTGTCATCACACCAGCCCCCAAAACGCCATCAAACACACACACTGCGCCTTCTTCAGCAGCAATCACACTTCTCGGTCACTGGGAGATGATGCTGGGCATCAGGGGCCTCAATGCAGCAACTGCGGTGGATGTAAGTACTAAGAGGAGGATGGGCAGGGAAGGGATGCAGACATTGAAACCAGTCTTGTATACTTCGCAGGTCGAGAGCAGTTACTCACTCTCTTGAATTGAAACCACATAAACACACTCACGTGACTTCTTTGCAAAGTGATGAGCGTAAATACGATGCCACTGATGCAACGTGTAGGCGTCGCATATCGTGAACTGTTCAAATGCTGAGGTGTCACAAGCCCTAGAGATTTGGCTGGCAACCGCTCATGGGTCAGGGTGGTGAATTTGTGCTATCCATCGTGGGATAAGAGCGTGGGTTTTATCTGGATACGATTGGTGAGGCAACTGCCAGCTGACAAGACGTTACAGCTTACTATAAGTTGATAACGTCCCGAGCTTGATTGAGCCCACTAGTCCCCGGGGATACTCCCGATCGTGTGAGATTTGCTAAATGCATGCTAAAGGTGCAGTGAATTTTTGATGAAGACAAGATACCTTGACGTGGCCAGGTGCATACCTCGTACCTGATTTGGTAGAGACTTGCTTGTATTCTGAACGATGCCAGCATTCATGGGGAATATGATCGGCGCGTGTCACGGTAACCTGTAGCCGCTAGACGGCAGGGTACCCGGAATGACATCTCGGCCCGGCCATGCACTTTCATTGAGCACTGAGATGCAAGCCAGCAGCCTACGGTTGACATGCGCCTGTTCAGTCCGCGGCGTTGAAGCCTGCGAAACAAAAGGCTCGGACGTACCTCCAGCAGTCGGCGCATCGCTGACGAAGTATGGTGTCTGATTGCTTGAAGGCCTTCAGAAGGGAGTCCTTGCGATGGTGAGGATGCGCAACGAGCGGAAATGTCCTCGTAATCTCGGATTTTCGGACTTGGAGTAGAGTTACATTCGATGTTCTGCCCATGTGGTGACGAAGGCGAAATCATGCAGCAAGGGTCCACCGGCGCGGCACCTCTCATTTCATGAGTATCCCGGTCAATCTTTACGGCCCATTTAGTCACTCGTTCGCTGACGAGAAAAGTCATGCTACCTCCTCAACAGGTCGTTCCTTTTTTTCACCTTGCGAAGAATTCGACGGAAAAAACGACCCATCTGCAACATGAGGATCTGGATACTTCACATGGTGGTAGCCGCCGCATGCGGCCAGGCTCTTGACACGATCCAATATGGTGCATTGTAAGGCTCTCTGAACGTATAGCACAGGCACCCACTTATCTTTACCTGTGTAGCCTGCAGACCGCTACCTACTCGGTTGCCAACCAATTGGGATATTTCGTCGCCAACGGACTGAATGTGGTCTATAACCAGGTTCCTAATAGCACCGCAGCATTCCAGTCAATTCTCAGTGGCCAATACGATATCCTCACGGCAACCATTGACAATGCGCTCAACTATCGCTTTAACCAAGCACAAAATGTGACGGTTCTCGGTCAACTCGATCAGGGTCCGGATCTCGTCATAGCGTCAGTCCCGAACATTACCGACATCAGTCAGTTGAAGGGCAAACCTATCATAGTAGATTCGCCGACCAGCGGCTACGCCTATCTGCTCCAAAACTCACTCGCGGCCAATGGCTTGTTCCTGAACGCCAGTGACTACTATTTCATGGTACGTCGACTGCACGAGATGATGAGATACCGAGTCTAACTTCTGTTCTCAGACTGTGGGTGGCACATCAGCCCGATACTCGGCGCTCGTCAATGGAGTGCTTCCCAACGGAACAGCCGTCTATGCAACAATCCTCAATTATCCATTCACAGTCGAGGGGGAAGCTTTGCCTCAGGGGAGTGCTCCTAACATTCTGGCCCGAATCTCGGACACCGTCGCTCCTATCACCTCGAGTGCATTCACCGTAGGCGAGGCCAACATTGAGGACCCGAGCGAGTCTTCATTAGTGGTGCGCTTCTTGGCGGCCATGTATGGAGCAAATCAGTTTCTCCAGAACTCTGCCAACTCGGCCTGCTCCATCGGCGCGATCGAAGCCCAGCTCGGTGTCTCCCAAGACGTCGCCACGACCGAGTACGCGTCCGTCGTGAACAGTCTGACCGGAGAGGTGTCGCCCGGCGGTAATTTTACCGTGAGTCAGGAGGGCGTCCGGAACGACTTTGCGATCAGACAGAAATTCGGCGGATTTGCCAGCCTCCCCGCCAGTTTTGATGTCGACGAGGCACTGGCACCTGGGCCCGGGAAACTCATTGATTATACACTGAGGGATGCTGCTGTCGCGCTTTTCCATCAGAACCCTTACTACTCCAACTGTACATCGGGAGGCAATTGAGAAACAAGTTTTGATAGAACTGCGACGGAATGAATGCAACTCCATCATTGCTGCGCTCCTCCTGTTCAAGAGAACATTTACTACTCCGTCTCTTTTTAGTGTATGCAACAATTTGACCATCTATACCGTTATCAGTCACAGGGGACGGTTTCGAACTATATCAGCGGGTGCCAAATGCAACCCACCACCTGTGATCACTGATTACCAAGAAATACGAACCCAAACGGCTGGGTAGCGGTTCCTACCTTAGAAAGCCACGCTATAAACAAGGGCCCCAAGGATAACAGGGATGCGCTCCAGGTTTCGCCTAAGCACAGACTGATCCACCGGAGAAAACAGATCGATTATCTCTCGCAGCAGGTTCTCCCAAGTGAAGCAAAGTGACTGGCTTTCCACGAATGACAGTACCGTCAGACGCCGTACAGATCTTGTGAGTTCGGATATCGCTTATGTTCCTCGGACAGTATATTTTGTACATGAGGTACCTTGTGTTACGAAAACGCTATGGAAGACCCCTCCCCAGCACGCCACCACCCTTGACAGTTCCTAGGATACATAAAAGAAGACCTGGGTATTGACGGTGACAGCAGTGCATACCTTTCAGCACGAATGTACCGATCCAAATTGTTCCGAGCAATAGATGCGCAACAAGATAGACAGAATCGCTCTGCCCTTCATGAGAATTGTCTGCACATTCGCGGAATACGCATTGGGCAACCATGCTTTTTAAGCTTTTTTTCCAGGGTTCTCCTCCTATGTAGCGTCGTTTTCCGACCCATGTTGTACCTTATTCCACACTAACCCGGGAAGTCAGAAGTTTCCAGGATCGGGGGTATGCGGGAACGTTGCGCGAGGGGCTCCATCGTGGATGTGCCCAATCGACCCAAGCTGGCGAGATTGCGACTGCAACCGACATGGCAGGGCACCCTTCGAGTCTCATGATCCTGATTTGACCCATCGTGGGTGGTCGACCTCCCGATGGGCTGAAAACCACACCCTCTTTCTCTGCTTGGGGCTCGCCCGTTGCGGAAAGACGGTGCCGAGGTTTCTGAATATGGGCAGCATGCAGCCACATTTTGTGTTCCCAGTCCGTCCCGGCAGACGACTGTGGAATTTGATTATTCAATCTTGAGAAAATTGTCGTCTCGTGAACTCTTCGATATTATTCCGTCCAGGAAACCCTGAGACATGGAGGTTATACACGCTGCCTCCTTGCTCGGGCGAGATGCGATCGACGACGGAGTGTCGAATCCTCTGGGCGACAGCTTGCGCGTCCGCTCCATCATATTTGTCTGCATCTCTTTCGCCTTCGTCATGCTGAGACTCTCGACGCGATACAACTATGGGAGGATGATCGGGGCAGACGATGCTTTCATCGTCGGGGCACTTGTATGATGGCCTTGCGTGACGCGCGACACGATCGTTTGTGTGCATGAAGAGATGGTTGACTCGTGGTGGTACAGATCCTATCTATTTGTATGACCGTGACATACAACGAAGGTATGTTGACAGCCTTGAGCATCTCGGCTGATGACTTCTCTTTTGCTGAATACTTGCTGATCTGCGTGCACAGAGGCTCTAAATGGGTTTGGGCTCCATACGAGCCAAGTGAGCAACGATCACAAGATCTTAGCGTTCAAGGTGGGGTTTGATACTACCATATGGATTGTCGCAACTTTAGGGCTGATGAACGTGCGCAGTGGTTCTTTGCTGCGCAGATCTTGTACAAGGCTGCGACGTGCTTGACGAAGCTTTCCATATGCTCCTTGTACCTGCGGATCTTTCCCAACAACTGGTTTCGACGAGGTGTCTGGTTGACCATGGGGATCACCGTCGCTTACACGATCGGATCGATATTCACGACGATTTTCTCCTGCAATCCGATCCAAAAAGCCTGGGTCAAGTCGATGGCCGGTGCCTGTCTGGATTCGCGGTCCATCTGGTATGGTAGGTGCATCAGTCTGGCCAATAAGCCATGAACTATACATAGTGATGGACGAAGCTGATCCCACTTCACAGCAACTTCCATCATGGTCATCATAACTGATCTGATGATCATCATCCTTCCGATCAACGAAACACGCCGACTCCAGCTCCCGCTCGCTCAGAAACTCATGCTGGTTGCCCTGTTTAGTCTTGGACTGTTTGTCGTTGCGTGCACGGTGGTCAGGATGGTATCGGTTTCGCCTCAAACTACAGCGACGGATCAGATCTGTTAGTCATCTAGACATCCATCTCATTTCGACATAGTACTCATACAAATTGCAGATTATCAGGCGATTAGCAACAGTTGGACTTTTGTCGAAACGAACGTCGGCATCATCTGCGCATGTAGGTCTTACCGTTTTGTTCAAGTCTGGCGTAACGAAGTTAACATGAAATATCAAGGTTTGCCCGTGGTTCGCATTCCGGTTACGCACTTGTTCCGTCGCGTCGGCCAAACAACGAGGGGAACAACCAAGAACAGCGCCGCGTCTCAGAGCGGCTTTGCACTGCAGACTATCGGCCAGGTCCCATCCCGCAACCACCTATCAAAGGATCGGGAGAAGAACGGTAGCGTCGAGGCGCTGATTGAGGAGCAGAATTTCAAGAAGGGGGATCAATCAAGGATATACCACGCGCCGACAAATTCAATCGCCCCAAGCGACGCTGAAAGCAGGTATAATTAACAGTAGCGTCGACGTTTGTAAGAGGCTATTGAGGGTGATTGGCTTCATGCGACAGCTTGAAGCTGCCGGTCCACCTGATCTAGAGCATAATACGTATAGACTTGCAAGTCGTAAACTCGCTCAGAACATCTTCGCCAAGGTCCTTGCCAACACCACTCTCCTTGCAACCCCCAAAGGGCAGCTGATGTGTGATCTTGTTGTAGCAATTCACCCAAACCGTTCCGGCTTCTATCGACTTGGCCATGAGCAGATAACTTTGCCCGTGTACGGATCGCTCGTGTCGAAGGTGGCTTCGTCCTGCGCAGTCGCGAATTCGCCGTTGATGAACAGCCCAACCGGCTGCTCGTAGCTTGTGCCATCGGGAAGCTGAACATGTGATTTTATCGGTGGTGCCATTGTTTCTGTCGTTATGAAACCTGAGAGAACCGTCAAGATACTGCGTACAGATTCAACCGATCACATGTAAAGACCAAGCTTTTGAACCTATGACCGGTGATAAGAGGACTGAAGTCCTCTCGGCGTATCTGAGTTTGGCGATCCATCCTGGCATTACCCCCAACGCAAACGCCGCAGCCACGGACTCGCATCACCGCTCGTCCTTCACTATCAATCGAAATTGGCCCACTTTTATAGTCGTAGGCATATCTTGGATGCTCCTCTCTAGGAACGGACGTCCACCACCGGGGTGGAGTTGCGCACAGATGTGGAGCATATCGACATTCCTACGCGGGGCTACGAGGTAAGTGACATGGCTTTTAGCCAAGTGAGCACGCAAGTCCTCACAAAATCAAGTGAGCCCAGTGGAACACAATCGCTTGCATTCCAAGCTGTCTAGCGTACGTTGGCACATACGGCAAGGGTCAAAGCCAAGGCCAGGACAAAATCGCCTTATGTAGTCCGGGGCACATGGGATAGAAACTGGTTCCTGTTTGTCGCCACTGAATATTGAACGGAAGATTTGCGACGCATAACTATGTATTTTTTTTCATAGGCACAAATTCTGAAACAGATATTCACAGATTGCCCAGAAAATGTTTGGGCTAATTTGAATCCATTCAAATTAAACGAAGCTGAATCTAGTGCTATCTAATGAGGACTCACAAAGTCTCTTGGCTCCTCGCATTCCTTGATACCCACAGGCGTCCTGAGTTCAATGCCCGCTCTCCTCTCCCACAGCTTGAGACACTCGGTGTAATCGGCACTTTGCTCCACGTTGGGCTCTTCCAAAGCATCCTTGAACGTGGCGTGCATGAGAGATGCCAAAGTCGTATCGATGCCTGCCTTTGACGCAACATCCAGATTGATGTTCAGATCCTTGACCAACAGTGCCAAGCCGTACCCACTGGCATAGGTCCTAGTCAGTCCTTCGGCGCGGATCGAGTGCGCGGTACCGTAATTCCTCCCGGTCCCGACATTCATCACATCTGTGATCTGGACCGGGTCGATGCCGAACTTGTGGCCGACGATGAAACAGTCGTTCAGGGCGGCGATGGCCGCCGCCGTCATGTAATTGTTGAAGGTCTTCATGATGTGGCCCTTACCCAGGCCTCCGACCACGAACCTCCACCGCGACATGGCCCTCAGCACGGGGAGGACCTTTTGCACGTCCTTGTCGTCGCCGCCGATCATGAAGGTGGCCTCGCCGTCGTTGATTCCGTGCATACGGACTTGGGTGACGGGGGAATCGACGAGGCGCAGTCCGTACTGCTCGATGTCTTTGCCTAGCTGTACCGTGCCAAAGGGATTCGAGGATGAAGTGTCTACGATGACGCATCCTAGAGATATCGTCAGTTAGAAGTACCCCGGCATTGGGTGTTCTGCAGTCTGTGGCATTGCGTAGGTGACAATACGTACCAGCTTTCATATGGGGTGCAATGCCGTTCTGCCCAAGTAGGATCTCCCTGACAACGTGACCGTTGGGGACCATGGTAATCAGGACATCGACATCTTGAAATCCGAGCGGACCGGGAGGTGCTTCAGAAACTGGAAGTCCTTCGTTCGCCTTCAGGAATGCCTTGACGCGTTCGGGGTCGGCGTCGCGGACTAGAGTTGTGAGCCCTTTCTTGATAATACATTCGGCCAAAGGGCCACCTGCCAAACCGAGGCCGATGTAGCCAACAAGCTTGATCTCCGAAGTTAACATTCTGATGCTCAGAACGGTACATGGGAAACGATGCTGCTCAGGAGTAAACGGGGGATAGGAGTTGCGGCATGATATACTCTGACCCCGAGGTGGAAGACAAGTTGCGCAACACGGATCGCCTGGAGATCCCGGGGACTTGCCGACAACTCTAAGTGAGTGTATGTATCTTGGTGTTTGATCAGTGGTCTACTTAGAAAATGACCGCCGCTGGAGCGAGATCCCAAACCAGGTGGCGGAGTTCCTACACCGATGACTGTGTTCTGGGGCAGTCAGCCGAGTAATATCCCGGCATGGCTTGACGGGAGGTCGGGCGTACCATCGTGCAGCAAAACCAGAATCCGCGTGCCCTCGTGAGAACCGTATACATGTTCACCAACAACTCTTCCTAGTTGTGGGGCAACCGACCCGATAAAGGTTGCTGGAGACGGACTCATCCCTCCGTGGTGGAGTCCGGGGACTAGCTCCAGTCGATCGGCGTCAACTAGCACGCCGGCGCTGCCTCCGTGTCTGATAACCTTATCAAGAAGTCACCATAGACAGATGGATAGAGACAGAGAACATGGGTTTCATTCAGCAACATATACCACTTCGCCCCTGTCGATGTCGACATTGTAGTCTTGACTCATGAAAGACTGCCCATTGCAGAAGACGAGTCCTACCCACCCAGCTTCCTACTGTATTCGGACTAAGTGTTAAGCCAGAATCCTGTGCTTTCTTGCCTGATTCGATCCAGCACGACGAGTTTTCCAATCCGTTCAAGATGCATTCCAGCGACGTTAAACACGACATCCATGACGCAGAAAAACGAGATGTCGAAAGCGGCCCCAAGGTCGATGTGTCCAGCAGCCAATCCATTCCTGAACCGGATCGCCGACTAGAGAAACAATTACTGCGCAAGCTGGACTGGAGATTGGCGCCTCTATTCGCGGCACTGTATTTCATCGCATACCTCGACCGAAGCAATATCGGCAATGCCGCCGTCGCCGGCATGACCACGTCGCTGGGGCTGACGGGGTCACAGTACAGCACTGCCGTCAGCGTCTTCTTTGCTACCTATGTTGCCCTCGAAATCCCCATCGTCTTGGCCATGCAAAAGATAGGAGCGCATCGCGCTATTGCCCTCATGTGCTTGAGTTAGTCTGTAGTGACTATTGGAACCGCCTTTGTGAAGAGCTTTGGGGAGCTTGTCGTCGTGCGTGTCCTGCTGGGCGTGACGGAAGCCGGATTCTTCCCTTGCCTGAGCTTGTACATAACCATGGTCTACAAAAAAGAGGAACAGGTAAGATCAAACCCATTTTGCTCATAGCGCCCACTTCTCTCTTTTCTATTTGCTTCATGCTTTCTCTCGAGGCTAACGATTTACGCCATCTTCTTCAGGGTCGACGACTTGCATACTTGTTCTCGTCCGTCGCATTGGCGGGCATGTTCGGAGGACTCATCGCTACGGGAATTACTTACATAGGAGATGCACACGGTGTGGAGTCGTGGAGGTAAGAAGTCCCAGCCTTGTGAAGGCGTATGACCTGACGACGAACTAGCTGGCTTTACATCATTGAGGGGTGCATCTCCATCCTCGTGGTATTTTGGGTCTTCTTTGGACTCCCTTCCAATCCCATCGAGGCCAAGTTCCTGGCCGCCGAGGACAAGAATATCATGATCGTTCGAGAGGCCCAGCGAGCACAGTATCTGGGAAGCCTTGTATTTGAGTGGGTCGAGGTTGAGAAGGCGTTTCTGGACCCCAAAGTCTGGCTCACGTATGTCTTTCTTTGAGGTACGACATGTTGGAACTCGTCGCTTACCACTTCAACTGTAGGGCGTTTATCCAATTCTTCCAGGATATAATTCTTTACGGCTTTAGTACTTTCCTCCCGTCTATTCTCAAGCTGGATCTTGGGTACAGCACCATTCAAGCCCAGTATCTCAGCGTGCCGGTCTACTTGCTGGGCGGGATATGTTTCTTTGTAAGTTGGGTCGTTCAGCTTGTCAAGTTGGAGTGGCAGACTGTTAACATTCAAATCTATTCAGGCTGCAGCAGTACTGGGCGATAAATGGAGGCTTCGTGGCACGGTTCGTCATTGTGTTATCGCGAATGTTGGCTCGCCTTCCTGATTATATTCCCTAGGTCTTACTTGCGCTCGACGTCTTCGCCGTTGTCGGCTATGCGATCGTGCTGGGCGTTGCAGATGCACCAGGCGTCCGTTATTTCGCTTGCTACCTCATCGCGATTCCTCTCTATTGTGGGCCTGGTCTAAACGAAGTGTGTAAGTCAAGAATTCTGTTTGAACATTTATCTGTGAATCGCTTGTTGATGAGGTTCCCCAGGGATCAACAATAACATGGCCCCTCATTACCGACGGGCGACAGCTATCGGAATCCAGCAAACGGTCGGAAATATCGCTGGCATTGTAGCTCCTCAGGCATACCGAGCTGCCCCCTATCGCCTTGGGCACTGGGTATCTTTAGGTTCCGCCCTGCTGGCGATGTGCCTCGTTGCTGTCCAGCTTGGATACTTGTACATTTTGAACCAGAAAAAGTCACAGATATCCAAAGGTGAGCGTCCGGATGATCGGAGAGAACAGACTGGTGAGGGTGACTTGGGCTTTACGTATGTGTATTAGAGACTTGAATGGGCGATACCGCAGGCCTCGCACTGAAATCTTAAGGGTCGTCAGGGGAGATGCTCGTTTCAGCTTACATGATACTACTATCCGAATAAAAGTTCATGCATCTTCAACGTGCCATGGAATGCATCCACATATGGACATCAATTCTCTCGGCGGGGAGCCCCAGAAACTCTCCCTGCCCTGCTCGTGGGGTGGGAGCAGGGATACGACAGGGGCCAAACTGCGGGGTGCAGGCGGATAGATAAGCCTAAGCTCCCAGAGGCGATAGCAGGCTTCCGACGCACCTTCGCAGGTTGGTTGTCAGCAAGATTCCTCCCTCACTGGAAGACCTGGAAAGGACGGATCTTCAAGTCCGCAGGTATATCGATCTTTCCGATTAGATAACAGTATACTAATCTACTGATTTCTGGCCAGTAATGTATTGACTATGACGGTAATACTCTCCTTCTTTGTGGTGTCGGCACCGACTCAGATAAGGTTAAACCTTGACCTGCCACCAGGCTGTTTTCCAACGAGTTTACTTGGTCGCGACTGAACATTTGCCTTGGAATGCATTGTGTGATCTTTTCATGTTTCAATGTTCTCAGATTCCAATGGGCTGTTCGATATGCAGATCGTCTTTCCACTGCAAAATGACACGGATGAGCAACAAGATATTGGGGTAACGTTAGCGTACGTTGAGCCTCATAGGTCTTGCAATTCTAGTATGGTTAATGTGTATTTGCAGCTGTCTTCGGTGTCGAAGACGAAAGGTATGTCGCTGCATATTTCCGTGGGTTGAACCGTCATAACGCCAATTCAAGAGAATGGAACTGATGCAAACGATGGTCACAGATCAAATGCGATCGCAAGAATCCCTGCGCAAAATGTCGCGAAGCCGACGCAGAATGCGATCGCGGTGCGGGAGAAAAGCTCAGGTACGCTGCACATCGGCACGTGGATATCTTGAGACCATCATGCCCATACGAAAGGCTTACGTCTCCATGTTGAATTCAGACCGATACCCAAGAGCTACGTTCAAGCTCTCGAAAGTCAGGTGGCTTCGCTAGAGCTTCTTCTCCGTGCTGTTGCAGACGCCGACGATGGCCAGCGTGCAAGAATGCTCGCAGAATACAGCTCCGAGATGACGGCATCTACTCTGTCGCCAGAACGACAATCATCAGGCAAGCCTCTGGCGGATCCGGAGATAGTAGATGGCGATCTGGCTCGAGCAAGGGCCAAGACAGGTCAGCTACGGCGGCTGATCAAAGGGGGAGCCGCGCACTTTTACGGCGGCACAAGCTTCTTCCAAATCTCTCTTTCCGGAGAATTGCCGCCCTCTTCAAACCAGGCCTCGGCATCCAGCATCGACTCAAGCGATGTCGAATCTCAGTCCCGTCATTACTTGCTGACTAGCGTCACAGACTCCAACTCTTCCTCTGCTGGCTTGTTCTTCTGTGAGCTCAGAGACGCCACGGCGCAAAAGCTGATGACCGCTTTCTTCGAGCACCAATACCCTTACAACATGCTCATACATCGCGAGTATTTCATGCGGGACTACGATCGAGGCGAGGGGCAGTATTGCTCGGATGTGCTGATTTGTGCAATATGTGCCATGGGAGCCCTAGCTTCCGAGGATGTGGCGGAGAGGTCAATGGTCGAGGTCTATTTGCAACATACACAAAACCTCGTGCAATGTATGTTGGATAAGCCTGACATTACTCTACTCCAGGCCCTCCTGGTCTTGGGGCAGTGTGAGATCGGGCGTGGCCGTACCTCCAGAGGCTGGTTACTCTGCGGTATGGCATTTCGGCTGACACATGAAATGGGTTTGCACCTTGACCCTGCCAACTGGGTTGAAGACTCCACGGCCGACTCCGCGGCCTGTACAGACCAGGACACTGACCGCGAGATCTGTCGGCGCGTATACTGGGCAGCATTTGTTCTTGATAAGCAGCTCAGTCTCTTTTTTGGTCGGCCTCCTGCTCTATATACCTATGAGTCCGACGTGCGCAACCCAGTCCGGTTACCGTACCCACCCAGATGGAAATCGCTTCTCGACTCTTATAAGATCCATAGCAGCTCTGTTGGCGATGGCATCATTCACGTGGAATGTTTTATTCACCAAGCTGAGCTGTCCAAGATCCTGCATCGCATGATTACCGAGCTCTTCGAGAACCGGAGATCCAATGCCGACGATGCTGTTGTTCTTGCCATTGTGCAGCAGATCAATGTCGCCTTGAACAAGTGGCTCATGACACTTCCAAGCCGCTTGCATTGGAATCAGTGGACCGTCGGCCAGGTTCCTTCGAGCGTTTTACATCTCCAGTAAGTCTCAATCGTCCGTCCCACTCGATCATCATGACTGACAGCCTGCCTCTCTTCTGCTAGCTTGCTGTTCCATACCGCCGTGATTATCCTTCATCGCCCACCTCGTCGCCTCTGGTGCAAACCAGGCATATCAACAAGCGAGGATGTGGAGGTCTGCTACGCGTCCGTGACAGCAATCCTACGTTTGATCCGATCCTACACGAAGCATTACAAGCTCCGATTCTTGCCGCTGGACTTTGCCTACACGCTGTCGACGACTGCCGGTGTCGTCCTGATGCGCCGGCACATGGAAGGGCTGGCGTGGGATGACACTGACATTGCGCGCCAGCTTGGACAGATTTTGGAGACAATGGACGAGATCATGGAGGTGTGGCCGTGTATCCGGGAGGTCAGAGACGGCATCCTCCAGGCTCGCGAGAAGCAGACCGCGAGCATTCCTCAGCCGGAGATGCTGCTGCATGAGACGTTCTTTACTTCTTCCTTTCTTCCTTCGACTAGCTATGACTGGGAAACAGAGAAGTTGTTCTGAGTACCACCATCAGCTCCTGAGGGGCTTTTAAACGTCCCTGCTCCGACTCGAGGCTGCTCCAATTCGTCACGTGGCCGCGAATGATCGTACTGTGCTTTTCCTCAAGCCGGTGGCGCTTCGAATACATTCCCTTTTCAGCCAAGCTGCCGACATCGTGCGGGCAAAAGTGCGCGTCGCTGTCGACATGATTTCTTATTCCAGCATCATCCTGTGATTGTTTATGAATTATTGTACCTACTTTGGCTGCTGAGATTAGCGGTGCGGCGATTCGTTTCTAGAAAAGAGACTACACTGCTAGCACCGATACTGCCCCGACAATAAGGTTCAAGCGATGTATACACGTAGTCTGAACTAACAGCCACCGTTGAAAGTGCGTTATCCGCCTCACCGGGACTTTGGATATGTGAGCCGGTCAATTCGTAGTTGGCTTCTCCTAGTTGATCCTCAGTGATATGTGTCTCTATTACCCTTGTGCCGGAGAAAGGCGTCACACTCAAGATGGTGATATGGCTGGCGGTGCATTACTCTTATTGATCACTTCGCGATGTCCCCCGTCCACTTTTTATCCTCTTTTCCTTGATCGTCATTTACATAGAAGGGGTGCGGCCGCTTCTTTCCCGAATATTGCCAGGTTTTGTGAAGCCAAGTACCGGCGGCTAATAACCTCCACGGCTTCCATGCCCCATCATCACGTACTATAGCCAGGGGACAAGGTTTTGGCTAACCGCGCGTCCGCACTAGAGCCAAGAAAGATGAACGAGCACTAGTCAATTCCCATGTTCAGAGGCATGCAAGATTTGTTAAAATGAAGATCGACCCCAGGTTTGATGGATATCTGGATTCCCGACACTCTGGACCGATCGTGATGTTTCTCTTTCCGGTCCCACCCCTTCCCCATCTGTCAGAGATGGACATGGGCCAAAAGGGTCCGGCCCAGCTTCCGAGCACTGACTCGGGCCCCGCTGACACAGAGTTGGCTGCGCTGCGCCAGGATATCCCCGGAGATCGATCCATGCAGCGTCCGGGATCTTCGCGGTGCGGGATCTTCAGATGCGCATCCGCGAGCCTGATCGGCTGTCCACATTGAAGAAATACCTTGCGAGGATGACTGATCACAAAATATGCGGCAAGAAGCTATCAAAAGGCCGATGAGCTTGACTCGTAATAGTACCATTGTATAGAACCGCATAAAGTACTTTAGATCAGGAGAACTGACCTGGCGTTGATGTTGGAGATTATAAGTTCCTGAGCGACCAGCAAGCATTGCTGGAACTTGACAGGCAAACTTTCCTGCATACGACGGGATATCTCCCCTGACATTCTTTCAACATGTCTCTCGGAGGCAAGGGTCCGACGGTCATTGTGATTGTGGCGCTCGAGACGGTGGTGGCCGGTCTCTGTGTTGGAGGTCGCTACTATACGCGCCGCATTCTCAAGGCTGGTGGCGGCGATGACGACGTAGTACTCATGGCCAGCTGGGTAAGTTCACAGCAGACAAGGAGGACTTCAACCATCTTGAGAAGCTCTTCTTTACTGCCAGGGATACATCTCTGATACCAAACTTTGCTTATAGGTCTTTATGCTGGTCTTCGCCATATTTTTCATCATCAGCTCCCTGTATGGATTCGGCCAGCACAACGCAGATCTGGACAAGGACGATGTCAAGATGGCAACTCTCTATGAGCTCTGCGGCCAATCCGTAATTGCAGTTGGCATGGGTCTCAGCAAGTGTGGTGTCGCTCTGTTTCTTTCGCGTATTGCCAACGTGAAATGGTAAGCACTCTGTCCCGCTGAATCCTTCCGTTCACCAGATTTCTAGACGAGATACATTGCTCGATCTCCTGTCTGTCGCCTTTCCATGCTGACAATCGCATCAGGCAAAAATGGATTCTATGGGGGTGGATGTTTATCATCATGTTCCTCTCCATATTTCTGGCCATCGCCGTGTTTGCTCAATGTTATCCAACGCAGAGCTTGTGGGATTCGGATGTGAAGACACAGGCCTGCCCGATAAGCTTGACGACACTAGCCTTCGTCATGTGCTGTGAGTCAATACCACAATTTCTGTCCATTCCGTTTTATGCTGATCTCTCGAAAGCCTTTTCCGCCGCCATGGATTTCTTTTTGGCCTTCTGTCCCTATTATATTCTCAAGGACATCAATATGAATCCCAAAGAAAGATGGACCATCATCATTTCGCTGTCGCTTGGAGCAATGTAAGTAAAATAACATCAACAGCGGTTGCAATGACTAAACTCGTTTCAGTGCAGGAATTTTCGGCATCGTCCGAACAGCTGGCCTCAGCGCAATTTCCAATACGTCTGACTATCTACGTAGGTCGCCACAAGTTCTCCACGGGCGCTTTCTAGCAGCTGACACTCCTCTACAGACGCAACTGCCGACTCGGTCATGTTCTCGTCTACAGAGCTGGCCCTGACTCTCATCTGTGTCTCGCTGCCAGTGTTCCGACCCCTATTCAAGCGACTCGCGAGCTCCCACTCCTCGAAGCGATCGCCCTTCGACGGCCCCTCCAACCAGGGCAGCTCCAGAGGCCTCGGCACCGTCAGCCGAGTCTGGAAGGGCTCCAACCACCGCTCCAAGTCGCGCGAGAACGAATACGGCATGCAGAGCATCGCCGAGGCGAGGGGGGCGGGGATGGCGGATCATTCGGACGAAGAGGGCAACGATTCTGCGTGGAAGGATAGTGCGAGCGACAAGAGCATTCTGGCAGAAGAACAGGAGGGAATTTCTCGCAAGCAAGAGTTCAGCGTCAGCTACGAGGAACGGGGCCAACGATCAGGCCAACAATAATGCAGTGGCGAGTACGAGGGCACATTGCCCATTGAGGGGCGGGCTCTCCAAGGACAAGGTGTGACTGATGCACAATGCGTTCAACTTCTGCGACGAAAGCAACACTTGACTGTAATATATGTACATACACCAGGCATGGACACAATATTTATTTAAATTTAATGACAGATGAATCGAACTTGTTCTTGCGCTCTCTAGACGATGACAAGCCCGTGACATGCATCTCAGGGCATCTTCCTGTCTCGATTTCCGCCTGCTACTACTTCCACAGATGGCCGCCTAGCGGTATCCGCGAGGAACTGTGCGTAAGGGGGCGGTGCGTGCGATTCGTACTGGGAGTTGTTCTCGCCAGATGAAGCTCGTGGATTTTCGATGTAGGCAGGAGGCGTTGTGGTGTTCCTGCTGCTCTGGGCCAAGCCTCTTGCCGTGCCGCTAAATACGACTCCGCGATGACCTTCCGTGTGTTCTGAACATTTCTCCGCGTATACCGCCGTCGTTCTCGCACCAGCATTGCCCGGTTGGTAGGAGGACGCCTTGGGTTTTCGTGTTTGCTGCTCGGCGCGCCGGGATTGTGCCCACTGACGCTTGAAGTCGCGCCTCGACACCGGAACATGAGCCTCGTGCACTCGGTGAGGGTCGCAGGGATGTTGTGGAAGGTGCGTCCCTAGACACGGGCAGGGCAGCTGCCGAGGGGATGAACTGTTGGTGTATGCGTCGGTATTCTGCGGTAGCGATTGATAGCTGTGGCTGGGCTGATTCTCTCTTGATGTTTTGGTGGCATGGCGGAGGGTATCGCCGACGAGACTTAGAACGTAGGCCATTGTCCCAGCTATGGTTGTAGATTGATACGAAATAGCGCAGTATTGGTTTCAAGAATATGGATGTATGTATTTTCAGCAGTGTCGATGATGCTGCAAGATGATTGGATAAAATAAAATAGATACAGTAATCTTATACTTTTTTTGTCTGCTTTGGGAAGGGGATGGGGAGGCTTGGCGAACTTATAGTTTGGTTCAGGTCTTGGCATTCCGTCTCCCTTATATACCCGGACCTACCTACCTACCCACCCACCACCTGTGTATAGCCCCAAAGTAATAACGCTGCAACACCTGAATCAGCTACAACAAATCAAGAAAAGTAAAGCGATTGCCCAACTGCCGAGTTACGAAGGGGCCGCACTGCCGAGAATGCTTAGGCCGCCGCCAAAAGGAACCCCCCACATGTTATGGTCGCGCGCTGCTTACTGGCTGGGTCGTAAATAAGCGTTGATTGAACCGGGCAGTGCAAAGATAAGTCTGTTCTCGACAGCAACGTGCACGGGGCCCAGCACGACGGTCTGAGTAATTACGCGTACCTAGGTAGATCCAGGCCTGGCTCGCTGGGCTTGACACAGTCCATTGAAATGGATTACATATATCTGGGGAAGATTGGCAGCTGAAGTGGCTCACCATTACGCGACAGTGTGGCGCGCTCCCTCGTACACGCAATTGTTCCATTAAACCACTTTATCTCGCAATTCCGCCTCAATTGTCGCCATGGAAACTTCCGGGGGCATCTCCATTTGGTTCGCGTCACTGCACAATGATTACCGTAAAAGGGCGGACAAGAAATACTGCGGCTCGAGACCTAGGCCTTGATGGCTGGATCCAGCTGGAGATGGCGACAGATCTGGGTCAGCACTTTATTATCCGGGTATGCGGCCAGAAACCGTTTACTGGCGCTATTTGGACCTAGGTGCCATGCGCGCCGTTTCTGGTACATGAGACAAGATCTGCTCGGCCAGCACTAGAAGTAAGTGGAGATGCGATTTTGGCTCGCACCTCTCTGGTCGGTCGGCCGCGAAACAAGACACGGCCATATCACCTTACTCTGGAGTTTCATTCAAGACATGCTCACCCTTGGAATCTTGACATAATTCGGAGAAGCTCCATCCGCGCCTGAATTTGCTGTTTTCCACCCCGAGCGCTCTTCTTATCGAGTTTTGCAGGCTCATTGTATTGGCTGAGTGGCACAAACTTAATATCCAATTACCGGCATGAAACCTAACTAAAGAGCTACCCTTATTACTATAATCTTATTGCCAAGACTTTATTATCCTCGCTTATTATTAGCCCCGCTCAAGACAGCTCACTAATAGGCAAACTCCAATCCTCGGGCAGCTTCCACTTGGTCTCCCTCTTCTCCCCATCCAACGCCATGATTTCTCTCACATCCGATTGATTATGCGCGGAATGGGTGCTCAAGTGAGCACCGGCCTTTTGCAGCAGAGATTTGTAAAAGGACTCCTCCTTGTCGTCGTCGCCCTTGTGGTGGTGGTGGTAGGACCACTTCAGCCTCTGGGCCTGGTCGCAGACCACCGACGTCAGGTGCTCCCGATCGTGCGCGTCGCCCGTTTCCGTGCCGCCGATCTGCTCCAGCAGGTGGACGTGGATGTCGCGGGCCGCGCGGTGGTTGCCGCACGTGTTGTGGAATCCGGCCCGCAGCGTCTCGCACTCGACCGTCAGGCGGTGCAGGGACCCGTAGACGTCGCGCAGGTTGTAGCAGATGCTGTTCAGCAGGACCAGCGCCGACGTCTGGTGGCCCGCGGCGAACTTGACCTCGCAGAGGCGCCGGCCCGTGGCGACGGTCGCGGCGCTGGACCAGTTGCGGCTCATGCGCGTGTCCCACAGGTACTGCAGGATGCGCTCCAGCATGGAAAAGTTCCGGCGCTCGCCGAGGAGGCGGATGATGACGTTGAGCTGGGCGAGGGGGATCGTGCCAAAGTCCATGTCCAGGTGGTTGACCTTGAGCACCTCGACGAGGATCTCCGAGGAGATGACCTGCAGCTCGAGGAAGACGACGTCGGTGGTCATCGAGTGGTGGCGGGAGATGGACTCTGAGATGCGGAAGGCGAGGGCGACGGCCTTGGAGTGCTCCGTCTTGGTGAGCTGCTTGAAGTAGATCTGAGACCAGCGGAGCAGCTGGAGGGTCACGGCGTAGTCGCGGACCTTGGTGAAGACGTCGAGACCGACGTCCACCAAGCACTCGAGCAGGGTGATGGATACACTCTTCTTGTGAATGTTTGCCAGGGTGAGTTCGAAGAGCTGCCACAGGGACTCGGTGCCGAGGGATGCCGGGCAGAAGGCCTTGAACATTTCCCACATTTCGGTCCTTAGCTGTCGCATTTCCCCGTGGCGGGCCCTTTGCTCGAGGTAAGCGACCAGTCTGGCACCAGCGGCAAGACGTACGTGGATATCACGGCTGGTCTGACGGACCGAGACGGACCACGCCTCGTACAGGCAAGTCTCGGTGTAGATTTCGCGAATAATCTCATCCAGCATCTTCTCATGCTCGTAGCCACAGAGGAGCTGCTCGAATGTGTGGATGAAGACGAAGCACCGACGGTCGAGCTGGACAATTTGTCCGTGCTCGAAGCAGCAGTGCCCTTCGCTGGACCCAGGCTCGCCGCTGATGACCTGGTCCCGAACCAGCTGGATGAACTTGATGCCGATATCCACTGAGGACAGCTCGCGGTACATTTTGGCTAGGGTGCGCGCCACGTCAAACAGGACCGTTTCCTTGCGCTCTTCCACCAAAAGGCCCAGGATGTACTCTTCAATGACCTTGATCGCGGCGGACAGGCTTCCGTGGCGCTTCTGCTTGCGGTGGTATTCCACGATGCGGGCCAGGGCGATAATGACCTTCTCGTCCGAGTAGCACAGCTTCAACTTGAGCGAGACAAAGGCGTCGACGAGCAGGACCTCGGCCCGGTGGCTCATCTCCGGGTGGCTCTCGAAGAGGATAGACAGACGGTACTTTGTAATCTCGATCAGTGCGAGGAACTCGTCGCGGCAGTCCTCAAACATGTGCAGGTCGACGTGGCTCAGCTCCTCGTAGATGGAAACGGCCTCGGCGTAGCGCACCGCGTCCAGCTCGAGGACCTTGGCGAATTCGATACGGGCGCGGATGTAGAGCAGGTGCTCGGAGCCGAGCTCGGCCAGCACCAGCGCCTGGAACTCCTCGGCCAGCACGAGGCGCTCGCTGAATTCCTCGTGGAGGCCGAGGATGACGAGGTACTCCTGGTAGACCTCGAACCACTGCTCGTGGGAGATATCGCACTCGTGGCGGTGCTTCTCTAGCGAGACCCAGAGGAAGCGGAACCACTTCAGGGACTCGATTCGCTCGCCGTGAGACTGGAGGGAGAGGCAGACCTTGACGAGGATGTGCAGGTAGGCCGGGGGGCAGGTCTCCAGTCCAAAGTCTTCAAAGCCTTGCAGGAGGAGGAGTAACGTCTCGGTCGAAGAGTGGTCGCCGTCGCACCAGCGGACCAGAGTCTGGAGCTGCAGCTCCGCGCGGAGTTGCGTCAGCCTCACCATGACGTCTTCGAACCTCGACTCAAACTGAGTCACAATGGTCTTCTCATTCGTCCCGGTCTTGGAGAGGCTGAACGAAGCGGTGATGTCGACGACAATGTCGACGACCATGGCCAATGCGGCCTGAAATATATTGTAGATGCGATGGTGCGAGTTGTGGTGCTCACTATCGAGCCTCTTGGACATTTGAACAATCACGGCGATCGCATCGTCCAATGCGGAGAAAACCCTCTCCACGGCGAGGGAGTACTTCCCTGCAAGCCCCAGCAGCGTCTTACAGGATGAAAGGACGAGAGCGGAGCTCTCATATGTGGGCATATCGATCGCCTTCATGGCCACCATGATCTTATCAAACTTGACGCCAAACGACTCGGCTCTCTTGAGGATCTTGTCGAGACGGCTGCCCTTGTTGGGCATGTACCTCAGCCTCTCATTGTTCACCATGGTCAAAAAGTCTTCGGAGGTGACGGATCGTTGGAAGTCCAGGGCACAGCCCACAGAGCGGACGTAGCGATCCAGCGCGCGTTGCATGTGAGATTCGAGTTCCACAGTCAAGGAGGCATTCTCGACGTGGTCCCTGTCGAGCTTCCAAAGGGCCGATGTATCATAGAGAGGATGGTTGTGATGATGATGCATGTGCTGATGAGCCGTGGAGAAGCCGGTGACGGTCTCACGCTTGGACACCACGGACATGGCTTGGGATACATAGCGGCTCCGCAGAGGAACGTCTGAGACTTCCCGACGGGACAGAATGGTGACCCCGCCTAGTCCGCGGTAAGACGCCTTGTGGAGGTGACTGTCGTCGCTCTCCTTGTCCAGAGCGAGGGTGTCAGTGCTGTGGCGGAGGACGGTCTTGTCATGGTCGTCGTCATCGGAGAAGATGGACTCGGCTGGCACGGGCTTCGCGTTCACGGCAGGGAGCCAGGTGGTTTTGAGGTCAGTGTTGGCGAACTCACGCCGGTTGACTGGAGTCATTGCGTCAGTTGAGTCCTGTACAATTTCTATAGATGACAGTAGACTTACAACCTGCATAATTGAGCATCTTGACTGATATCGGTCGGGATGACAGAGGTGACTGTGGAGCGTCCAAGATGTCAGGTCTTTGTCGTTGCTGTGACGGACAAGGCACCAACTCAAGCGGAAAGGGCCATCTTAAGATGCCTCTTATCGAGTATAGAGATTGATTTGCATCGACTTTAAGCTGTTCGCCACACAAACGTGAACCGGCAATCTCATTATCGCCGCCCGAGAAGCTGAAAGCCAGCGATTGCTACTCCGGGTCACTTGTCCCAATTTGGAATCCTCACTTGACTGATCTTCCTAATGCGGTCGAGGCGCTGCTAAAAGGGAGCTGAGATGCTTTGATACAGTAGTCACTGTGTTAGAGCAAGAAGCCAGCTGAGCGTGACTTCAAACAGAAGAAACGACAAAAGGTACTGGTACAACTTAGAAACACGCCCCTGCCTTGGCCTAGATCCGATCCCCGGAGAGGGTCTGTCACATGAAGGCGCGTATATGGTCTGGATCAGAATTGGTGAATGAGCTTCGTGCAAGCACGCCGAATCACTCCTCGGTCGCGTGCCACACCCGATGAACCCCTGTTTTGTCGCTGTTAGTATAAGACCGTATAGAAGCCTTCATCTATTCTTCAACTCTACCTCGACAGGGTATACCGCCTATTCGGCGTCGCCCATCGGTAAGCGTTTGCCATGGGCAGCAGAAAACTTGCGTCACCATTTCGGTGCAAGGACCTCGGTCTTCCTCCTGGCCGGGGCGGCTTTCTTGGGAGGGTCACTGCTTGAAGCCGGGGCAGTGATGGTCTGGCGTATTTCAGAATCTTATTGGCCGGCCTGAAGAGATGGTTGGTGATTCTAGTCTCTCCCGGTGCGAGCGCAGGCTTCGTACCCCGGAGAAGATGCCGCTCATGGCGGAGGGTGATGTGTCGGCAGTGGTCCTGGAGTGACATGGCGACACAGTACGATCCTAGTCAGAGCTTCACGACTTGATTCCTCCTGGTTGTGAGGCTAAGAAGACTTTCGTGAAAGACTGTTCAATTTGAAATTCTAGAGTGTCAAGCTAGATACTGCTTACCGGAAGTCCACTTGCGCCTCGGTTCTAACCGCTCTTGTGACTTGATTTTAACATTTCCTTTGGTGTTCTAGACGACGCGCTACAGCCAGCCCAGAGTGTAGCCACTAAATGCCTGAGGCACATTCTTTGGTTGTCGTGATTGAACCCCAACGACGATAGTCTGGAAATACTGCAAACCTTGGCTGTCAATGAGACTACTACATAATTGCACGACCCCCTTCCCCTCCCCCGCATACTGCCATACTTGCAGATCTACGATCTATCCCTGTATGAGCACGTTATCACAACCCACGTCGGCTCCGGCCCGTCCCAGTCTAGAACACGCCCCACTCGGCTTCAGCTCACTCGGCTTCATACAGCCCGACAACTATTACGGGCTGAAGTGCCCAAATCGGGACACCTG
Organism: Pestalotiopsis sp. LF_19_12; assembly: GCA_023510015.1. Taxonomy (NCBI): domain Eukaryota; kingdom Fungi; phylum Ascomycota; class Sordariomycetes; order Amphisphaeriales; family Sporocadaceae; genus Pestalotiopsis; species Pestalotiopsis sp. LF_19_12. Next base: position 176,369 of record JALYBT010000054.1, on the reverse strand, counting down.
GATTACCTTTTTGGGATTGATAGACCCCATTTCAGCTTATAACCGGCACGCCACTGTAGGACGATCTTAGCTTCTGAAGCAGACATGCGATTGTTCTTCTATCATGGTCATTTGTGACTCGGAATTGGCTACCTCACACCCTCGTGAAAGGGTTGCAGACGGATTCGGCGAAGGTCGAGGCTTGTTTTAGAAAGTCAAAGGCGAGGAGGGGAATAAATGCCGGAATTCGGCTTGCATGCATGGATGCTTCGACCCTTCATGCTTTGGAGCCCTCTGGGTACGGGGAGCTTTGACTCTACCATCTCAGAAATTCATGAGCGGGTCATTTGATCGTTCAAGTCTTAGATCAACTGGCCGTCTTTGGGACCATCATATACCGATTCTCTGCCATTCACGCCTGCTCTGGCATGTTGCCCGTCAAGAAACTGACACTACCCGACTGGACATGGCAAGTCCCGATCGAGAAGATCTCGCTCTTTTTATATGCGGGCCCTGTGCTAGTCGCATGGGACGTGCCTGGTTTCGATGCAGGAAAGCAGTTGACGCAAGGTAAGCTAAGCTGGTTCCCAAGATTGTGGATAAGAAGAAGGGCGAGCACGGCGTTGCTCTGCCGGGCGGGTGTCTGTGTCAGTGGACCTGGCTGCAGCCTTACATGCAGGAGAATGAGAAAGTGAACAACCCTGGAGATCCGCATGCGAAGAACCACTGGAGAAGTTCATGCCGGTGGCTGTGGATCCGGTGGACGACAAGGCGCATCTGGGGAGGGGTCCGTACACGGCGTTGGAGGGATACCCGCAAATGGCCTCGGGCGCGGTTGACAATTGATCGACGGATTAATAAATTCACTTTTTTACAGTGACATAACATATAATCATTAACTCCCTTCCCCGATAAAACTCTGGCGATACATCAGAAGTAAACCTTCAAACTCGGAGTGGACATCTGAATTCTACTGTCCGTACCTACATTCCACGCGAGGAATATGGCCTTTCAAGGTGTCGTCTGGCGAGCGCTTTCTTCTGCAGGAAACCGCCGACCAACCATCATCTACGTGGCTTACCAAACGGCGCCACGGCGGCTCGCTTCCCCGCCGGAAGGCACATGCAATAGTCTGGCCGTTTCGAGACGATACAATAGCCAGATTCGAGCTGAACAATTATAGTGCAGGACCAATCTGGACCCATCCGGCTGAAAGACTATAGCATGACGGGGGTAGGGGAGGGGTGCGGGAATCAATATGCGGGTGATGTTACATGCGAGAAGATGAGGTCCCTGCATACTTTCGTATATACACCTCCTTCAGGTGCATACGGTTTCCTTATCAGATGAAAATGGGAATAGTGCCGCATTTCGTGCAGCTGAGTATAACATGTGACGGACACTTCTTTAGCTCAGCTCTTGCGCGGGTTCATTTCAAGCCAAACATTCTGTGACAGAACTGTCCAATTAGAGCTACGGACGGATAAGAAATACGCAAAGCTGATCGAGACCGTGTTTTGAGTCTCCCATCGTTATAAACCTCCAGGATCTCATCGTCAGTATTGGTCCATTGATTCCAGAATTCGGGGTGCGATGAGATAGAGGACCTCCTCGACCCATGGCAGATCCAGACCAGACTGATTGACGAAACCCCAAGGATCCAGCTGCGACGCAACATGGCTTGTATGCATAATTCGAGCCTGACTGAAACTTTTCGCTTCGGATGGCAAGTTAGAGAGTAATTCAGGCCAATACGTGGCGATGGTGCAGCGGTCTCGCACAGAAAAATGTCCAAATTCCTCTTGTCGTTACTCACTTCCGACCACCCGGTCGAGGCCCTCTTTCAGCCAGCCTCCAGTCTTCTCGCCACGGACACTAGCCTCCGCATTCGAACCATCAGCGGCTATATGTGATCTTCACCTATGAGACTCTTAGTCGACGCGCATATCACGAAAGGCTAGTGGGTTCAATCGTCAAGTCAACATAGAAGGAGCGTGTGCATAGTATAGTAGATAAGGCCCCGGGGTCCAAGTCTGGACTTACAACCCCTCAGCGACGTACCGGTACCTGACTTTAATTCGGGGACATCAAGGCTAGTGATGCATATCTCACGACAACGAGGTCTCGATCGCAATCAACATGTTCCCCAATCTTTGGCCCGCGCCACAACACCGCTTCTAGTTGTAAGCTCGCTGCAATTGAAGCAAGGTCATTGTGGTTTCCTCATCCAGTAGACATGGGACATATCATGTGTTTGTTCTGTTAGTATGTAGTTGACTCCTTTGCGACCCAAGCCCTTTCAACACCTCCAAGACGCAGGTCTTCCGTATCGATCACAATTGACTCTAGGTATGAGGCAGTGGTTGACAGCAAATAACGGCCCAAGATCCTCTCCAAGATTCTCTTCAACACTCACAGCATTCTCCCTCAATTCATGAGGTCTAGCCCTTGATGGACCTCATGAGATCAACACCTTGGGATTTCGAGTAGAGTCCTTTCATATCAATGCCAGATCTGGCGATGGAGCAATTCACCTGCTCACCGTCGACGCCTCTCAAGGACAGAATAGGCGCGTCATCGTTCAGGCCTTCCTGATTAACAGTGGCAGGACGCCAGCGGTGGACAAGATCAACCTCCTGATTGAACAAATCGAGCGGAGCTGCTCCATGCTCGGGAACCCGAACCCGGACTATCCCAGATTCGACGGGTTCATCATTACGCACTGGGAGGACGACCACTATGTTGGGCGTGAGCAATGGGTTTGGGATGGTATTATTGAAGATCGCAGACGTCCGGTTAACTTTGCCTGGTACAATCCTCGTGCTTATTATTATGCCGACTATACACCGAAAAGTATCCCCTACTCGCCTTGCGCCTGGCGATCCAAGTCCACGTTTCAACTCAATGGTGTTGGAAATTTGTAAGCAGGAGACGAAGCATACAACATCACGAGAGTCCGGACAGGATGGGAGAGCATGCTCGGGAGAAGTCTTTTCCGTCGGTACACGGAGCCACCCTTCACAAACGACCGCTTCATTGCGAACGACCTCGAAATCGACAACTAAGACGCGCTTCTTGAAAATGCTGCCAGCATTATCGGCAATCGAATCCAATTGCCAGACAAGCCAATCGTGGTCGATTTACCAAACAATCACGCGCCGGCCTTGTACTGCGTTTCTGCCGAGCAGCATGTTCTCGGCAGCGCCAATACCTTCCATATTCTAAAAGGGACCTATTGAGGCGTTGCTGCACGGCGAAGGTGCGACTATGCAACTCGCCACCGGCATCTCCATCGTCCCGCCTGATCCAGCCATGGCCGCAGACAAGGTCAATGAGTTCAACATTACTGAAGATCATAGATCATCGGTATGCAACTCTTGGCACGGGTATTGGCCGTTGTTCATAAACGTAACGGAAAAGCAGGATGATGCGTGGCCGCCAAAGGAGAGAGGCAACAGCTGGGAGGGCTTCGCGAATCGGTGGGCTAGTATTGGAGATGCAAAGACGTCAAAGGCCATGGGCATATGGGCCAAGAGGATACGCTATGACGCAGAGAGCATCGCGTTGGATCAGAAGGACGAGAAGCTAAAGGGCACATTTCAGCCATTGAGGGGAGTTGCGCCAAAGAAGTTGTTGAAAATGTTTGAGCATTTGATACCGGCGCTCCCGCTGGTAGCGGTAAGATATCTTTTGGTATACTTTATAAAGCATTGATTAGAAGTTTATATTGCTAAACAGTGGGGGACGAGTCTTGGTAACTACGATCCGATTCGACGCGGATTATTCGAAGCATACTCTAGCACCCAACATGAAGGCATTCCGGAGCCTCGTCGCGCTGCACGTCTTGGCTGCATGGCGAGACGGCAAGAGCCATACGAAGATGCGCCGAGCTGAAATGTCAGCGTATCAGATACGGTTTCAGCCCACCATCTCTCTAATAGGAATCAACCCCACTACTCTGTATTCCGCAAGAGTCGCCTGGACGAGCTCGACGAGTACGTCAAGAGCCCATTCGAGGACTACACAGCAGGCTTCACAAAGTCGTCGCCTTATATTTTTTAATATTTCTTTATGAAATTTTCGCCTGCTCCAAATGCTATCAGTCTTGCATAGGTATACTACGATATATACGAGGTAGGTAACTCACCTAAGCCAACTACAGGGGTCAGAGGTCTCCGTCAGCTTGATCCCTGCTTCTCCAATTCTTCGCCTTTGCGGCCCAACCGCGCTGCAACCGAGCTCGTCTTTAATCTGTACACTCTTGTCCCAATACCACAGCCGACTCGGACATGCAAAAAAAAAGAGAAAAAAACGCAACTGAAATTCCGAATAAAGACAACTTCAACACATTTCGTTTCTGTCGCTTTACCCATGGCAAGGTGCCTATATACTTGATTATGTGGCTCATCAATACCAAGACGCTGCGGCTGGAACAAGTTGTCGATGAGACACAATGCGTGTTTGTCATTCTTTCCCATACCTGGGCCCCAGCCGGCCAAGAGGTGAATTTCCAGGATATGCAAAACCTGGATTTCGCATCGACCAAGCCAGGCTTCGAGAAGATCAGAAAAACGTGCAACATCGCGTCGCGCATGTTCAAGCATGTGTGGATCGACACATGCTGCATCGACAAGACAAGCAGTGCCGAGCTGAGTGAGGCCATCAACTCCATGTTTCGCTGGTATCGGTGCGCAGAAGTCTGTTATGTCTATCTGTCCGATCTCGATCCACTGCCGAACAACCTCAAGGAACGAGACAGACGGACACAGTTGGTGCAGAGGCTTCCCGGCTGCAAATGGTTCACTCGCGGTTGGACCCTGCAGGAATTGATTGCCCCCAGAAAACTTGTGTTCTTCGACAGGGAGTGGGCTTTTGTCGGCGAAAAGTCTGACTTGGAAGGCAGTTTGTCGGACATCACCAGAATAGACGAGTCTGTATTAAGGGATAGTTCGAACCTGCATTCTATCCCCGTTGCAAGGAGGATGTCCTGGGCAGCGCACCGGCAGACCACGCGCGTCGAGGACATGGCCTATTGCTTGTTAGGGGTCTTCGATATCAGCATGCCCCTGCTGTATGGAGAGGAATCAAAAGCCTTCTTACGATTACAGCAGCAGATCATCAGCGAGAACTCGGACATGAGTCTTTTCGCCTGGCAGTCTGACGACGATCGTGTTTTCAGTGGAATATTCGCAGATTCTCCAGACCAATTCGTCCACTGCGCTACTTTGAAAAGACAGCCGAACGTGTTCGATCAGATGAATGAGGTAGTCATTACAAATATCGGCGTCCGACTACACGTTGGTCTCCGCAAGTTGCTGGGGGCACCTCCGCAGAGCGCTGGCCTGAGGGGTTCGGAGAACGATTTCCTGCTTACTCTGGAATGCGCAGAAGAGAGTAGGCGTACAAACGGGAAGCAGTGGTTGGCGATATATCTCAAGAGGTTTGGGCAAACATATGTCAGGTGGAATCCGCACAGCACCGCCACCTCGTCATCACAGCGGTACTGGCCAAGGAGACAAGCAGCGGCGCCGGTATATATCCACACGCGGCTGTTTCCTGACGACGTAGAACGGATCCGTTCCTCGCTTGATACTGGAATCGTCATAAGGTATGCTGAACCTCTTGTAAGCCGAATACGTGCGCGGGCCGGCAAGCCATCTTCGGCTTACGATGGTACTACTATTCACCCCGAGGGCCGCCTCGCAGGCGATCCACAATCCTCACCAGAAGTCGTGAAAGGAGCCGTGTTCCACACCCAAGGACAAGAGAACTTTCTTGGGATCCATCACCTCGATCTCCAACTCGGGGAAGATGCTGAAGATTTGGTGCCGATAGCTCTCCTCTTTTCCTTGCAGTGGACCGGAACTTCGCTCAAGCTCAATTGCATTCCCTTCGACGGCGACTCAACGATTATGCAATACGCTCCGCAGGATTGTCCGTCTACGGAACAGGAATGCTTGGATGAGGTCAGAGATATCTTGCTTACCCACTATTCCGACCTGTCTGGCTTGCTCGATCCAAGAGCTTTGCCATCTATGGTCGCATTCTACAACAAAGCGCAACCTGGAAAGACGATTAAAATATTTGTGCAGGAAGATAGGAGTCTATTACCCGTATCTGGTCGAGCGAAGAAATATTTGAGTGTCATTGTCTCAGTCGAGGAAACTTGAAAGAAGGCATGATTAGGAAAGAATTGGCTTAGTCGAGAACGGACCGAAGCTGAATGCAAATGAAATCTGAACAGTAATGGATAGGCGATTCCAATTCCAATCCATACCAACCGCTTCTTAAGCCGGATAAACAACAGCTTGTCCCCCTGTTCCGATGTTTTCTAGAGTCCCCCATACAATCGATGGGCCAGGCAGGTCACTCAAGTCCAATACTTGCATCATCTCCTCCAAACGCTCAGCTGACACCCCACAGCAAAAGACCTGCCTGAAAACTAAGCAATCCTGGCCACAATACTACTTTTAACGAAGGCTTTTGATTCCCTATAATCGCTGTTGACCTTGTTATGCTATTTTTACTTTTTGCAGTAGTCATCAACCTTCGGGACCGAGACGCTTATACATCTCGTTCGTTTCAGTGAAACCTCTAGGTTAGCGTGATCCTTCAAAGATCTCGGCCCCTCCCTTTTTCATGTCGAATCCCTGACTAATTTGTTAGCTGCGGCATGGTCAACGAACACGGCGCCGGCTACCTAGTCTAGCACGTGTGGGCGGCAACGGGAATAGTCGCTCGGGGACCACTCTGCCTGTCTGTCAGACCATAGTCGGGCACATTTACAAAGTATAGGCAGCATACAGGGATCATTCGGCATGATTGAAGGATTGTCCAATCTCTTGATAAACGGGCCGTTACGCCATCCTGGCTCTCTCTTGAGCCGTTCTATGGCCATGCTGTAGGATTCACGTCGTGGTATAAAGAACCAAGATGCGCATGTCGACAATGTTGTGGTTTACATAGTCACTGCACATCGCATATTCACCATGCATTTCCGTGTTCTGCTTCCAGCTCTAGCGGCCTCGCTGCCACTTGCAGCAGCCAAGGATGTCTTTTGTCATTACATGGTATGTCTTTGCCCTTTGTTAGTATCGCGTCGGGCTCTAACCAAGAGATGCAGGTTCAAGGATTAGACTCGAGCACGACACATGCAGCGGATGATGTCAACGCCGCCATCGCCATCGGTATTGACGCGTTTGCTCTGAATGTTGGCAACGCCACAGCCTGGTGGGCGTTAGATACCATCAATCAGCTCTTCACGGCCGCCAAGGGCACCGATCTCAAGTTCTTCTTCAGTATGGACTTGGCGCAGGACTCAAACGCGTACGACTTTGTCGACCTGATCAACAAGTACATCGACGACGACAACTATTACACGTACGACAACAAGCCGTTCTTGAGCACCTTCAGCGCCGCCGGTACCGGTCCATCGTACTGGCCCGACTTCCTGGCTGAACTGAGCAGCACGGTATACTTCTTGCCATGCTTCGACGACGGCCTAGACTACTACACCAACTTTGGCAGCTGGCTGGGCGCATGGAAGGACATTGTGGACGGCGTCTTCAGCTGGGAGACCGCCTGGCCCTCCACGAGCGACACGGCCTCCAACGTGAGCACCAGCAGCGACGAGACCATCATGGCGACAGCCCACGACAACGACAAGACCTACATGATCCCGCTCTCGAGCCTGCAGTACAAGCACTGGTCCGGAAACAACTGGTACCGACCTGGCGAGGTCAACCTGCCGCAACGCATGACCGAGATCCTCGCCCTCGGCGACGCCCCCGAGTTCGTCGAGATTCTCACCTGGAACGACGCCGGAGAGTCTCACTACATCAGCACGCTACACACGGAAGGCCTGGACGCGACCATCGAGGCCTACGCCAACGATGACCAGACTCCCCACACGGGATGGCAGTCGCTCTTCAAGTCCTTCATCACGGCGTACAAGGCCGGCGTCACCGCCGCCGGCATGCGCCCGCCCTCGGGAACTGATATCATCGGCTCCATGTGGTACCGCACCATTCTCACCACCGCCTCGTGCTCAACCGACAGCATGGGCAAGCCGTCGGGCTCCGGAGCCGCCAAGGACGCCGTCAACTGGGCCATCGTGGTCAACGACGACGTGTCGGACGTGACGGCCCAGGTCTGGAGCGGCGGCCAGCTCATCTGGAAGAGCGCGCTGTCCGCTGGCCTGAACTACTTTAGCACGCCCGGTATGCAGACGGGCATCCAGTATATCGAGGTCGTCGACTCGGACTTCAACATTCTGTACTCTGCGCAGGGAACCGTGGACGTGGTGGCAGAGATCTCGTCTGGCGATGTTTGTAACTACAACTACCAGGTTGCAGAGCTGGTAGCTAAATCGTAGACCTTTGAGGGGTATTATAGGATCTATTATCAAGGAATTATTTTACTTTATTCGCAGATAGGTATTGGCAAATCATCATTTTGAATAGTGCGATATGAGCCTGTGGCATTTGACAGGCGCCATGGCATTCTCGGTGAAGATCACTTTTTTACCCTCATACTATAGCATACATGAGCAGCGACAGCCAACGGTCTCAACTCCCATCCAGGAGTCGATACCTTGTTCACCAAAGCAGTTGCCGTTTTTGATCGGCTCAGTGATCAACTCATGCCTCGTAGCATGGTCGAGGTATACCTAGATCGGATCCACGCCAAGTATATTATGTCACCATGTTAATGAATATTGTTTGTAGCTTTCGCTGTCACATCTTTTTCTTTAAGCCATTCTCATAACTCGCAATTTCGAACATGCGACTTGATAGCGTTTCGAGTATATGAAATGGCGCGACGAGAGTAGAATTAGCTATAAGTCATTTATACTTGGCTTTTTCTTCCAGCCCCAAGGTCAGGGTGATACGTACTTTTAGAAGGCGGGTGATGTTTGAAGTGTTCTTGTAATCTTCACGGTTGCCATGAGCGTAGATGCCTACGTAAGCATGCAGATACAACCAGACCTAGCAGCTGCTACTTTGCACCCTACATGATATTTGAGCAAATGTGAAGAGATTCCGCGTTCGTGATGGAATTGGAATAATGCACCCTTCCTCGGCCGGATCCCGGCACGCACATGCTGAATCCAATTTGCGCAAGCCTTGCCGCTTCTTTCTTATGCGGTGGTAATCTCCAGGCGATGACTAGGCGATGGTAGTGTACAATTTTCCGGTAAGCATATCGCGATCCAGAAAGGCTTTGGAATCTCGCCCAAAGAATTCTTTTCGAGACTTTTATAGGTCCCAGTGGAAAGTAGCATGACAAAGCGGGGGACAGAATGGTAAGGCTGTGCTATCATCATTCCTCGATTTTGGAAACTCCAGGGTACAAGTGGGGCGGATTGGACTGTCAAAACGCTCGTTTTCGATCTGTGATCTGATGTTAGAATTTTGAAATTACAAGACCGAGTCCGCTAGGAGTTAACAGGAGTAAGAGGTCCCAGAGGAGTTAGCGAGCGTCTTCTGCCCTGGATCCATTGGTCTCTCGTCCGCTTGGTGCCAGAAGCAATAGCTCATATGAAACTTCTTTATTCGCTTGCTGTCTCTGTATCCGTAGGTCATGATACATACCATTATATTGAACCCCCAAGAATATCAGGGCACGTATAATTATACTAGACCACTCAGACTACCAGGGTATCTTGTCAATGCTTGTTCACAGGGAACCCACATGAATGTGTGGAGCAATACGTATTGCTCTGTAACCCACATGAATGTGCGGAGCAATACGTATTGCTCTTTACTCGACCAACCAATGCTTGACAATGGGTTTTGTCTAACGATGCACCTCAACTATTTCTTCGGATCGATATCTCGTACCAGGCTCTTTCCCCGGATCCTCTCTTTTTTCTTTTTGACAACCAAAACACTTCTCTCATAACTTTATATCGCATCGTTGTCCTCTTTTTTCGACGTGCTGCGTGGCACTCAAAGCATTCGAGCCTCATATCCCCAAAACATGGCATCATCCGAGCCCATCCCACCGGCAGTAATTGTGGGGATCGCCGTGGGATTGCCGTCTTTGATGATGGCACTGATCTCCCTCTGGTTGGCTTACCTTACTTACATACACGCAACAAACGCAGCAAACCTCGGGCGACGGCACGTGCCGAATGCTATTCCTCTGCTACCACTGCACCATACGCACAACGCAGCTGCGGATCAACCCTTGAACCCCTACGCCAGGTTGCTTTCCCACGTCCTGCCACTCTTGCTCGCGCCCTCTGCTGGCGCCTCTCAATCCTAGACAACGTTGAAAGGACTCGAGGAATCCCGCAATCCCTTTCTGGATTGTACGTGATTTCAAGACGATGTGAAGTACATACATTTAAGCTAATACTGTCCTAAGCTTTGTTTTCAAGACACTTCTCGACTGTCAAGCGAATCGAACCCGAGTGCGGATACCATATGCCGACTATATAGAACAATTGCCAGGGCCTTGAAACATCAGTCTTCCTAGAAAAAGACGATGATATCTGCGTCAGACAAGATGGTGGGGTTAGCTCTCGTGTGGTAGATGCATTATACCTACGAGTTACCTCCCTATGTACCTACCTACCTAGCCTAGATATCAACTATTATATCTAATAACAAGTGCTGCGCGCATACTGAGATTAGGCCACTCAATTATAAATGAAAGAAACAGTTCTTCTACTATTACACGTAATCTTGTATTTATTATTTGTTAGTTATTTGCAATGTGTCTCAATCACCTCGACAGTAGCGACAGGTCAGTCTTTCTTTCATGAATTATCGTCGGCTGGCTTGAAGACAAACCCAAGATGACGACGTACTCGATTGCCAATCTAGCAACTGGTGAATTGCCCTTCAGATTCCTGTTCTTTTCCCCACACTTGCCCTAACCTTCCATTGAAACGGGATCTGGCATTTAGAACAGTCCTACACTTCCCAGGGTCGGTAGTCAGGGTGGCCTTCAACACTGCAGAGTGTTCCCTCCTAATCGCCTCACCTCAGAGCCGGGATGACATCGCCCGACCAAAGGTTGTCGGGCTGCCAGGTGTGTCCAGATTCGGCTAATGCTGACGCAAGGCATTCAGCAAGCGGCCTTGTGCTGCAAGGTCTGGCTCAGTACTCACAGCCCCCATGACAATCGGTACATCCGAAGCCCGCATCGTAGGCGATAGGTGGGGCATCTCGAATAGATGGGCTATTCATTCTAGAGACTTTCCTTCTTGCCTGTTTGAAAGCATTTTTTCGACAAGTTTCCCTGTAAATATTTTACTCCGAGCAGAATTGTATGAGCTTGGTCTGCTAGTAGAAGTGCGCCACGACGACTATATTCGTAATCTAGCTTAAGAAACATTAGAACAATGTTTCATCTGTCTATCGCATGTGCTCTGTGTACTGCTCGCTGTGCCAACTACAGCGTCGAGCACAATCTGAAATGTAGAAGGGGCAACAACTCCACACGGTAGCAATGAAGGGACTTAAATTATAGCGCAAAGAGAGAAACGAAAGCATATTCTGAAGGGGGTACGCAAGGCGGGGCCGTCCTTTCAGCCAGAGATCTCGGACGTGGCGATTGTTGCACTCCGTACCTCTGCCCTTATTCGCACTTCTCCACTCCAATGTGTTATATAGGACAAGAATTCGTGCTCATTCTCCGACATTCTTTTATTTCTTTATCACGTCTCGGGATGCAAGTCTACATGCGAAACTCAGTAATGTTATCTTTTTAGCCTGTTTCTCCTGCAGTTATAGTGGGAATTGTTGTCGGATTGCCCTCTCTTCTGATAGCTCTCATCTCGCTATGGCTGGCCTACTTGACCTTCAAACACGCTCACTCACCCCTATACAGTCGTCCGAGCACAGCGCCTTTACTTCCACAACATCTTGATCATGTGGAATTGGAATCTGTCCCGCGACTCGACGTCGACCTCCCCGATGTTCCCCTACTGCCGCTATCTGCTGTCTAAGGTCAGAGGCACAGCGCACAGCCGACGCGGATATATTCCTCTCCCGAAGTATGCATCTCTTGACCAACGAAAAAGTCGTTTCATTCCAATTGCAAGTCTTGCTGACACGACGCCGCGGACACCAGGCCAAGACTCCTACTACCGATCCACGACTAGAAACACCAAGTGGTGGCTCCACACCAGTCTACGCTATAAGTTCGACTATAATCATACTTGAATTCATGGCGCTACCAGGTGGAGGCTCCTGGATATAAGAGTGGGACAGTATAGGTAGAAAGTACTTACACCGGACGTAAGATTCGGTACTTCGTGTGGACCAGCAACCCATACCCAGCCGTCGCCTCTCATATCGATATGCCTAGGTTTATAAAAATTGGCTTGATGTCAGCGTTATCCTTCTACTTGAATACTGTCTGCAAAATATTTAGTAGAGACATATGCGCATATTCAGTGCAGTGTATCAATCGTCATTCAAATTAAATCACCAGACGGATAATCGGCCGCTGCTCTATGAATGAAGCGTCCTGTCACTAACAACCATCAACACAAAAAGGTATCTCCACAACAAGCTTCCATTACTTCGTGCCAGACTTATACCACAGCCGTTTTCTGCCCAGCACAAGCTCTGATATTGTACATTACATCTTAATCGAATCTTCCACCCCCGCAGCAGAAAAAGAAGTCGTGCCATTGAGCACTCGCCCGCCAACATGGAGCACTGAAAAGGTAAAAACGAGAAAGAAAACAATTTTGAATCGGAGACCGCATATCCCCACCAACTCCAGAAAAGTCTTCATGATCGTGGACCGTATCTTCGAAAGCCGTCAAGAAGAATCAGTCGCCTGTACTCGACGTCCGCAACAAGGTACAGAGGGCGACAAAAAACGTAGAAAATTAATTCCAAACGTGACGTAAAACGAAGTGTAGTCGTTTTGATCATGTGTAAATGAGCCGGCCAGCTACAGCTTGCGGAACAAAAACGCCGACCGAGTCGTAAAATGCATGGAAAGCAGGGCATGAGTTCCCGCATGCGCCACGCAATGTGTATATACAGCTTCAAAGAAGCAATCTGTTTTTAAAACCGTCCAGCACCATGGCTGTCGTAGCCGGGCTGCGGTTGCTCGTCAGAGTCGAGTCGCTTGCGCCAGTCAGCAAGACTCTCGCTTAGGCCGAGACCAACGCCCTCCTCGCTCTTCTTGTTGGCACCGTCAAAGTCAAAGGCGGTCGACAGTCGGTAGTTCTCATTGGTGGCCTCCCATTTGGTCCTCAACTGATCGAGTTCGTCGGCCAGGTTGTCGAGCGCAGTGCTGTTTCTAGCATCACCGAGTCCACCATAGACGCTGCCGGCCTCGGAGCTTTCCTGGCGGTGATGACCCACGTGGTTCATACTGGGTGTTGCTGTCGCCTCGGAACCTATGCTGGGCGCCTGTCGACTTTGCCTGCGATAGTGGTCGACCGAGTTCTCGACTTGGTCCAAAAGCAAGCCAACCTTGTGCTCTGCATCCTGAGCACGCTTCTCCAGTTGTGCGTTCTCCTGCTGCATCTGCTCAAGTCCCTTTTGCATCATTACGAGGCGCTGTGTGGCATCGCCAGTCATCTGTTTGGCATGGTCACGCTCAAGCCTGGCTGTGTCGAGCTCTTGAGTTATCTCAGCGAGCTGTGCCTCCATATCAGATGAAGCAGCCTTGACCTGCTCCTGCAGAGTCTCAATCTTCTGCTCGAGAAGGGAGCGTTGGCTGTCCCAATCCGCTGGTGCGGCGTCGCTACTGGCCGAGGCATTCATGGACTTCTCCTCGAGCTCCAGATTTTCGTTCTTGAGGCGAGCGTTGTCGGACTTAGATTTGGATAGCTCATCCTTCATTCGCTTGAGCATCTTCTCAGTACCCTTGACGTAGTGAACAGCTGATTGGTAATCACTCTCGAGTTGCGTAATTCTTTCCCTGTATGTCGCCTCAGTCTGCTGAACCTGCAAGTCGAAGTTTTGCCGGAGGTCCTCATTTGCGGCTCGAGCTTCCATTAGCTGCTGTTCGAGATCGCCAGCTGGGGAGTCGTTTCTCGAGTTGATACCCCTGACGCGTGCAAGGCCAGTAGGGCTGATACCTCTTTCGGTCAAGATGTCCTTGAGCGTATTATGTTGAACCGTCATGGCATTCGTCTCGAGTTGCTGGTTGGCCAGTTGGTGCTTCAAGTCCGAGCTCATGGCCTGGAGCGTTTGGGTATCCTTGAGGGCGGCTTGTAGCTGTCTGCGGATCGTGACGCCTTCGCGGCTGGACTGCTCTTGGTATGCTTCCAAACCAGCAATTCGATCTTCAGCGCTGCGTAGCTTGTCCGAAGCCGCATCCGCTTCCTGCTGGTACTTCTTAACCAAATTGTTTGCAGAATTGACCTGGTTCTGAAGTGCGGCCATACGTTCCGCGTCAACCTGCTTAGACTTGACGCCATTTTGTGAGATCTTGTCGAGACCGGAAATGACAGCCAGACGGTGAGTCTTGGCCTCGTTTGCATGTCTCTCGGCGAGTTCCTCGGCGTCGCGCAGCCGTTGACTAACGGCCACCAGCTCAGCAGTCTGCGCTTCATATTCAGCCTTGAGCTTGGTGAGCCTCGACTCGATCGTCTCTCTCGCAGCCCGCTCTTCCTCCAGCTTTGATTCAAGATGTGTTCTCATGTCCTCCGACGCTGCAACAGCTGCACGAAGGGAGTCTAGGTCTGCTCCGCTGTCATCCTCAGTCAAGTCGCGGGCTTCGTATTTGCCGCGGAGGTCAGAATGTTCAACTCGCAGCGCATCTAGAGCGGCAGCCGCTTCGGCACCAGTGGTCGCATGATCACGAGACTCCCGTTGAGCGATGTGCAACTCGGCTCTCAATGACTGCAACTCGAGAGACGTCTGCTGTTTGTACGTCTCAAGGTCCGACATGCGCTTCTGTGCGGCAGTCGCAGTATCGTCAGCCAATTGTCGTGCGCGCTTCTCAGCCGCGAGGTCAGAGTTGATACGCTCGAGGGAATTTTGTAGATCCCTCCGAAGATTCAACGCTGCGGCTAGCTTCCGATTGGTTTCGTGGCTGCGGAAGCTCTCATCGCGATCACTATCCAATTGAGGTGTACTAGAAGCGCTGCCCGTGTGCGCCGCCATCTTGGCCTTTGCGTATATTGCCTCTTGGACCGCAGCGTCTCGTTGACGTTCAGCCTCGGCAATCTGTTTCGCAGCTATAACGGCCTGCTTGTCCACGGAATTTTGTACATTGGTCAATTCTTGCCTCATCGCAAGTAACGCTTCGATTAGAGGTCTGTCTTCATCGTCGAAGCTTTCTGCGCGACTTTCCAGGGTGGGACTCATAGCAGCGCTTGGGGTGTATCCTGACTTGCGTGCCAGTTCAAGCTCAGATGCGTACCAAGCATTGCGGTTTCGAGCGGCGTCAAGCTCCTTAAGTAGAACGACGGTCTGCGAGTTGCGTCCTGAGCTTCTGCGATTCACAGGGTTACTGTTTTGTCTCGTAGGCGGTGGCGGCGAGGCTGGCCGGTTGGCAATGATCTTTTGGCTGGGTTCCGTGATACTGTCCACAGATCCCTGGCCTCTGGTCTGCCGCGTCGACCTGGTCTTGCTATTTTCCATGGCAGTAGGGGGGTTCTCAGGCTTGCGACCCTGATTAGGGGTACGACGGCCATTCGTGGCTGCGGCAGCGGCAGCACCAGTGACAGCGCCGGCAGCAGCGGCAGCAGGCACCTCTTCTCTGATGACATCTCGTAGAATCGGTGACTGGTTCCGTAGGTTGGGACTTGATGAACCCGAGCCAGCCGCGTCTCTCTCTATACGCTCTTTGGATGCGTTGCGAGCTCTGCCGTTGGCATTGACATTAGGTTTTGGAGGTTGACCTTGGGGTGGAGGTCCAACTGGTCCCGGAGGGGGCGGTGCCATTCTTGGAAGTTTAGAACTGCCAGCAGGGCCATCCAATTGAGGGCCGTTGAGCCCCTTTGATGGACTTGTTGGGCGGCCAGCTTCCTGTGGACGCCTTTGACCTGGGCCGTTTGAGCCGTCTCGAGCCGGAAGAGCTCGTTGGCCTCCAGCGACATCTTCACTGCCGCTTGGCCTCCTCTGCTGTTGCATCTTCTGTGTGTTTGACTGTATCTGAGCGTCATTGGGATATCGGATCTTGGTCGTGTCAAGCACATAGACGATAGACAAGTCGTTGACTTGAGTTGTCGCCGAGCTCGGTTCGCCGCCGACTACGACAACCGACTTGCCAACGGTCGTCATGCTATGGCCGGAACGAGGCGATGGCGTCGGGCCCATGTTTTGAAAAGTGTACCATCGCCGAGAAGAGATTCGGAAGGCAGCCAGATCACCCAGGTCGGCACCCTCCTCCGTACGTCCACCGAAGATATACATCACATCATCGACGAGTGCAGCAGCGTGACCTTCGCGAGGGACGGGAATGTATCCTATACAGTCCAGTTGCGTCCACTGAACGGCGGCCGGGTCGAAGCACCAAACGTCGTTGAACCACTGGAAGCCGTTCGTACCGCCAAAGCTACATCAGATAATCAGCATTTGCACCCGCATCCTGGTAATCGGTTGTTTCCTTACAGATACATCTTGTCATTGTAAGTAATGACTGTGTGGTTCGTTCGCGCTGGGGGCACTTTGCCCTTTGGCGAGACGTTGTTCTCATTGTTCTCAACGAGGATTTCCCATCGATTGGTTGGCAATTGCAGCTGGTTGAGATCAAAGGCGGCAAGATCGTTCATAAAGTAGCCCTCGATCTGGCCACCAAAGATGAAGATTTTTGATCCTATGATATTGAGCGAATGACCGTAGCGCCCCGACGGCCGCGATCCGGCTGGCAAGGCCCTCGACCACTGTCTCGTTGCTGCATATATTATTAGCATCCAGACTCCCAGAATTCAGTTCTTTCGTGACGGGGGATACTCACATGTATTGAGCAGGTAAAGTGTTTCGTCCAACACGTCAGCTTCATCGATCTTGGTGTCACCACCATAGACAATGAATGCATTACCAACAAGCAAAGAAGCATGTCCTACTCTTGGCCCCGGACCCTCTGCGGTAGTGGGCAGTGGGTAGCATGACATATTACCGCCTGCCTCGATCATCCACAAATCGCCCTTGACAGTGGAACTGTTGATGAGACCTCCCATGACGTAAATGTCACCTTCTTTAGACGAGACGCTGTTTACTGCAGCTCCATACCGCGGGAAGGGGCTCGGAATCGATGAAGTGTAGTTGAGCCTTCTTTGCGACCACGGAAATAATGAGGCATTCGGGTTTGACTGGGGGGCATTGCGAAGCTGTTGACAAGGCGCATTAGCATCTTTCTGACTGGTACAATTTCTGACACAAGAGATCACTCACAGGCAGGTCACTTTGGGCAAACTGCTGCGACTGCTGGGGAGGCTCCCGCTGTTGCTGCTGGAGCTGCTGTGGCGGCGCCTGGGCCGGCTCTGGCGCCCGGCGCACAGCATATTTCTCGACATCTTGGATCGGGCTGCTTTCGTCTACGGAGTTGAGACTACCGGTCGGTGTTGATCGCGCAGCCTTTTCATCCCGTACAACTCGGGCAGCGGCGCCAGCAGAACCGTTGGATCCAGAAGAAGGTGGACCATCCCGGCCTTGTGCGTTTCTGTCCTGCTGCTGGTTCTTTTTCGATTTGAAGAGAAAGGCCATGGCGAGCTAGAGCAAGGTCTCGCAAGGAGACACGATGCAATTGCGGGCGTTGGAAATGCAATCGGAGTTCCGCCAGGCCAGCAGCGACAATGGGCGACGGGATTTCGAAGCTCGACGACGGGATGTGACGTGCCGCAAGAACACCAGGTATCGTGGCTCAAGACGAGAGGAGTCTGCCGCTGTCGCCGCAGTGGTCGCGCTGTGGATCGTCGAGAGTCGGGATGGCTGGGGATTTCATGGAGGTTGGCAGTGGGCTTTTTGGGGGCGTCGTCAAATTCCCAGGGTCCTGGCCCAAAAAAATTAAGACACTGTCAAAGTTGTCGCAGTAGTTTCTTTGCGCAGCCTCTCAATATTGTTTCCGACTGCAACACCGGGAAATGCGAGAAGAGAAGAGAATGAAGATCCCAAGAGCAGGTTGGGCGCAAGAATCAAATCAATCGATCGGCGTCGTGATGGGAAAGACCTGGCGCAGGGCGGCTGGAAAGGAGCAGTTGATCTATTACAAAAGTCGGGTATCGAACAGGGAAGGAAGCCACTGCAACTTTGGGGTCTATCGTCGTTCCTCCTTATCTCGGTTTTTAAGTCCGGACGGCGAAATAAATCAAAACCGAGTGCGGTTTGGTCGTGAAGCTGGCAGTTGAGTCGTAAAATTCGAGGTCGTCGCCCGCCTTGCCGAGGAAAGAATTAATGGCAGTGAAGGAGAGGGTTTGACAAATTGCAGCCAGCAATGGGGGGGTGGGTGATGGCCAGACAGGGGAGAGAAAAGAAAAAAAGTTCCCAGATCAAACTGGACTTCCGACGATAGGTGAGCAACGAGCTTCGGGAGCGCCAAGGCCAACAACGATATGCAGGAAGTGGGCTACCTAGTATTTCCCGGGGGGGTGTGCACCTGGCGACATGGACGGGATGGGAACAAATGCAAATTTCCAAAATGCTCATCCAGGGGTTTTCCCCCATCCAGAACAGAGACAGACGGTCTCCTTCTGAGAAAGCTGGCGTGGTGCAGTGCGTGCGCGCGAGCGAGCGAGAGAGGGAAAGGCGGCTGGGGCTACCTTAGCAGATGGGGGCCCGTAGGTAAGTAAGGTAGCGGCGCACGCCTTGAATCATTCAATTCGTTCACCCATTCATCATCCAGTCACCCCCAACCCAACTTGAACTGCCTGAGCCTGCGGCCCTGATTGAAATGTTGAAGGGGAGTGGAGGGAGGGGGGGGCCCATGATGGATCAACTGTCGATTGCATGGGGCTGCCACCACTGACCACTATAACAAGTGGCCAGTGCTCACTGATCACTGCGACCAAACTGTTTCTTCTGCTAGCACAAAAGTGTATCGCCCGGCTTGGGATGCTACGTTTCCAACAGGAATCCAGTCCATCCCGGGTCTGCCACTACACTACGGATACCACTCTGTACAGTACATACCGTACTACGACATGCCATTATGCACACGGCCCGTTGCTCGACGCATCCTTCAGAATGTTCTAACCTGCCCGATGGTTCTGTCGATTACTCATGCGACTAGAAACAAAGTCTATCGCCCACCGTTGGGAGTTTCGATGCCAGCCAGTTCTATTGTTAGATCTCCGAGGTCTGGGACTGCCCGTCATGCTGTGCACACTACACGTACAGAGTACAATACCAGATCTGTATCCGTTTGACGCTACAACCGCGTCCCGCATGCTGGCTGGCTGGATCGGAGAGCCTATCCAAGGGACCAAGCAACAAGGTCGAGGTGCCCTCGGTGACATGCCATGCACATTCATCTCTCACAGGTCTCGGCGAATCACTCGTGCATGTGGCCTGAGAGCACCTTGCTCGCCAGGGGTCCCTCCGACCCCCAATCTTGATAGGTCATCGAGTTTGTGACGGAAATTGTTCTCAAGCGATTGTCATGAGATATTGCCCGAAGCAATAGAGCTCATGATATTCCTTGGCTCCATGTCTCCGTCCGCGATATTGAGAATTACCAAAAACATCTGGCTGTGGTGGAATCTATCATCTTCCTACGCTCTGGCCAGCCAAGGTTTCCCCATAGAACGTCTAGGTATGCATACTTTCAGTAATTAGCAGGTAGGTACGAGTAGTTGGCCGGGTCAGTGCGCTGCTGCTGTTGGTTCAAAGTGTAGACGTGTCAAGGAATGTTTTCTGTTGCATGGGCCGGCAGAAATATATACTGCCAATAATCCCATCAACTGCCCCGTGGAAAGTCGACGCAACATCTGCCATTATACGAGGCAACCTGCTTCGGAGCTGCCACTGTGTGAGGCTGGATAGATGGGTCCCCAAGCCAAGCCCCGAGGGGCTGCAGAGCTGTCGTAATCCATACAGATCTCGGCGATGCGTAACAAAAGACAACTTGTCCTAACGCGCAGGCGATGCAGCCCCTTACATAGGCGCGGTTATAAGGTAGGTAGCCCAACGGCCTAACCAAGGTACATCATTAGCACCTATGCGGGCACCCTGATGCCGTAACCAGCCAAGCCAGCTTCTCCTGTCTAAGCACCTAGTGCAGAAGGGGCCGACCACCTGGAGACCAATGAGGGAGGGAGGCCTGGGAATAAGCAACAAGATCGAACAGCTATCTGAGATTTTTTTCAGCCTATCTTGCCGATTATCGTCAGAATGCGTACAGAATTTCATGCGCCATTCCGTTAGCTTGGGAACGGAAGAACACAGTGGCGTTCCTTTGTGCATCAAACTCAATTGATTTGCATCGCGCACAATACGCAACCAGCTGGTCCGCGCGATGCCGAGTAGGTATACAGCTGAGATGATCGAACGTGCCAACGTGCGAGATGCCAACTACTGTATGCAATACTCGAAATTCGTGACATCACCGGTTCTCAGGACAGATGTCCATGTGCGATCAAATAACCAACGTTGATTATATTCGAGACCATCCGACTTGATCTCAACCCACTACATCGTAGAGTCGTGGGCAAATCCGATCAGTATAAACTTTACGCCCGTCAATATCACCCGAGCCATACATACAACATGACGCATGCTGCAAGAGTTACAGTATTGGTTCTAGATGGAAACTTTCTTCACACCGAGATGCAACCAAGCCTCATCCCCAATGACCACTACGATTCGTGGATGGCTCAAAATATAGACATGCACACCTCATACACCGTACAACAGGGTTTTGCGGGAAGATACGGCGCACTGTCGAATGTTTACACCTGAACCAACAGGTCGACGCAGTACGGCGTACGGAATATCCACAGCGACAAGTATTCCGGAACTATCTATATCAATACCCAAGTAGGCAGCTGTAAACATTTAGCCACGTGGATATTCGCATTCATCACGTCAGGACCTTGGTGGTGCTACGTAATCAGATAAGAGCTTGCAAGTCCGCAACGGTTCTCGATGTTCTGATGATAGCCTAATAGTGAAAAGGGTCCAATGGATACACTCCTTGGAGGACAACTTGTCATTGTGTCATGAATATGACGTGGTCTGAATGAGGAATTAGACGCCATCCGAACACGACGTTCACAGCATACTGAAGCCGATGCGAAAATATTGAGTATAAATACGAGAACTTGGTGCTGTCTCTTGGCATGAGGGTTCTTGCCGGCGGCCGGCAGCACATATCAAAGTGGCTGAATTGGTGTCCACTCGATTACTTCAGATGCACATTGGAACTTTTGATACCATATGGAATCTGGAGTGAAGCGATCACATGCAATTCAATGGGATCGGCCATGACAACTTCATCGCCGGACGCACTGTTGCATAGAGCACCGCGATGGGGACCTCGTACAAACACCCATATACTACCCGCTCTGCCTGCAGTCGTGTATGTGCCAAGTTCTAGTTTTCCCTGCCCTCCTGCCTGCCAGGGGAAGTTTTTTGGTAAATGATAGGTCGCTGAAGCTTTCCATGAGTGATCATCTGCTGGCAACTCGAGACAAGGCATGATATAAAGGCCAACAACAACTTTGCCAGTCCATGGTCTCCATTCATCCCACGGATCTGAAAGGACATGATCCTATGATCGCATTTCCCAAAGGGTCGACCTGAAACATCGAGGGTCCTGGTTCTCCAGTCTTAGCCGGCACGTGAAATGGTAGCTTGGATTAGGAATAGCGCAAGCCCAAGGTCCGGCTCCCCGGCTCCATAATGAATTACGTCCAGGTAGGTCCCTTGATTGCCAGCGGAATACTACTGGAAACAATCAATGCTCTAATAACCTAGTTACCACGGCGTGCCAAGTATCTACCTACCTAGTTACGGTGCGTACATGTAGGACAGCTATGCGGCTGAGGAATGGTGGTCAGCTTCAACCTCCATACCCCCCTTGTGGAGAACTTTTGCTGACCGGCAGTTGGAACTTTTGTATTGACCGTATTCAGCATACCATTATTTCTTGATCTTGGTCTTGATCTTTTGCACAGGTCAAAATATCACCCGTTTGAATGGTGGAACTTTTGTGCCTGAGAAGCAGAAGAACACTAACACAAACTAGAATCCAGGGGACCTCGTGGCTTAACCTAGATTTTTGACTCACCAAAGACACACGATATAGAGGTGGTGTTGCCCATCTCTAGGGCAAATAGATTGTCACATACTTGTAAATTGAGTACAAAGTCATTTGTTGTATACAATATAACAATATCCAATATCGAGAATTGACAAGTTATTTCCACCAAGCACTCAAAGACACGCATCACATGCCTAACCTGCCTAATGTAGGTAGGTAACCTAGCTGTCAAGCCTGCGGCCTCTTCAGCCACAGATACACCGATTAATAAGGTACTCGAGCTCAAAAGTTCAGATGGTTGGGCCAAGCTAAGGTGATAGGTTCTTGCCCCACATTTTCGCCTCGCCGGCTGGTCGCTGTTCTGTAGCCTGGGCTGCCGCTGGGGAACTGAACCCGAGTTCAAGCCGTCAGGCCGTGCAGCTGTTCGGGCACTTCATCAGTGAGCGTTTGCATCTCGACAAACGTCACTCCACGCGCCCGTGGACCCTTCGTCGCACCCAAACAAAATCCCACAGCCTCTTCCCTGTCCGTGAGGTCAGACGCATAGGTTGATTCACCCTCCACCCATCCAGACCGACCTCAATCGATAGCTGCGGAAGATGCCCAGGTAGGTCGCATTCGTCGCGCACCTGAGAGCATGCAGCATGACGACGGTTGCGCTTCAACATAGTAGCAGTGCATACCCTGCGCAAGACCAGCAATCGAATCCAGCTGTCCCAAGCTCCTCATCTCGATCCACAATGCAGCAGCAGCAGCAGCAGCAACAGCAGCCGCCGCGGAGGAGCTCGGCGGCGGGCTCCTCCACCGCAACCTCACGAGTCGCACGCGACGGACAAGCGACAGCTGCCACCATGGCCAACGGCAATTCGGCCGCCATGCCGTCCCACCAACAACATGCATCACCGAATGGTGTACAGAGGCCGTACTCAAACGCCTTGGCCAACGGCAACGACGGCTACTACACGAATGGTGCCACCATGGATGACGATGCCGCCGAGAGAAGACCTTTTACGGCCCCCGGCAACAAGCACCAGCTCACCATCCGCACCTCCTCCTTTGACGACTCGGATCGCGATCAGCCAGCGAGACGGCCGAAACCGCCGCTGATGCGGTCCAAGAGCGAGCACATGATGCGTAACTTTGATGATTCCGACCAGGACGACGAAGAGCTGCATGACTGGAGCGCGCGCCATGGCTTCGAGGACCATTATCAGTCTGAAGACATCATATCACAACTAGCGAATGTGAGTGACCCAAAGCCGTTCCCGTCTTTGCCTGACAGAGTCGTCATGGAGGCTTGACTCCCAAGGGAGCCTCTTAATGATTGTTACTGACTCTACCACCCAGAACTGGTATATGTACTACACAGACAAGCGCCATGAAACAACTGGTCATCCTAAAAGTCCCCCTTACGAGATCGAAGACTGGCGGATGAGGGACCGTCTCAAGACTGTCTCGGCGGCCCTGGCAGTGTGCCTAAACATCGGCGTCGAGCCACCCGATCAGCTCAAGACCAACCCTGGAGCCAAGCTCGAGGCCTGGCAAGATCCTTTCGCCACAAAAGCTCTCGAAAATATCGGCAAGTCTCTTCAAGCACAATATGAGAACATCTCCCTGCGCACTAGGTATAAGCAGTATTTGGACCCATCCGTCGAAGAGACCAAGAAGTTCTGCATATCGCTCCGGAGAAATGCCAAAGACGAGCGTGTCTTATTGCACTACAATGGTCATGGTGTCCCCAAACCCACTGCATCCGGCGAGATTTGGGTCTTCAACAAGAACTACACACAGTACATACCCATCTCGCTTTACGACCTGCAACACTGGCTACAAGCACCCACCATATTTGTTTGGGATTGTTCAGAGGCTGGTAATATCATTAACAACTACCACCGATTCGTGGACAAGCATGAGGATGAGGAAGAGGCACAGGCACAGGCAGATCCAAACTACGAGAAGACAAAGTACCGGTCTTACCTGCATCTTGCTGCCTGTGCTGTCAAGGAAAATCTGCCGACGAATCCAAATCTCCCTGCAGACTTGTTCACAGCATGTTTGACAACCCCGATCGAGATGGCTCTTTGGTTCTTCGTCCTTCAGAACCCGCTCAAGACTAAGCTGACCCCGGAGAGAGCAAAGAAGCTTCCTGGCCGCCTTCAAGAGAGACGGACACCGCTCGGTGAATTGAACTGGATTTTCACAGCCATCACTGATACGATCGCATGGACTTCTCTCCCAAGACAGCTATTCAGAAAGTTCTTTCGGCAAGATCTCATGGTGGCCGCCTTGTTCCGCAACTTTATACTGGCCCAGCGGATCATGACCGTCTATGGTTGCCACCCACAATCATACCCAGCCCTTCCTGATACGCACCAGCACCCGCTTTGGGAAAGTTGGGACCTGGCTGTCGATCTAGCCTTGGCACAGCTTCCAATGCTGGAAAAGAAGGAAAGCGAGGGCCTCGAGTACGAGTACCAGAGCTCCACCTTTTTCACTGAGCAGTTGACGGCCTTTGAAGTGTATCTTGCTAGGGGCGATGCCAACCTCCAAAAGCCGCCGGAGCAGCTCCCTGTGGTGCTTCAAGTCTTACTCAGTCAGCAACATAGAGTGAGGGCTTTGATATTGCTTGGCAGATTCTTGGATCTGGGACCCTGGGCCGTTCAGCTTGCTCTGAGCATAGGTATATTTCCCTATGTTCTGAAGCTTCTACAGTCAGCAGCGGCCGAGTTGAAGCCTGTCATGGTATTCATCTGGACACGTGTGTTGGCTGTTGACATCTCTTGTCAGCCTGACCTCGTCAAGGACAGCGGCTACAACTACTTTGCCCAGATCCTCAAACCGAACGAGTCACTTCCCGTAGCCAACAGTGACGAGCATAAAGCTATGTGCGCATTCGTTCTCGCCATATTGTGCAAGGGGTATAGGGCCGGCCAAGTGGTTTGCAACCAGTCAGACATCATGTCCTCTTGTCTTGTGCACTTGAAGAACGAAGACAACGTCCTCCTCCGCCAGTGGGCCTGCTTGTGCATCAGTCAGCTCTGGCAAGAGTTGCCCGACGCCAAATGGAGGGGAATCAGGGAAAATGCGCCGCTTAAGCTGGCAGCCCTGGCCAAGGACCCGTGTTGCGAAGTTCGCGCGGCCGTAGTCCATGCTTTGACCACATTCCTAGGAATCCCGGATTTGACGGATGAAGTCGCGCGGATCGAAGAGTCAATAGCTTGGACACTTCTTGATATGGCCAATGACGGAAGCCCGCTTGTTCGAAAAGAGCTCCTCGTCTTTTTGTCGCAGTTCGTTCTGCGCTATGAAAGCAAATTCCTGGTGACAGCCTATGAACAGCTTGCCGAGGAGAAGGAGTATCTGCTCTACCCTCCCCAGGATGATGGCTCTGAACAGAAAATGGGCCTCCACTACGTCAGACCCGAACACCGCAACGCTGATGGCTCGATCAAGGCTACATCCCAGGGCCTTTCTCATAATACAGTGTTTGCGGCATGCTGGAAGCATGTTCTCATACTGACAGTCGACCCGCATCCCGAAGTCCAGAACGACGCGACTGTTGTTGTGGATTACGTTCACAACGCCCTGTTAACTTCCACGACCGGTGTTTATGCTCAAGGCCTGATGGAGGAAATCACTCGGCGCATGTCAAGGATGAGGGGCCATAGAAAGCAACCCTCGTCCGTATCTCGGAATAGCATGGGCCCGGCATCGAATGCGTCTATGCATGCGGAGCCCTCTCCTGGCCTACTCAAACGTACGGCCAGTCTTCTTTTCCGTGTTCCCAGCACGATATGGGGAGGTGAAACAGCTCCCGGCGCGCCCCTGCCATCGCCCAGTCTTGTTCGTGGCGGTTCTCAAAGGATCAAGTCTGCAGCGGACTGGGCTGCTCCACCTGAACAGAATGATTTGCTGGCAGCTCCCTCACATTATCATATTGCCGAGGAACCGGTCTCGGGTGGCTTCAAGGAGCGCAAGCTCGAGGAGCTCCCCAAGCTTCCGCTGGCAAGCACCTTCCTCGATTGGTCCGTGGAATATTTCAAAGAGCCGCAGATGAAGCCCACCGAGTCTGAGGAGCCTGGAAGTACTGAGTATAATGAACGATTGTGGCGTAGATCGCGCAACGAGAACATACTGCGCGAGACCCAGCCTCAAAAGCACTTTGCCGGCACACATCGGTGGACAAATCAGCTGTGCATCATGAACAATGGCGCCCAGCCAGCCAAGCTGACATTCCATCAGTTCGAGGATCACCTCGCCGTGGCAGACGACGGCAACACCGTCAATATATGGGACTGGAAGAAGCAGCACCGGATCGGCCATTTCTCAAACGGCAACCCCGAGGGCTCCAAGGTCTGTGACATGAAGTTCATCAATGAAGATGATACGGCATTGTTGATGACGGGCTCTTCCGATGGTGTTCTCCGGGTGTACCGCAACTACGAACACGAGACGGCACCGGAACTGGCCAGTGCTTGGAGAGCGCTTACTCACATGGTCCCGAGCAACGTCAACTCTGGCATGGTGTTTGACTGGCAGCAAGTTACTGGTAAAGTCTTGGTTGCTGGTGATGTCCGCGTGATTCGTGTTTGGGCCGCAGCTTATGAGACGTGCATTATGGATATTCCAGCCCGCTCTGGTTCCTGCGTCACGTCGCTCACTTCGGACCAGATGACTGGCAATATCTTCGTTGCCGGATTCGGCGACGGTGCCGTTCGAGTCTTTGACACGCGGCTTCGCCCGCAGGAGTCTATGGTGAAGAAATGGAAAGACGACGCCGATCGCCAATGGATTAAGAGTGTTCATATGCAAAGGGGTGGTCAACGTGAGCTGGTTTCCGCCAGCAGAAATGGCAAGGTCAAGCTCTGGGATATCCGGTCAGAGAGCCCCCTGAAGACCTTTCAGGCTACCCGCGACACCGTTCGGACAGCAAGTACCCATGAGCACTTGCCCGTGTTCTCTGTGTAAGTCTACCTCGATCTTGACACTGAAGTCTATTATAGCTTGCTGATACTCTACTCCAGTGGTACTTCTGCGCACACCGTAAAGGTGCTCAACTTTGACGGACGCGAACTCTCACGCATGGAACCGTACACAAGCTTCTTGCAGCAAAACCGAGGCTCTCCCATCTCGACGACGGCATTCCACCCCCATCGCATGATTCTGGGTTGTGCTGCTCGTGGCGACCACCACATAAACCTGTTCACTTGCGCAGAGGAGAAGCCGACCGACTACTTCCGTACTCTTTGATATCTTGCTTTTCTTGTTTGCCACTTGATTTGTTCTTTGCGAAGCTCACATCTCCAGTACGGCGCCACGACTACTACATGACACGACATATAGAAGGACTGCATCATTGGATGTGAATTCCGCAACGGCAAGGGCTTTCATTTTCTGCGACTGTTGCTTCTTGGCCTATGTTTCAAGTCCTATATCAGGGGCCGGAAGATTTGCGTGCACTGCTGCTGTTGCTGCTGCTTCGAATGCATGATACGACGTAGCTGGGAATCCGTGCATTCGTGTGCCAACTTTCCATGGGCGTTTTCAAGGTCGTTTGCATTTATAAAGGAGGGGGCTCTTCATCATTGGCGGAGTTTGATGGACGGATGGTTCATTCTATTGCAGACTTAAAGTCTTGCTGGTCTTCTTTCATTCTCTCTGTTTTACCAATTTACTACTCCCATGGTCTGTCTACATGTTCTGCATTTGCCGGCTGTCTAGCACTGATATAATTTCGCCTGCCGTGTTGAGGGGGCCATGTTCATCGTAGGTAGAGACATAATTCATATGCGATGAGTTGAGTATATGTGTTTTCGGTGTCTTTTTCGTAATAAACCGGGTCTGCGGCTGGTGCTGTGCTGGTGATGACAAAATCAAATCAAATTTGTTGTTTATCTATGTGATATCTACATTAACAAAAACAATCAATGAAATGCTGACAAAATTCATATAACGAAGATGATTGTTTTCATCTTTATTGTAGACAAATATATGATCTAGTTCCGACGTCGGCATGGGCCTACATACATGTATCTATAAATGTCCTTCGGGGATATTTATAATCCATAACGATTCGCATATACGAGCTTCTGCCCGAAAACCTTTCACAGCAGTCTTGCTTGACATTGCCAAAATCAAATCCCTCAACGGATATTGGTTTCTTGCGACCTCTTGCCCTTCTCTCTGAGTCTGTAGACTTCGGATATTTCTCCTGCTGTCTCTCTGTTTGTTGATGTGAGGTTCCCAGCCGATCCAGACTCACGCTGCCAGCGGGCGCCGACTTGGACGTGTACCAAGTGTTGATATGCATTCGATCCAGCTGTTTTATTGGAGCTTTGGTGACATTGAGTATGATAAGAGCTGTGGTTAGTCATGTACGTTTGATGAATATTTCATGCTGATCCGCGTATGACTCGATTGATAAGTCGTTGGAATGCGAATTGATAATTCAGACGCATTTCCGGGAACACTATGTTTGATGCTTATAGACATACGACATTTGAAACGAATGTTTACGCGAAACTCTGTCAAATATCTCCCGTAGGTGGCTCGTGGAATGCTTATTAGACCACAACATTTCACAACATTTCACAATAGAATTGAATCGGCCAAACTGATGGAGAATCTCATGTGTATTTTATACAACTGTCCCGCATGAGTACGAGACGGCCAACTTCATTACATGCTTTTTTTTAAACCCTCAAAGTCGAAGAAAGAAGAACGCCGCTACAATGCAAAAAAATAAATCCCTTCCGCTGGGTAGATATCGGGCTTTGGGGGTATCCAATGACTGACGAGAAAAATGAGGAAAGACAGCAAAAACAACATGACGAGGACTAGCAGCATCAGCTCTCGGCCTTGTCCTCGCCACGCTTCCTCCTCTTCTTCTCGTCGTCGTCCTTGTCAAGGCCCGCCACGGCTTCGCAGTCGACGCTCACGATGCGGTGGCCGACCTTGCCGCTCTGGGGCTCGAAGACCATGGCGGTGAGCTGGCCGCCCCGGACGCAGCTGCTGTCGAGGCCGTAGCTGTACTTTTGCACTTTGAGGCCCTTCTTTGCGTCGTGGCCGTAGACGACCGTCGTCTTGTCCGAGTCGGACTTGATCTTGGCCTGGCTCTCGTTCCAGGCGTCGCTCCACGACTGGCCGTCGCGGCCCTCGGTGGGCAGCGAGACGTCGTGGTCGCCGGCCCCGTCGCCGCGCTGCTTCGATAATTCCAGCTCCTTGTCTATCTCGGCGTTGGGCACGCTGATGTGCTTCTTGGCCTGCTGCGAGGCATAGTCCTCCAGCACCTTCTTGATCCTCTGGCGCCGCACCTGCTCGGCGGGATAGACGAGGGTCCGCATGTGCATCACGGCCCAGGGGTCCTGGTTCTCGAGGGACACGTCCGGGACGAGGCCGGCGTGCACGACCACGACGTTTCCGTAACCTGCGATGGGTCCCACCTTCAGTATCACGGGGAGGTCGGCGAGCCAGTCTCTCTGCTGCTTGGTCAGGGATCGGGCAATCTGCAGCTCCGCGCTCTGCGACCCCGACTGGCCCGCTAGCGAGGGCTCGTCCATGTCGTCGGCCGAGTTCGGGGTCGAGCCCTTGAGGTCACTGATCTTGCCGCCGCTGCCGCTGGGTCCGATGACGTTTCTGGCTTCCGAGTTCGCGTGCGCCAGGAGGATGCGGTCCTCGTGGTTTCCGCGCACGCCGCTGGCGCCAATGTCCATGGCGAGCTGGACGACGCCGGGGGAGTCGGGGCCCTTGTTGATCAGGTCACCGGTCAAGATGACGTGGTCGCCTCGCTCCTTGGAGTATCCAACCTTGGCGAGGAGAGCCTCGAGCTCCTTGAGCTGGCCGTGTACGTCGCCGATGACGATCAGCCGCGGCGACGACGGGGACGAGGTGGGAAGCTTGCTCGAGGGCAGCGTCGCGAGCGCCTTGAGGCCCTTGAGCGGCGGGCGGGCGTAGGTTCCGTACGACATGGGCGGCATGGGCTTTTGTTCCAGGGCGGCCAGATCCGCGAAACTCGGGTGCGACTCGGCCTGCGCCTGGCTTTGTGGTTGACTCGGCGGTTGGCTCTGTGCCGGGCTGGCGCCGGTGCTGCCAAAGCCTAGACTCAGGCCTCCCTCGGGGGTCTTGAGGGGCATCATGGTCTTTGCCGTCTCGGCCATCTTGTCGAACTTGGTGTAGCCGAGGTAGAGAGTACCAAAGACGAAGACGGCGATAAGGGCGATGAATCGTCTCCGCCGTGTGCGTGGGTGAAGATGTGGGGAGAGGCAGAGGGCGACCATTTTTAATATTCTTCCTCCGCTTCGGATCTTCGGTATGCGACTTGTTCGCTCTCTCTCCAAATTTTTGGCTTTTCTTTGGTTCGGCTGATAAGGGCGGCGACCTCCTGACGTATGTTGGCGAGTCCTGCAGGAGCTCAGGAGTCAGGCGGGACCGGAGACGACAGGAAGATGATCGCGTCGCAAAAAAAATAAATAAAGGGCGTCTCTCGTCTCCTCGGCGACTCTCGATGTTGTGGCGCTTCCTTCCTTTCAGATCCCTCGCAGCCCAGAACCAAGTCGATCGGAGAGAAGGAAGAGGCCGAGGGAAGGAGTGAGACGGGAGAGGAAAAACTAAAAGATCGTGATCTCGGGTTGATCTCCAAAGCCGCCCGGTTCTGGCAATGGGTCCCCCGAAGGGCAGGGAGAGAACAGAATGGTGCGCTGCTAGCTCAACGATGGTTCGGGGCGTTGTGGGGGGATATAGACGATATGCTGCAAGTGGAGATGCGATTCTTGCCTAGGAAATCAAACAATATTAAGCATACTACCTAGCATTTATTGCATGACGCATGAAAAACAAGGTGACGGGCAGGCAGAATTGGGTGAGAGGAGGCGCCGCACGTCAGAGGTTATGTACGTAGGTAGGTGACAATTCAAGACAGGCGAACGGATGGATGGTAACAGCTAGGCAAACCTTTTGCCTACGAGAGACATTCTGGAAAAAAGAAGGCGGCGGCCACGGTTTTGTAAGACAAGATCATTGACCCTGGGAGAACTGCTTGCCGTCTTTACCGTGACTGGATGCGTGAGTGAGCTGGCTCGCCGTGTACAGATTACCTAGGCATTCTAGGTAAAGTAGGGCAAGGCGACCAAGAGAGAGAATCGATCCCGCCAGCGGCGCAGTCAAGTCCAACAAGTCCGTCCGTCTGGTCTGGTCCTTCTTTGCTGTCTGTCTGTCTCGTCTGTTCTTGTATGCAAAGTTGGGCGGGCGAAGGCGAAGGAAGGAGAGCTAGGCCCGTCCTGGAAAGCCGGCACGCGACATTGCGAGTAAAAGGATGGAATTCCATTCGTCTTCCCTCTGCTTGGGAGGGGGTAAGACCCAATAGGGGCTTGAGGGTGTGGATGACAGGGTGAGTCGCGGCAGGCATTCTCCAGCGCCCACTTGGCGCTCATCATTGGCTCTCTTCCTCGCTTACGGATACAGCGTATGGCATGCATGCATATACGGCTGATGGTACCGAAAGACTGCTTGCCTGCCATTGATTTCACTCCGCATGTATGGTTGATTTTAATTGTACCTACCTCTCGACACGTCAACGAAAAAATGAGACGCTGTCCAGGAACCGTTTTCAATCATTCTTTGCTTTTTATTCCCAGGCGCCGTGTGTCCGTCGACTTGCCGGGGCCAACCCGCCAAGTGCGGAACTGTCTCGATCCACATACCAAGGATTTATACACATTACTTTGCACAAGTCGACACGTTGAGAGCTGCTGCATCTGATCTATTCCTTTATACTCCGACGTTCGGAGCGGGCGGGATGCTGCTTAAACACTGCTTGTAAGCAAGCGACACGGCCGGCATCCTCAAAGAGGTTTGGCAAACATGACCTGTACGACAATTGTGAGACATTCGGGTCGTGCCCCGTCACAATAACAGCCGGCCAACGACACCTTGCGAGTTGAAATTGGACTTGTGCAAAGTCAATTCCAATGGGTACCAGTGTCCAATGGGTACCAGTGCGCAAGGGCGTTCTTCCTTTTGGTATATGATGAACTGTGAAACCCCGACTGATATTAGATGCGACCAGTTGCCGGCATCTCATCTGCCATTGGCTTGACCTATTCATCTCCATAATGTTGGAGATAATATAGTTGAAGTTTGGCCGAATTGCTGAGATATATACATGTGGCACAAACTGAACAAGTGCCAAGGCCAATGCTCCCCTTATGAATATATGCTGCCACAAAGATGTCGGGCCTTCGATCGAGAGCCATTGCCGTATGACCTCAGCCCCATGGAGCAGATTCGTCATGTCGTAGACTGAAGTCATCTCGCTCAATGTCCCGATGCAAACCGTAGAGTTGCGATTGACCATGAAGAAGAAATCGATGAACCACCAACGCCTTTTGTTCGACCCAATGTTTTAGATGTTGGTCATCGTCATATTCGTACAGCTCACTCGCGATCGGCCACCCTGGCGTACTCGCGGTTCTCTTATTTGCCCTTGTCTTGTGATTGCTGCTGCTGCTCCCGGAGCTGCTCTTGCCTGTACCTCTCATTCTCGGCCACCCTCCAGTCGACGGGCTCGGGCTCGTTGCCGTCCGTCTTCTTGACGCCGCCGCCGAACGCCGACTTGCCGGCGTACAGCTGGTATCCCTCGCCCGAGTCGGTCGTAGACAGATTCTTGAAGGTGATGGGCTGGTTGCCGCGGAAGCGCTTGCGCATGTCGATCATGCCCCGTCTGCACTCGCCGAAGCCCTTCTTGAGCTGGACGCACTTGGTCGGCAGCGTGCTGGCCAGGGGCTCGCGGAGGCAGTCGGCCGCCGAGTTGCGGTGCACCATGACGCACTCGGACTCCTGGAGGCATTGCGCCAGCGCGTCTCCTGCGGGGAGGGAGGTGGTTAGCTGGATGAAAGTCGGCTGGAAACGCGCGAAAGAAGGTGCGGCATACTAATCTCTTTACATGAGCTCGGCATCTTGACTCAAGGCTTGTGGTGGTGCGTTTTCTTTGCTACCAACAGCGCAATCGACGAAGCTATCGCGACCTCGAAAAATCAGCCCACCTGGAAGGCGAGTGCTTGTCAGCTGGTCTCTGATTCGTCAGCAATTGCATGCACCGAACCGTCGCAGTGGAAGGCTAGGGCGGAACAGGTGGTTCCCAGGACACCCCAAGGGAGCTTTCCACTGGGTGGGCTGGCGGGCAGATTGGCCAAATCCAGGCCCGTCAGTGAAACCAGGTAACCCCTTGAATGCGCTGCCATGTCTGTCATGTCACTGTGCTGCAGCGCTTTCAATGGGAGGGGAGGGAAGTACCAACCAACCTAAAGGTAGCCTCGAAGCTCTGGAAGCTCCAGCCCAGTCCTCGATCGAAGCTTTGTTTCATGCATTAGTGAAAGCGGAATGAACAAGCCTCTTTCACGTGAAGATTGGGGGGGTGTTGTGAATGCCTCAATTTCAAGCCCTACAAACACAATACCCTCAAATAACAATCATATCAATTCTGGATCTTGCGCAGTCCTGTATTATCAATTCCCTTTGGGTCGGTACCCCGGACAGTCACCCTGTCGAATCAATCTCACTGCTCTTCCCTTTCGGACCCACGTGGACTAATTGGTCGCCCGTCAACGACCAGAAGGGAAATCATCCTTCTGTTACATACATACATACAAAATCGTGCATGTGACATCACTGGGGGATCCTCGACCCGGACTACAGACCATTTCGACGCGGCTCGGGCGCCCCACGAAAGCTTCCCAGTCGGTTATAACATTCCTGTTGCCCTCAACAAAATAGCTACCATACTGCTCGACGATATATCACTTCGAGGCCCGATGCGCCAACGTCGTCCCAACGCCTAGAGCTCTCGCGCAATCATGCCTGTACCTTTCATCGGGCGGCTAAATCCGTACGTCTACCATGAAGCTCCGAGGAACCTCGGACGAGACTCTCTCTAGAGCCAGGCACAGCCCCAGCAGCTAACCATGATGTCTCGATTACAGCGCCGAGTATATTGCCTTGGTGGGCTCCTTCATCCTCGTGGGTCTCGAGGCGATCATCCGAATCCTCACACTCGCCCTACGTTCGTAGCTCTGCTCCCCAATGTTTCCGAGACGACACTAACGAGTCGTATCCAGCGGGCACCCTGCTACAGCTCTTCTACGGAGCTTCGCGACGCTTATTTAACCGATTCACGTCACCTCAACAGAAGAAGGCACAAGAAAGGCGCAAATGTAAGAGCACAGTCGGCCACTAGACGGGGAGAGGGGCGCGCAAGACTGACTTCGAACCCTTAGCTATATCGACTTCGATCCGAAATGCATCCGATTTCACCGATCTGTGTGCCGCCTTTGGCTACACCGCTGAGGAGCATGTTGTACAGACCAAGGACGGGTATCTGCTGGGCGTTCACCGTCTGGCATGGCGCAAAGGCGAGGAGGACTACAAAGTGAACGCCGGACCCAACAGCATCAAGAAGAAGGTCATATACATGCACCATGGACTTTTGATGAACAGCGAGGTCTGGGTCTGCCTTACCGACGAGCAGCGCTGCCTGCCGTTTGTGTTGGTCGAGAGGGGATTCGACGTCTGGGTACGTTGCGCTGTTCTTGTAATCCATGCGCCGCTGGCTAACACTGATGATGATAGCTGGGCAACAATCGAGGCAACAAGTATTCGAAGAAGTCTGTCAAGACTTCGCCCCAGTCCCTCGAATTCTGGAACTTTTCCATCGATGAGTTTGCCTTTCACGACATTCCCGACACGATCGCATATATCCTCGACTCTACCAGTCAACCCTCGCTTTCGTACATTGGCTTCTCTCAGGGAACTGCGCAGTCGTTCGCCAGCTTGGCCGTCCACCCAAAGCTGAACGATCAAGTCAATGTGTTCATTGCTCTTGCGCCGGCCATGGCTCCTGCGGGCTTGACAAATGGCGTTGTTGATGCTCTCATTAAGGCATCTCCGCAGGTCTTGTTTCTTCTCTTCGGCCGCCGCTCCATTCTTGCCTCGGCAACAATGTGGCAGTCTATACTGTACCCGCCAATCTTTGTACGAGTTATTGACATGGGCTTGGATTTCCTGTTTGGGTGGAAGGCCACAAACATTTCCATGTCTCAGAAGCTCGCCGCCTACCCTCATCTGTACTCATTCACTAGCACCAAGTCGGTCGTTCACTGGTTCCAAATCATCCGCAATAAGTCTTTCCAGATGTACGACGACGATGTCCATCCTCCTCTGAGCACTGCAAGTCGGTATACCAAGGTCGCCAAGTACCCAACACGAAACATCAAGACGCCGGTTGTCCTGGTCTATGGTGGGAGCGACTCCCTGGTTGATATCAAGGTCATGCTCCGCGAACTGCCTAACCGCACAGTCGCCACGGAGATTCCTCACTATGAGCACCTGGACTTTCTATGGGCACGGGACGTTGACTCCCAGGTCTTCCAGCACGTATTCGACGCGCTCGACAACTTTACCGACGCTGAACACACTAAGGAAGAGTTCGAGAGTTATCGCCGTGCCCGGCATGCCAGCCTGGGTGCCTCTGCATCTTTCCGGCACCAGTAAGTACACATATAGAACTGGACACGGTATAACGAGAGAAGTCTGACAGGATCATATAGTAGATATCGCCACAGCGATGCTGTAGAGTCCGATTCGGCGTCGGCTAATGGCCTTCTGGAGACTATTACGGACCCTGCCATGGCGCACCAGGCGCGAGAGAGTACGGCAAGCCCAGCGGTGACGGCACCAGAGTCAACAACGACGGAGACTTCTGGGACGACTTTGGCTGATCCATCATATGCCCAGGTCGCCGCGGAAGACTCGACGCCAAATTCGCCTCAGCGGTCTAGCACCTTCGACGGTGCAGGAGACAACCCAAGCCGCCCGCAACGTGATTCGAGGATTCCTTCCCCCACGGTCAGTACCACCAGCGTGAGAACTCCCCAGCGGAGACGAGGCAGCACGGCTAGCAACCTCAGCATCGAATCACCAAAGGATGGAAAGAGCAAAGGGGGCGGCATCAGACTCGGCACGGCCAAGCCAGTTGGCGGCGTCGTGACAGGAACCGCCGGCGCTGGCGATATGACGCCCAGCAGTGGCGACGAAGCAGCTCGGCCGCGCCAGGGTCGGTAGTGTCGACAGGAGGCCAGGGGAATGTCCAGACTTCCTAGATATGTTCACAAGGAAGTCATTATAGATCAGGGCTTATTTAGATTTTCGGAATTACCGATAGAGCGCGCTTCCAAGTTATAAATTGAGCAGGAATGATTTTTGAGCTACCAAATACCCAAGTCCTCGAACGAACTACCTAGTAACTGGCTTGTGTGCCGATCAAGTAGGTACTTTGCAGATACTTATGAAAGGGCATGGAAACCTCACCTTCACTGGTCAATGAGAGTGCCAGCCTAGCAACATCCAACGCATCAAGAGCAATGTCGACAAGACAGACCCACGGTTCTACTACTTGAATATAAAAAGTTCACAAAAGAGACACGTTTAGATGGTATGGCTTTTGTCATTTTATCTACATATCCTATAAACAGACCTTTCACCAAATTCTCGATGTGGTATGTGGGTGACTTTCCCATTCTAGTGAACGTTTGAGGAAAGTGTGTTGCGCAAACGTCTGTCCGTCATTTCATCTCGTCGTCAGTGTGCTTTGGTATAATTATTTTCAGAGTTTTTTTTGTTAGGCTTGGGTATCCCGGGAAAAAGGAGGTGGCGAGAGGGCATGTCAAATTTATGCCTCGACCTTCTTCTTGAGGATGTCCTTGAGGGTGACGGCGTCAGCAGCGAACTTGCTGATACCCTCGCGGAGCTTCTCGACGGCCATCTGCTCCTCGTTGAAGTCGAAGCGGAAGAGAGCCTCGTCGCTGATGTAGGTCTTCTTCTCCAGGTTGAGGGCCGAGGCGTTCTTGGCGTCGAGCTTCTGGGGGACGGCCTCTTGGCTGTTGAGCAGGTCCTCGAGCAGGTTGGGGGAGATGGTCAGGTAGTCACAGCCAGCGAGCTCAGTGATCTCGCCAGTGTTTCTGAAAGAGGCACCCATGACAATGGTGTTGTAGCCGAACTTCTTGTAGTAGTTGAAGATGTCCTGGACGGACTTGACACCAGGGTCCTCCTCCTTGGTGTACTCCTTCTTGGTCGAGGCCTTGTACCAGTCGAGGATACGGCCGACGAAGGGGGAGATGAGGAAGGCACCGGCCTCGGCGGCGGCGATGGCCTGGACCAGGGAGAACATGAGAGTCAGGTTGGTGTTGATGCCGTGGTCGCGCTGCAGGATCTCGGCGGCCTTGATACCCTCCCATGTCGAGGCAATCTTGATCAGGATGCGGTCCTTGGAGATGCCTTGTTGCTTGTAGAGCTGTGGTGCGGTATTTTCGTTAGCAAGACTGTTCCGGTGAAGCAAGAGCACTGTCCGGAACAATATGCACCAAGACGGAGGAGGGATTACTGGAGTGAACATACGTCAATGATGTGCAGGGCCTTGTCGACGGAGGCCTTGGTGTCGAAGGAGAAGCGAGCGTCAACCTCGGTGGAGACCTTGCCGGGGATGATCTTGAGAATCTCCTTTCCGAACTCGACCAGGAGGCGGTCGAGGGCATCGTCGACCTGGACGTCGACGCTCTTACCCTTGCTGGACTCCTTGGCGGCGGCAATGGCCTCGTCAATGAGCTTGGCGTACTCGGCCTTCTTGGAGGCAGCCAGGATCAGGGAAGGGTTGGTGGTGGCATCCTGGGGCTTGTATTTGCCAATGGTAGCAAAGTCACCGGAGTCACATACGACGACCTAGAGCGAGGCAGACAATGGTTAGTTTTCCAATTCGATACATATCTGTCAGGCGCCCGCCCTCCATCGAGCTGCCATGGCAATATGCCTCAGTTCCGAACAAGATGGCCAGCTAAGCAGACCGCCTGAGCGAGGACTGGGAGAGCTTCTTTTGCACGATGCGGGGCAGTCGGAGCTGATGAGACAAAGGAGGGCGGGAGGAAGGAGGGGTTTGTTTGGTTTGGAGGGAGAGGACGTACGGTGCCAGAGGCCTTGAGCTGGTCCAGAGAGTTCGACATATTGAGCTGTGTTTACTGTAGTGTGTTTTGTTTTTGGGTATGAGGAAGAAAAAGGTTCGAAATGGATGGAGGGTGGGAAGAGAGTTTTGAAGAATATGAAGTAGTAGCAGCAATCGGTCGACTCGGGGGTCTGTTGGGATCAGATTCTTTTATTGCTCTCTCTCTCTCTTTCTCTCTCCCACTCAATCACACAAGGCCGATGGAGGGGCAACGCAGCAGCGCATAGGCGCGGCCTCGCAGCGAAACGTGCAACCAGCGTCATACCCTCTCACTCGGTCCCTTCCCTGACCCTCCACACCCCTACCGCTAGGTACCTCATAGCTCCCAATTTGGCCGACTCTCTGCTGGGAAACAGACTCAGTGACCCCCCACAAGGCCCCCAAGGACCCAGTACAATTGGCGGCTGGGCCGATTGCGCCCCAGTTATTCCCTCCGTCTACCTTAGGCAGTCCCCATCATTCGCCTCATAGTAATGACAAAGGGCGACGATGCCGGCTCCGGCTGCTGCGGATTTCGACATTGGTCGTATCGTTTCCGTTTCCTTTCTGCTTTTCCCTCCCGCCCAAAAGTCTGCTGCTCGCTGCTTGCTACCGTGGCTGGCTACTTTTGGCTGGCACCGCTACTTTCGCCTTTCCGCCGACGGGAACGAGGACGAGACGTTTTGGAAAAAATCCCTCGCCTT
Organism: Pestalotiopsis sp. LF_19_12; assembly: GCA_023510015.1. NCBI lineage: Eukaryota > Fungi > Ascomycota > Sordariomycetes > Amphisphaeriales > Sporocadaceae > Pestalotiopsis > Pestalotiopsis sp. LF_19_12. Next base: position 137,537 of record JALYBT010000054.1, on the reverse strand, counting down.
GTTCCTTGCTGCTTGCTGCTTGGACTTGCTTGACACCACTAACAAGCATTGGCCATCCGGACTGGATACCACCGCCGTCGATGACATTCTATTTTATCCACTTCCATATTGAGCTACGCCCTCTGCTTAATCAGGGACAGCTGTTGACTTTTTTTATGTAACACGACATCCGTTCTTTTGATTCCATTCAGTGAAGCGACCCGTGACATGGCTGTGTTTTTGCCATGTCCGTATCCTGCACCTGTTCAAATGTTTATTAGTCAAGGTCGGCGTTAAGCATGACTGTAGGCCACAGCTGGGCTATTACAGGGAGCATCATCCGTCTGGTCCGTCTCGCATTCTCAATGCTCTCCCGTCCCGCCTCGTCGAGGGGCTTGGCTGGGCTGGCTGGGGGACTTACTCATCCTCGCGGAGGCTGCTTCTCGATGCACGTGTGGCCAGCAGAGCTGCGTCCCAACCGTCTGATTGGAGCGTCCTGCAAACCTTTGGAAGCACCGTGATTGATCCGTGTACCTACATAATCTACATATTGTGACTCTATGCTCGTATTTTCCCGCTCCAATCCGATGTGAAGAAAAAAGTCAATTCGCAATACATACTACCGTACTGGAAATCCGGATTCCAAAGAAAAAACCCCTCCAACCACTCACTTGTTTGAGACATATCTTGCTTCAAAATTGCTGCTCCACCTTGTCCCTATCGAGTCATCGAGGGGTCACCAGGTCAACAATAATCTGTCAATCACATTGATATTCGGAGACGTTCGTCAAATCAACTGCAGTCTGTCGGGAATATATTCCGTGCAGAGTTGCCGTGTTTTAGATTTCACGTCGGTCAGCGTCTCCGAGAATCGTCGAGTCCGCCAAGCCCGTCTGAGCTGGGCGCTAGGGAAATAAGCGAGCGTCGCGACATTTGGAGGCCGAACCGGCGACATGCACTCTGTTTGCTCAAAACGGATGTTTATATTCCAAACCCAGTCACGACATCGTATGTATTAGTACCACAGACGTTCAGCCTTGTTCAATTCAAGATAGCCTCGCGGGCTCTTTTTATTGTTTGTTTTTGGCAATCACTATAGTGAGGTGTCTCGTATATTGTTCACGAAGCTGCTTTTTGAAGTGTTCCTTTCGTCAGACCATATATAGAGGCAGATTTGGTGACATTTAATCCTCGGTAATGTCGCCGTATTCCCACATGCCGCGTCTCTCCGACTTGGCCTGCGTCTCGACCTGGCGCAGCTTCTTCATGACCTCGGTGCTCTGGGCGCCTCTCTCCCAAGCCTTCAGCTTCGTGGGGATCAAGGCAAGACCGGCCGCCACGATCTCCTTGTTGATAGACTCGGTGAACGAGTCGCTCGACTCGGTCGCCTCAAAGAGAGTGACATAGTTGAGGCCCTCCTTGGGGTCGGAGAAGTCGATGCTGGCGACCAATCTTCTGCCATCAGTGGCGTCGGCCAAGAAGTCGATCGCGTCGTTGAAGTAATCGCCGTTGGGCAGCTGCACGTACGACAGCACGGCATCGACGGCCTGGGGCTTCAGGCGCTGCGTGTTGAACTGCGGCTGGTCGAGAGCACGCAGGTTCGACCAGGAAATCTTCTCAGAGTTACCGTAGTCAATGTAGACAACCTCGGCAACCTTTGCTGTGCGGTCGTTGGATCGGATCTTGGCACGGTACCACTGGTTGTCGGCAGAGAATTTGGCGGAAACAATGTCGCCAGCCTTGGGAGGGTTGGCCAGCGGCTTGTTGTTCTTGGAATCGAGGTGGAACTTTCTGAACTCGCTCATCAAGGTCTCGAGAGCAGCCGTGCCGGAGCCGATGATCTGGATCTTGAGCTTGCCGTTGGAGTCAATGTTGGTCACCACAACATCCTTGTATTGCGCTGTCTGCTTGTCCTGAGCGGCGGGCTCGGCAGACGTGGTCTCAGCATAGTCGGCCTCCTCAGCCTCCTCGTCTTGGGACGGGTCCCAGTCGTGCCACTTGCCCTTGCGGCCCTCCTTTGCACGCTTCTGGGCGGCATTGAGCTCATTGGCGTTGCCCGACTTCTCCGCAGAGTATTGGTGTACCTCGGCCAAGCCCTCTTCCACCAAGAGCTTGCCGAAGCTCTCCCTGCCGATGTAGAGCTCGCCAATGAAGCCACCAACCTTGTCAACATCGTAAACGTCGATTTCACAGTCGCGCTGGTTGCAACGTCGGTTGGCAAGCTCCAATGCCTCCTGGCCGAAAGGCTCGCCGTTGTCTTGAGGCAATCGCGGTGCGCGTGGTGCGCGGATACCAGCGAGCACTAGAGTGATCTTGACGCCCTCGCGGGGAATCAAAACCGTGAATCTCGATCCAGACTTGCAGAAGTCGACGATACCAGGGATCTTCTTCTGTCTTTGCAGGGTCGAGGCCTGGATCTTGGCCCGTTGTACCGATTCGGAAGCATCAGTGTATGTCTTGGCCTTGGAAGCCTTACCAGACCAGATACCCTTCTTCTCCTTCTGCGCGGCCTCCTGGGCAGCAAGCAACTCGTCGTAGTTCTCTGCTCTGTCCGTGTCGTCCTTGCGGTGTCGGATTACGGAAGCCCAACCCTCCTCGATCAACTGCAGGTTAATGTTCTTGCCCTTCTCTGTGATGGTGGCAACGTCTCTGGCTTCGAAGCCCTCGCTTGCGGGCTTCTGGCCATCGATGGTAACCTTGACGTGCTTTCCGATCAGCTTCTTTCGCAGGAACTCCTTGGCCTCATCTCTGAAGGGAGCCTCTGCCGGCTCCTTGGCACGAGGCGCACGGACACTGCTCAGGCTGATTTGCTTCTCCTCGCCAGTCTTGCTCCGCACGACTATCGTGTCGGAGGCAATGATCTTGACAACAGTCATGTCGGAAGCGCCGCCTTCGGTGGCCTTGACGGTGCTGTTCTTGTGTAGTCGAAGCTTGCCGATCTGTGCCTTCTTCTCGGCAGCTCTCAGAGGTTGCATCTTCTCTGCCAGCATGGTGGAGTGGAAGTCGTTGCAACGAGCCAAACCGTCTGCCAAGAGGAACTCTGCAATGCTGCCACGAGGGTGCAGGACATGTCCAATCAATTGGCCCTGAGGGCTGACACCAACCATCTCGACCTTGACGTCGCGCTGCAAAAGTCGGTCCTCGACGTAGGTGCGCGCTTCGTTACCAAACTCTTCAGCCGGTTGAGTCGAGCCCGTCGAAGTGTTGGTTCGCTCAGTGGCGGGAGTGCGGATACCAGCAACCAGTGTCATGACCTTGAGGTGCTTCTTGTCGGACAACTTAAGTCGGCAAAGGACACGGTCACCACTCAAAACCCTCTCTACCACAGCATCGACAGTCTTTCCCTTCCACTGGTTGAAAAAGTCGGGGGTTCCCAGGTCGTTTTGCACCTCGATGGATCCTCCCTTGCCGTGAAGACCCTTTTCTTCCGACTTGGCCTGAGACTCGGCCTCCTTCAACTCGTCGATCTTGGCCAGAAGGTCTTCGGACTCCTCCTTGCGGCCAGCATCCTCGCGGACCCTGAGCCAGCCGGCCTTGACAGCATCGATGGGCAGCTCAGTGCCGTCTTGCAGCTGCACGATACCATACTCGCGTCCTGAAGAAGGAATCGTGTAGAAAACATTGCACTTGACCATCTTTCCCAGGACGATACCCCTCAGATGCTCGCGGGCTTGGAAGGCAAACGCATCATCTCCCTCCTGACGCAGACGGGGAGCATCCACGTAGGCCAAGGAAAAGGTGCGTTCCAAGGTGGGATTGTTCGGCGAAGTCAGGATGAGAGTGTCGCCACTCAGTACCGACTTGACCTTGGCCATGAATTGCTTCGGGGCCGCCATTTTGAATCAGTGAGCCAGTCGCTGAGATCCGAGAGAGCTGTAAGAGGGATGACCAGATTGGGGGGTTGTGTGTCAACTTTTAGTTCCTATTATTTGTGTTATTGATGAGATTCCAGATCGCAAATCAGTGTCAAATGAGGAAGAAGGGATCGAGGAAGTGATGACAGGTATGCTGGACCACATGAGCAACGGCCTCAAACGTGGCGCGATGTGTTCTCGTAAGATCGAGTGTAACTTGAGACAGGGCCTGTCTTTGCCGCCGTTCAGGAACCAATTCTTGGACAACGCCAGCAGAAAGCTTAAATGCTCTAAGTTTCCTCATGCTCCCGGATTGTAAGGTATCACCAAACCGTTTACGGTCTGAAAACAGTTGGCTGTCCTCAACAGCTCATGTGGATGGCATGCCTCACGTGACCGACCGCCTGATTACCAAGTCTCCAACCACAGACGAGGCTTGGTTGATATGACCAAAAGCCGCTGAGTATGGCGTGTACTTTAGGAGGGATGACACGAGGTTTTCGGAATGGAATCTTGTGGGTGCCGGAATTACCCCCAACCAAATCGTGATCCCGCCGCTCGAGGCCAACGTGTACAAGTAGAGGAACGAAAGGGTATAAGGCGAGGATGGCAGGGTAGGAGGGGCCCAAGAGGGGCACTGTTTTGTACTTACATGTGTCGTGAGGTTGACTAAAGCTCCAGCAATTGAAGAAATAGTCGAAGAAACACTATAAAGCAGGGAAAAAGAGCTCAAACTGGAAATAGTAGAATGTTGTTGCCAATGTTCTCCTGAGGGTCGTGTTGATTTGGATTCGTTCTCGAATTTGACACCTGGGCACTTTGGACAATTTGTGGGGAAAAGCTTCCCAGGCTGGGCTGGATTGAATCTCGCCGCTCCGGGCCACTTCAGATCGCCCAGGGTTCTGGTTTTAGCGAGGGGCGGGGAGCGGAATAGGAGAGACAGAAAGGGGTCCGTCGCTGCTGTGCCTGCTAAATTGCGGGGCATAGAGGGCGATTTCTCGCCGCATTGCTCATACTACTGTTACATACCGACACCTGTTTCAACGTACCTCAGGTAGCAACAGCAATCAGATGAGGGGTCAGATATCAATTCCTTCGTGGTTTTCGTCATAAGAGAGCTATCTGAGGCATGCTCTATTCAATGTTAGACTGCATCAATCCCAGACCGAGCATTTCACAAATTGATCACCTGTAGACGGAGTATGGAATATCACACAGCAAACACTAATACAGGTCGCAGCAGACTAGGCCGAGCTCTAGAATGAGCTATGGAGCTATAACAAAGCTTTGAGAGCTCCTGCGGGGTTCACGAGCACGCAAGATGCCAATGGACATTCGCGCCAGGCAGACCTTCACGCAATTGATGGTTATGCAGTTGGCTTGGATAGTAACCGAGTACTCTTGGACAATGCTTAATTGTGTATTCATATGGGGAATGTGCCTAATTGTACGGCTAAGGCCTGGGCCAAGGTTTCATTCTCTTTTCCAGGCTCGAAACCATGTTTCCAATCGCATCGAGACCACTCATTTGAACAGTGTTCCGGGGGGAACTGGCTTAGTTGGAGATACCAATGACACCTGTAGATGATCAGTACAAGTCACAGTAGTGGCGACAGAGGAGAGCTATGATGGGAACATACCGCAAGCAGGGCGGAGACCGGCGTTGCCAGTCTTCAGGGACTCCTCGTTTCCACCCTTTCCGAGATCATCGGTACCGGCGTGGACGACGACAGTGCGCTGTTATACGTTAGATATCGGAACATATATATTGAGATACCAAGGCGGGAGTGCTTACGCCGATGACGCTCTCGGGGCCGATCAGCTTGATCAGCTTGTCCTCGGTAGAGCCCTTGGAGTTGCCCTGGCCATCGAAGTCGAAGTTGCCCAGGTCACCAACGTGGCGCTTCTCGTCGGTGGGAGCACCGTGGGTCGAGTTGTGAGGGTTGAAGTGAGGTCCGGCAGATGTGCAGCCGTTGGTGTTGTCACCAAAGGTGTGGATGTGCATGCCACGCTTAGCGTTGGCATCGTGGCCGGAGATGTCCCATGAGACGGTCGTGGGGGCAGACTCGGAAGCCTGCTCGAAGGTGATGGTTCCGGTGATCTTGGAGTCACCACGGACGACAGCGACTATAAAGCGGGAGAGCCGGTTAGCTATAGCAAATGACTCGTTGACAGCAAGCTACAGGCTGAGGCTCTGGTCGACGGCGACAAGGGGTTCCACAGAGCAGTATAGCAGAAGCAACTCGGAGCTGGAGTCTCATCGAATCGCATTGTCCAGAGCTTGACCATCAAGGTGCTGCAACCCATCAAGGTCGTTCGTTGCCCGACATGTGCAGATAAACGACCTCAATCCTGCTCAGAGAAGCTCCCCTCCACCAGCAAGCGGGGAATGGCCGCAGAGGAATATCATTTGGAGGGGTAAACGTGTTGGTATATAAGAGACTCACCGGCCTTGACCATTTTGACTGATTTTATGGTAGTTTTGAAGGGATTGGTTTGTTTTTTGTTTTGGGTACAGTGTTGACGATGGTTCACGAAGGAAGAAAAGAAGACGTCAGGCTTTCTACAGGCAGGACATGAGGGGTTTCATTTCTACCTAGGTACTCCATTATTCCTTTATCCCCCTTCCAACCGCCGCCGACGACTCGGACTTTGAGCTGCTGGCTGGTGCCGAAATGCCACAGCCAGCAGAGCCAGAGCCAGAGCCAGAGCCAGAGCCAGAGTGGGGGTGAGCAAGAGGTAAGACCTTTGTTGCCCCGCTCGAGCAAGAGGTCATCGCTGCCGTCATTTTTCGGAGGGAAAGCTTACAAATGACACAGAGGTTACGAAGTACTCCGTACATCCCTCCCACGTATCAATGCACCTCTGCATGATATCCACTTGCACACGGTACAGTGGATGCTCCGAACAAGGAACGACCGCTGCGAGCTTCCATTCATTTCGCCACTGTCTCGATTGAGGAACTGCTGGCCGGTTGTTCTCATACGTCCCGTCGGAAGCTTGGCATGGCATATGGGTAAGGCCGATACTCGGTGCCGTGCAATGCTAAAAATCACCTTCGGAGGCTGCGACTATCATATCGAGAAGCAGAAACCATATGGACGTCCTCCGAGAGCCATGTGTGCCTAGAAAGACCAACAGGACTCGGTGGTATAAATTGACTTTACTGAAACTGCATAAAGAATGCGTTTTTCGACTCCGTGCTATTCGACTCCGTGCTATTAAACATGGTAGACCGTCGATGCATATGCACTTGGCTGACCTAGATACGAACACAGACCGTGGACATGTTTTCGAGCAGATCAAGTCGGCATCATCCGTCGTGAACGTGACACTTTTCAACTTGGAAAGAAATGTACACCGATATGTAATACTAAATTATAATAAATAATCCAGACAACCGCGAAGAATTACGACAAGATTCATGAAACCCGATTGATCCGGGCTCCAGTCCATGTGTGGACGGCCAGGAGGATTCCGTAGGACACGTTCAACAAGGTCAGGTTTCTCATGTCAAGACTAGAGGTTAAATGCCGAAAGCGTATACCGAGCAGCATAGTATTCAATACGGTGCCAGTCAACGACAGACCATCTTGAAAACGCAACCACCAGAAAATAAGAAGACACAACTACCTACCGGCATGTCAAAATGGATGGAGAATTCCCCCCACAAAATAACACCGACCCGTATCTAATATGATCCGAATAACATAAACGTAGACTATAAATGGAGATATGGGTGGTCAGTTCATAAAGCTCCCTTGTTCTTAGTTCAGCCCTATCTTGATCCAAAAAAGAACTTCCGGGGAGGATTTCGGGTGGCCTCGACTGCTACAAGGTAAACCTTAGGTAGTGTATACGAATCGTAGAGGGTGGTTGGTCCATCGAAGCACTATGCACAGGAAATCATGTAAGGTCCATGACGGGAGCGTGCAATGTCTGTTCGATCCTCCTGGCAGCGTTGTTCGTATCAGTGTCCAGGACCTGCTTGGATCTCTTGAATAGGCACAATGATGCTGGAGCATCACGCAACTCGTGCTGCTACCTTCAGAAGCTCGGAATCCAAATCTAGGTTGGGCGGAAGTGCCGGGTGTAGTAAGCGAAAAACTTCCTGGGACTCGCCAGAATATATGTAGATAATCAAGCCACTCTGGGTATGCAATCCTGCCTCGAAACTTGTCGCCCAAAGCAGTAAGCGTACGAGGTACATGGCCGAGATCAAATACACGTGTCTATCAATTGTTGAGGCTGCAGGAATTGTGGCTCGGTATCTGGTAACGAGTGCGTAACAAATCGCAGCATTGATCTTACCCACAGCTCATCAAAGGCTGGCGATTATATCGCTATTGTGATGATGGTGAACACTATCCAAGTCCGTTCGACCCATTGGCAGGCCTATTGACCACGACGGATGAATTCGAGGGGCTCTTGAACTGCGCCGCCCTCTGTGACGTATGGTTCTCGTTACACAGAGTTATGATCGGCGGGGATCTTGATGTGACCGACGTCTACCTAGTTCGCCGTCACCAGCGAAACGATGAACAGGTTGTTTAGTCCAACAGCCAAGGAACTAGAGGCGGACAAGGCCATTGTTGAAACAGTACGACAGGAAAAGACCGATGCTGAGATGATTGCGAAGGCTGGGAACGGATAGCATTCAATGCATCAACAGCTGGATCCCGAGACAGGAAAATACGATATAATTCAGAGGAATCTCAGATCTTGGTCAGTTCATGGTACGTATCCGCAATCTGCCCTATGAGGCCGTCCCATGTCGTCGGAGGGCTCCCCCAGATCTCAGCTCATGAACCTGAGAGACCCTGAAATGCCCGTGGCCCGGCGCAACAGTGGACACACGGCTCACAGCCTACACAGGCCATGGTCGGTTAGGTGTTCGCAAAGGGTCCAATGCCCTGAGTTCGCAGTTTGTGAGATGTCTTAGCTACCACTCCCGGAATGCTTCAGTGGAGGATTAGCTACAAGACGCATGTCAGACTCAATCCTAGGAAACAGCTGTGATATCAGAGAAGCCGAAGACATTATTTGAAATTCATGGTGTAACCGGTGCTTGCTGGACGCGACGAACGTGACAAGATTTGAAAAAGGATTTTTCAACTGTTTGTTTGTTTGTTTGTTTGTTTGTTCTCTTCTAGTAGTCAGTAGTAGTGTAATGAATTTCGATGATCACGGTCAGGCCTCCCTCACAACTTGGAGCGGGCCACTTGCTTAGCCCGTCCCCCATCCCAGACGGACGCAGTTCGCCGCTTCGCCAACCTAGAGCCACAGCACACATCATCCTACGTATTTCCAGGCCCTCGCAACCAGCAAGCAAGCAAGGCATTTTACATACGCACAATTCATGACGATGCCAGCTTGATCAGCTTCCTTCCCCCCCTCTTTTGCACAGTACATCTGGATCAGACCGTCGCGTACATAATCACTTATCTCCGAAACATACCTACCTCTCTCGAGCAAGACCTTCCTTCACTTGGATAGCATCACCAGTCTTTCGCGTGCATTCCTACCAGTGCCCAACCACAAGCACCAAGAAGCCAGTCAGCCTAATCGATTCGTTTCGTACCTCGAACAGCCTGCGGCCGCCGCAGTCTTTTTTTTCTTGCTCTATTTCGTTCACCGACGACTACAGCACTTTTCGCACCCGAACGAGGCGGATGTGACGCGGCATCATTCGGTCTCTTACACACAGTTCTGCTGCTGCGGCTACCTCCCACCCCCAAAGGGACCTCCCGTGTTTCAAACATTTTGATATCAATCGTTTCGCCGTTCCTGCTTCTACCCACCGACAGCTAGCAAGCTACCATCCGCCCCAGGCTTTTCGCGGGAACCGTGTTCTCAGCTCGCCTCTTGCGCTCGCATCGTAGTCGAAAACAGCCCAATAAGCACTCGATCCCGGCCCAGGCGCATTCGTTGGAACCCACCGAATGGTGTTGCATATCGCTGACAACAGCGGGGCGAATGGAGACTCATTCCCGTAGTTGGGTCAAATCGCAATCGGCACACGGCACCGGCGACGGCGTCGATTGATGCGACAGCCAGCTCATAGTAGGCTGAATTGTTCCTGAAGAAAGAAAGCGACTAGGTCTCCTGCTTTCCCCCCGTTTTGCTTGTGCTTGTACTCTGAATCTGGCCCCGGACTGCGCCAAGTCCCAGCTCTTTGTCCTTTATTGTCTGCGCCCAATTTGCAAGCAGCCATGTCGTTCCGAGGCGACGAGCAGCGCCGATACGGCCACATCCCGCCGGTCCAGTACCCCGTCGCCAACGACGGGAATCAAGATCTCCCCAACCGAAGGCTGAGCTTCAACAGTGGCGACGACGGCGCCGCAGCACAGTATAGTGCGGGTGGCAATCGCCAGCCTTACCAGCCGACCATCAACACTAGGGGTCTAGGACACCAACAAGAAGAGCTATTCCTCGCTGGCACGGCGGAAACCGGGCGACAAAGCTATGGCTCGGGCAATAACACTGCAATGTCGGGATACCAACACCAGTACGCGGCCCAAACGCCTTCCTCGCCGACGACATATAATCCACAGGCCTTTGCCGGTCGTGCGCATTCGCAGTCGCTCCCATATTCTCCACACCCGTCGTCGAATCGCTATGGGGCGCAGAACGCTGCTCCATACAGTCCCACGACCTCGACGACAAACTACACGCCCGCCCCATACAATCCTGCCGCGTATTCAAATACCACCAGCCCGGCAGTCCCGCAGCGGCAGTCGACTTACGCAGGTGCCCAATACAGTGGCTACAACAGTCAGAGCTATTCGCCGACTCCAGCTATGAATCCCTCGAATTACTGGCAAACGCAGCCGTCGTACGCTTCTTCTGCCCAGCAAGCCGCCCAGACGTCACCGCCCCCTAGTGCCTACGGCGCTTACGACCAGGCATCACCCGGCCATCCTCCCTACGAGTCGTCTCAGTATCCTTCCCAGAACGCATATGCCGCAACAACAAGCCCGCCATCGACTTCGTACTCGACGACATCAGCCCAAGCGCCGTACCCTACCTATTCGAACATACCCGTCGGGCCCAACTACTCGGCCAACGACCCTCACTCGTTCCTGACGAACAGGGCCTCGAGGTCCAGCTCTCAGGTATCGCCGCTGCCCTCTCCCCCGTTGCAGCGTCAGTCAGCCTCGCCCGGAGTCGCGAGACACCCTACAAATGCGCCTTTGCCGCATCGACCCTCGGCAGACGAGTCCTGGAATGATTCGGAGGGCGGGTACGGTGGGGGATTTTCTGATATGCAGGACAATATCATGAAAGACATTGAGAACGAGTTGCACGCCAGCCCAGGCTCTCAAAGAAACCGACCGCGCCCCTTTGACCAGCGAAATGGGGGCGTCAACACCAATGACCTGCAGAACCTGCGCCGGCTGACCTCGACTGCCAGTTACAACTCCACGGCCACGACTGTAAACCCACAGGACGATGGAGCTGGTGTGGAACGATATTCTTCAAATGCATCCACTGTCAACCGCAACCATTCACAGAACCCGTACCCCTATCCAGACGACGACGGTGATGAGAGCGACCCAGAGGCAGCTGCGGGGCTCCTGGCCATGCAGCAAGCGGATGAAGACGATCGTCGACACAGTTCCGGCATGTCTTTCCCTCTTTTCAGTCAGCCAGAAGTCAGCCTCCATCCTTCAATGCCGAATCTGCCAGAGGAGCCCAGCAGCGACAGCGACTATGCTGCCATGGACTTGGGCCTCTTTAGTGGCGGCTACGCGGGCAATCTGAATTACGACAACAATCTGGCTTCGCCTCCCGAGGACGATATTTACTCTCAAGAGACCCAGACGATGCCGACACCACGAAGCAATCACGCATCCCTACGAAGCCAGGGAAGTAACAGGTTACCTGCATTTGACGAGGCCGGTCTTGACTACGGTGATACGGGAGGCTTGCAGGCTCCAGCTGCTCACCGATTGAGTTTTGATGAGGGCGATGAGCGAGTTTCGCTACACTCTGGGCAGAGTGGCAGCGATTCTCCATACAAGGAAGACTATCCAGACATGTTCTACCACCCAGGCTTATCCAACAGGCCACTTCCAGCGATCCCTGCCAATCCAAACTCCGACAGTAGCTCCTTTTTGTCGGTACAGTCACCCAATCGTGGCGGGCCACAGCAGAATTACTCCTTCAGCACCGATCCACGGCCATACACCGGACCGGACGCATCCTACGGCCAGAATGCTCAACAACTACAAGTGGAGAGATCTATATCCTTATCTGGCCACAGTACCGCCCCATTGGTGCAAATCCCCAACAGGTCAAGGACTGACGCCGAGGCCAACCGTATGAAGCATATGCGCCAGCAGCAGCAGTTGGCAGCGCAGCAGGGTCTGCCCTATGATGGTTACGATGCCGGCACTCCATCATCATCGGGTATTGATTACGATGTTATCACGTTGCCCACTGGAAGGAGGAAGAAGTTCATCCCCGAGAAGCTCACCCTTGTTGACACACGAACCTGCATCGAACCTTGGGCCTTGAGTGGCATTTCCAAGTGGTTGCGGGAAATGGCCGAAGGTGAACCAGATCTCAAGAGAAAGACGGTCGAGGACGGACTCGTGCGCCTGTTTTGCCTCAAAGTGCCCACAATGAACGTGGCTGACGCCGAGGGCCTCAGCTCCACCGTTGTTGACGTGATGATGTCGGCGGGCATTCTCGTTCCAGAGGAAGAATGGCTGAAGTTTGGACCTGGCACAGTTACCGGTGTCCTGTGGCAGCTGACAGGGAGTGGCTGTTATGCTCACCGACTGCATGACAATGACGAGGAAGTCAGCGAGCACGAGTTATCGACACGGTGCTATTCGCATTACTGTGGCCGGACGTTGAAGAAGGCCAACCTTGACGACATTCTTGCCGACGGCGTGAAAAAGGTCGACTGGGCAACGTATTACAGCCTCAAGGCAGAGGATCTCGAGGGCAAACACAAGAAGGAAATTGAACGTCAGAACAACCTCCACGAGATTATCACGAGCGAGGAGGATTTCATGGATCAGCTCGACGTCCTCGCCGTGCTGTACCGCAACCGCCTTCTCATGTCTCAGCCGCGCATCGTCGCTGAGAACAGGATCGAGAAATTTGTCAATGCTGTTTTTGGCAAGATTGATGCGATTAACCAGATCAACAAGGACCATCTATTGGCGCAGTTGAAGTATCGCCAGAAGGAGCAAGGTCCTTGGATCATTGGTTTCAGTGATCTGTTCAGGGAGTGGATTCGAAAAGCCAAAATCGCTTATATCGAATACGCTTCATCCTACCCATACGCCACATATCTCGTCAGGAAAGAAAACGACCGCAACTACATGTTCAAACAGTTTCTTGAAGAGAACAGAGCACACCCACGGTCTCAGAAGCTGGATTGGACGACGTTTCTGAAGGCTCCCATCACGCGCCTGCAACGATATAACTTGCTGTTGGGAACCAGTATGAAGAACATGCTGGAAGACGGTGAGGAGAAGGCCAACCTGATCAAGGCTATGGAAGAGATCAAGCAGGTCGCACTGGAGGCAGATGCCAAAGTGGATGAGATGACCAAGAAGGTGACCATGATTGAACTCGGGCAAATGCTTGTCTTGCGTCCAGGATTCCACGCAGATCTCAATCTTGACCACCTTGGCCGTGAACTGATTATCCAGGGCGATCTGCAGAGGATGGGTTCCAAGGGTGTGCGGTGGGTCGATACGCACGCTTTGCTTTTTGACCATTACCTCATCCTGTCCAAACTTGTCCCGTCCAAAGACGGCAGACTGGACAAGAAGTATGATGTCTCGAAAGAGGTGAGTGGAAATCAGCTATACTGCACAGCCCCATTTGCTAACCATGTCAGCCCATTCCGATGCCATTGCTCTTCCTCGAGAGCAGCCAGGATGAAGCAGTGTCGAAGGGCAAGACCATCGGTACACCTCTGACCAGGGCAGCAAACTCGACTACAGATGTGAGAAAGGGCGCCGATCCCAGACTCAACAAGCCTGGTACGCCGTACTCCAATGGGGGAGACAGACCTGGCCTGGAACACGCAGCTACGAACTCCTCGATAGGTTCAGTAGGAGTCACCCGGCTTAATCCGACAAACTCCAACGACACCGAAGGCAAAATTCTGTTCCCGTTCCGAGTCAAGCATCTAGGCCACGAAGTATACACCCTCTTTGCGCCTTCTGCACAGGCACGGCAGGACTGGTGCGACAAGATCATTGAAGCCAAGACTCGCCATGCCAAAGCCCTCCATGCACAGAATGCCGAGCCGTTCCGTCTGCGCGTCGTTGCTGATAGCGCGTTTGGGTATGACTCCATCTCTGCCATGGGCAAGTATGTCAGCGGCGTCCATATACGGGGCACACCATTGGATCGGGCAATTCGCGACCTCGAGAAGACATTTGGACCGGGACGCGGACCACCACCAGTATCCCGTGCATCGGTGAACTGCGCGACCGGCTTCCCGGCGTACGGAAAGAACATGATCGCAGTGGGCACCGATGCTGGCGTGTGCGTGGCTGACGCCAATGACCAGAGAGGCTGGGCCAAGGTAAGTTTCTTCTCGCATTCAATGGGAGTGAGATAACAGTATGCTAATTATCTCACAGACAATTTCTATTGCGCGGGTGACGCAAATCGCGGTTCTAGAAGAATTCTCTGTTGTCCTTGTCCTGGCAGACAGGAATTTGATCTCGTACCCACTCGATGTACTGGCCCCGCCATCAAACTTCCCAGCGCAGCCGAGCGACAACGTGCGTCGGTCGCCACAGAGACTGGCGAAGGATGTGTCGTTCTTTGCAACGGCTCGTATGAAGGACCGCATGCTAGTGTTCTACAGGAAGAAGGAGGGCATGCACAGCACCTTCAAGGTCGTTGAGCCAGTCTTTCAAAAGTCAACGGAAAGAAAGACGCGCTTTTTCAAGACTGGCAAGGGTTCCGGCTCTACAGAAACATTCCGCGACTTTGACGACTTTTACCTGCCGACGGAATGTTACTCGATCAACCTGTTCAACATGTACATTGCGATCGCGACCGCCAGGGGCTTTGAACTCATGACGCTGGACAAGAAGATCCCCATGAGTATTCCCGATGTCAAGCAGCCAGCTATTGCCAACATTGCGTCCCGCATCAGAGATCAGAAACCACTGGGCATGTTCCGTCTCAACACGCAGGAATTCCTGCTTGCATACGAAGACTGCGCCGTTTATATCGACAAGCACAGCGACGTCAGTCGATCCGTCATCATGGAATACAGCGGAAAGCTGAAAAAGGCCAAGGGTGCCACAATGTACGGACAGTATCTCTTGCTGTTCAACGAGGATTACGTCGAGGTGCGCAATGCAGAAAATGGTCGACTGCGACAGATCATCGCCGGACGAGATGTCAGGGTGCTCGACTATGGTGTCAGGGGCCCAACAGGTGGCTTCTACCAACAGGGCAATGGATATGACCCTACGGCGAACGGAGGAGAGATTGGAGTGGCATCCAAGGGCACTGTAAAGATCTGCATGGCACATCCAGAGGTGGCGGGACAGCAGATTGTGCTAGAGATGCTCCTTAATAATGGGCACTCGGAGAAAGCATGAAACCACGTGGACCGCTCGGACGGGGGAATATAGAGGACGAAGGGAAGTGACGTGGGGACGCGGTGTAGTACTCCATGGCGAGCCCAGGAAATGTATACGCGTATGGTTTGATGACAGGGCACGCTCGCCTTATTTTTGGATATCCGGCCCGTATTGGCCAACTCTTTTTTACTTTTTTACTTTTGAATTCACGATGGACGGCTCCACGAAACTCTTCACGAAGACGTATCGGAAATCACGATTTGGAATGGTTTTTATGGGTTCAAGGGAGTTTCTTTTCAAAGCATAGCTCGTGTTAGAAGCACTGGCGATTCAATATTTGACTCCGTATGCAAGATTCCCATGAGATCATGTCTTGGCCGTGATGACTTGTCGCATTTTGCTTCCTGTCTAGAGTGAATATGTTGTTAGAATTCGGATCCCGCTCAAAAATGTGATATCAAGTGTCTCGTTCATGTAAAGCCCCCGTGCTTATGAAATTCTCCAATACTTTCGAGATTTATGCTGAATCTGTATAATTATACCAATCATCTCAGTATGTCTGTCTGTCTATCTAAAACACCGCGGAGCTCTAGGTCTAGTCACCTCTTCCTCCTTGTTCAATACATTCGCCCATGCGGGATCTTTCTCGTCTCTTGCTATATTCGGGTATCTTTCATATCATCTTCGTCTGCCACATCTGTCTTTCTCTCTCTCTCTTCCTTCATTCCATGGTATACAGCGCGGCGGCATCTCCACCACCTCCACCCCTCCTCGACTCTATTCTTTCTACTTTACTCGCGAGAATACACATTCTACTCCCCCGTCGTATCCCGCCGGCCGCCAAACGGCCACAGCATGGCCCCGATCCTACCGAACCGGACGGCAAGCCAGCGCGGCGCGCTCGCCACGGCCCCCGTGCTCCGGGAGATGAGCCCGCCCGTGTGCCGAAACACGTCGCCCACGGCGCCGACGGGGTCCGACAGGCTCTTGCGGGCCGTGACGAAGACGAAGTTGATGTCGCGCCCGACCTCGTTGACCGCCCAGGTCAGCGGGAAGCTGACCTTTTTCGGCGGCTGGCGCACCTCGGGGGCGGACCCGGGAAACGACGCCGGCCCGCGCGGCTTGCCGGCCGAGACCAGGTCCCTCAGGGTCAGGTGCTCCTCCTCGTGGCCCCGGCCGCGCACGCTCTCCTTGGTCAGCTTGGCGCGCAGGCGCGCCTGCTCGTCGGGGCCGTTGGTCTCCCACCAGGATTTCACCGTGTCGAACATGTACTGCTGGATCTCGGTCTTCTTGTCGGGGAAGGCCGGGTGGTGCAGGACGGTCAGGATCTCGTCGATGGCCTCGCCGGCGTCGAGCTCCGGGTCGTCCCAGCACCGGACGACGCGCTGCACGGTCCAGTTGGTCGTGACGGTGGCGACGAGGCCCGAGGGCTGGTTGAGCACGTTGCTGAAGTGGTCCTTGGACAGGTCCGAGTGGGACGGGTCCGAGGCGTCGGCGCCGTCCTCGTAGACGGCGGCGGACGCGGCCTTGGCCGCCTCGGCGTCGACGCGGTCCTTGGCCGCCTTGACGGCGCCGCGCAGCTCCTTGACCGACGACTCGATCATGATGGCCAGGAACCGGAACACGAGCTGGTTCGTGTAGTCGCTCAGCTGGCTCGTCTCCATGTCGGCCGTCGAGTCCTCTTTTTCTTCCGTGCCCTCCTGCAGCCACTTGGACATGCGGTCGTGCAGGTAGAAGACGGGCTCGATGGTCTGCCACAATAGGTTCGGGTTGGTCGCGCCGGACGCGTCGCCCTGGGGCTCCTCCGAGGAGTCATCGGCCGGCGACGGCGACTCGAGCGGCGTCGCGGGCGGCGAGGCGGGCGGGGAGATCTTCTCCGACGCCTTCTTGAAGATGGCCGCCACCGTGTTGAGCTCGCTCTGCAGCGGGACCGTGTCGGGCGACACCTTGTTGATGGTCTCGATGCCCTTCTTGATGAGCTCGAACAGCTGCTCGAACGCGGGGCCGCCGAAGCCGAGCTTGTCCTCGAGCGAGCCCAGGGTGCCCTTGGACTGCAGGATCGCCATGTCGTCGGCCTCGCCGAGCAGGCTGTGGAAGATGTCGAGCATGCCGAACGTGCCCGTCACGATGGGCGGGACCTTTCTTTTTCCGTTGGGCGTCTCGACGAGGCAGGCGTCGCCGACGAAAGGAAAGACGGCGTCCTCGCCGAGCTCGCGCAGGCACAGCTCCGTGTAGTTGCTGTGGGCGGAGAAGTCCTCGAGGGTGTGCAGGGCGGCGCCGAGGTGGATGAGGGACTCCTTCTTGGCGCCCGAGGCGCGCTTCCGGCGGCCCTCGCGGCCGAGCGAGATGCACTTGTCCAGCTGCTCGCGGATGTAGTCGGCCGAGGTCCGGTAGCCGTTGCCGCTGTTGGCGATGTAGTTCTTCATGCCCGTCTCCGGGTCGAACGCGAGCTCCTCGGGCCGGACGGGCCCGCGCAGGCGCTTGTCGATCTCCTGGGCGTTGTCCTGGTAGCCCTGGGGGTTGTCAATGTGCTCGACGTGGGTGTAGCAGCCGAGCCTCTCGCGGGTCACGTCGAACTCGTCGGTGGCGAAGCCAAACTCCATAAAGGCCAGGACCGAGACGATGGCGCGCAGGATGGGCTCGGGGATGTTCTCCAGGCAGGTGGTGTCGATGACCTGGGAGAAATCGCGCAGCCAGTTGCCAAAGTAGATCTGCTTGCGCTGCAGCTGGGTGAAGCGGTAGTGCGTCAGGAACGAGGCCGGCAGGAACTTGAGCACCTCGGTGATGTCGCCGTGCCGCCACACGTAGCCCTTGAAGTCGCTGTTGGGCGGCACCTCGCCGGCGCCGAACGCGGCGGCCGGCTGGGCCAGCACCAGGACGGCCACGGCCACCACGAGGAGGAACGTCCTCGAGGAGAACATGTTGAAACGCAGGCCGCTGTTTTATGAGAGCGACGACTGTTTCCTCTGACTAGGTGAGTTTGTTGGATAACAACATGAAATCTGGGCGCAAAGAAAAAAAAAAACGAGGTTGACTTTTTTTTTTTTTAATTCCTTGACTCGATAAAATGTCTGGAGCATTCGCTCCGCCCGGGAAGAAGCCGGAGGTTCCACTAAGTACTAGGTAGCAGTTCAACCACCCCAGATTTGCATGTGCAGGTACATTTGGGGTATCGATCAAAAGACGACCAAAAAGTCACGACGAAAAAGGATTGCACAGGTCAAACAGAATCTCAGGGTATTATGCATCTGGTGATTGTAGTGCCACCTCGTGGCCGGTGCTGATACCCCCGTGATACAGCGACGACACGAGGACGAGGTCAGCTCATGTAGGTACCCGATTTTGAGTTCCCGATCCCAGCGCTCGGGTCTACGCAGACGAATGACGTCATTCATCCAGGAACACTCTTTTAGAGTCGGATGCTCGGGAAGCCCAAGGAAGAAAAAGGTACAGAGTATTCAATTATTCGGAGCCGATGGAATAGGCAGATAAACAAGACCTCGTTACTGGAAAATACGGCAGAGATTAATGACATGACATTGGTCAGCCCTGTTTCATTCATCAGACCTCGGTGCCGACCTGCTCTGCATGTGTTCTTCCATCCCCGAGCTTGGACGTGATCAGCATAAATGTCTCGCTATACTCAAAGCCAATCATTTTACTCCGCTGTCTCCAAATATCAAGATAGCGCGCCATGGCTACCAACGTCTTCTTTTCTTGTTCATAATGCCACCCAAGGAAAATAAAAGGGTGGTAGCGCACTGGTCACAAAGACTCATTGTATCAGAGCCTGGATACTTATTATATATATCTATTAAGAAATAAGTTTGTCTCGTGGTTATCATTGAACAAGTTTGTGGTAGGATCCCAAGGACTAGGGCGGGTCATTTGAATTCTGGGGGAAGTATGGAATGGGCAGGTTTATTCATTGGCATACACTTTTCACAGGGCATCATTCGAAGACGTAAACATTTTTGAAAAAAGCTCTTTTGGCTATATATTGTCCTTTGGGTATATTAAGTATTACAATTTCTCCTTTCTTTTTCTTCCCGGCCTAATGTATGTTTTTTGCTTGAACTCTTTGCGAGATCTTTCCTCCATGATGTTCTTTTTTCTTCTATATCAGAGAGTAGAAAGAAACAAATGCTGCTGTTGTTGTTGAGCTCCTGAGAGAGACTCGTGGTATAAATGAGACAATGTCGCTGTCGCCCAAAAAACCTTGGCCCCACCAAAATATGCGTTTCGTAAGGATCGTAAGAATGATACAGTTTGAAGTTGTTTCCCGCGTCTGGGGATAAAACAGAGTGAAGCGATTTTCACTGCTGCTTTACAGGGCAGCGAACAGGGCGACGAAGCCCAGGAAGCCCAGGCCAGAGCCAATGTGAGCAGCACCGGCGGTAGCAATGGGTGCGGTGGTGGCCGAGGCAGCCTTGCTGGTGGTGTAGGCACCAGTTCCAGAGGGCTGGGCAGTGATCAGAGTGCTGCCGATGCCAGTACCGGTGGGGTAAGGAGCAACGGCGCCAGTCTTGGTGGCGGTGACAGCGGCCGTGGTGGGGACAACGGCAGTGTAGGTGCCGGGCACAACACCGACATCAGTGGCACCAGCAGTGGCCGTGGTCAGGACGACCTGGGGGACGGTAACGGCAGTGCTGATGATGACAGTCGAGCTGGAGCTGGCAATGGTCGAGATGGTCGAGCCAAGGTCAGTAGTGCAGGGAACAACAGTGGTGACATCAACATAGATGGTGGTGTAGGTGGCAGCGGCAGGGGCAGTAGCCGTGGCAGTAAGGTAGGTGGTGATGGTCTCGGCACCAGTGGCAATGCCGGGGTTCTGGCCGACGTAGGCACCGCAGATACCCTGGAAGTAGGAGACGGCCTCGGAGACGACCTCGTCGCTCTCACCGTGGGCGTACAAGCAGCTGAAGACGTTCTGGACAAAGGCGTCGTCGGGGCAGTAGCAGCTGGCGTCCGAGTTGTCCTTGCAGCCGACGCTGAACATCCAGGTGTTGAGGCAAGAGGGGACAACGTCGGGGCAGGGCAGAGTCTCGACGGGGACGGCAGGCGAAGTGCCGGAAGAGACGGCAACGGTGGAGGTGGTGGCAACGACCGAGCTGGGACCGGTAACGGCAGCGTTGGACGAGGTCTCAACAGGAGAGCCGGGCTGGGTGGCAGCGGGCTGGCTGGAGGTCAGGGTCAGGGTCTCCGTGACCGGGCAGATGGTGGTCGTCAAGGCAACTGTGGCAGTGGTCAGGACGGTCGAGTGAGCCGGGCAGTTGGTGACGGTCTCGGCGCACGAGGTGACGGTGGAGACAACGGTGGTCAGGACGGTAGAGGTGGTCAGGTACGAGGTGACCGAGGTGAAAGTGGTGGCCTCGGTAGCAGAGGAGACGGGCACGGTCACGGAGTAGGTGGCCTCGTTGGAAGAAGCGGTAGTCTCGACCTTGGAGGAGGTGGTGTCAACGACCGAGGAAGTGGTCTCAACGACCGAAGAAGTGGTCTCGACGACGGAAGAGGTGGTCTCAACGGCAGACGAGGTGGTCTCAACAACGGAAGAGGTAGTCTCGACCTTGGAAGAAGTCGTGTCAACGACGGAAGAGGTGGTCTCAACCTTGGAGGAGGTGGTCTCAGTCTCGGGCTTGGTGGAGTACGAAGAAACAACGGAGGAAGACTCAGCGACGCTGCTGCTGGTAGTCTGGGCGCTGCTGGCCGGGTACGAGGAGGAGCCGGGAGTCTGGACGGGGATGGTGACGGAGTAGGTCTGCGAGCCGGGAGCAGTCGACGAGGGAACGCTGGCGGGGTGGGTGCTGCTGGAGACGGGGTGGCTCTTGGTGGTGGTGGTCTCAACCTTGCTGGTCGAGTACGAGGCGATAGTGCTGGCCGTCTTGGTGCTGCTGGCGCTGCCACAGCTGAAGGAGATGGAGGGGACGGCAAAGGAGCAAGTGGGCTTGGGCTTGCTGGGCTGCGAGGGGTAGACAATGGTGACGTTCTTGGCACCACCGCACTGGGTGT
The DNA here is from genome assembly GCA_023510015.1 of Pestalotiopsis sp. LF_19_12. Classification (NCBI taxonomy): domain Eukaryota; kingdom Fungi; phylum Ascomycota; class Sordariomycetes; order Amphisphaeriales; family Sporocadaceae; genus Pestalotiopsis; species Pestalotiopsis sp. LF_19_12. The sequence continues at coordinate 116,119 of JALYBT010000054.1, read as the reverse complement.
TCTTGACGATGGAACCGGACGAGGAGCAGGCGGATCGGTGCTTGCAGGTCGAGCCGTCGGGCATGTCGTAGTGGAACTCTAGGTCACAGTCGAACTCGGGGTAGACGTGGAACTCGCCGACACTGGTCTTGTCGACGCCGGAGGAGGCATCACAACCGAAAGAGGGAGAGGAGCTCTTCTGGGTGTTGGCGCTTCCGGAGATGCACTTGCTGTTGCTGAAGGTGCGGGCGCCGAGCTCGTCACGCTTGCTGAAGCCGGTCTTGCAAGTGAATCCAGACCAGATGAAACCACCGTAGTTACCGACAGCACCGTCAGCCAGGTCAGAGAAGTCAAAACCTGCGGATTGCTTGTCGGTACACTGGTTGTCAGTGTTGCCGGGGCAGGAGAAGGAGGGAGCGCCAATGAACTGTTATTATAATTAGTATACTGTGACATGTATGATTCATATAATAGAATATTCGACTTACAGTGGCGGAGACCTGGCTGAGGCCAGCAGCAGCCAGGGCCAATGCCAGAGTGTTCTTCATTTTGGAATTATGGAGTTGTTTGTAGCGATAGTGAGTGTATGTTGTTGTAGTATAGGAAAAAGATTGTCGGTGATAACAAGGAATATAGTTGTAGATGTGGAAACAGGTAAAGCGAATGACCCTGTATTCCGAAGAAAGAACTGTTTACTGGATATACCCAAAAGGAAACGAAAGGCTTGGAGAGAGAAGGCCAGAAACAAGACCAAGAGGAGGAGGCTCAAGGAAGCATATATACTTCCTGCGGCCAGCTTGGACTCTCGTAACGGGGGAGGCTGTCATTCTAGTCGTTCAGGTCAGTGACCTCCCCCCGTGAAGTTGCATTGACAGAGGCGGCGACCAGCACTAGGTAGCTGAGCCTTGACCAGGATTGGCCACTTCTCCAGAAGGATCCATGTAGGCCGCCGCCCTCGGTTCGTCTCCTTCGTCCCAACTCGTAATGGATTGGACGAACCCGACTTGGGGTGGAAGAACCGGCGTTACGGCAGCTTGCCAGGTTACTACGATACTATGCCAGTAGGAAGTCGAGGCCAGGGACGACATGGCCGAATCCGGCAAGCCTTGGGCTCCACGAGGCGTGCCAGGGGCACCTTAAGCAGTCGATGGCCCCGCTATATTAAGCCGGTCGAAGAGCGCGCGGCTGCCGGGGGCGTCATGGTGAAGGACCAGGGGGGGAAGGATGGCCAGATGGCCGACCAGGGTGCATAGCAAGCCAGCGAGCGGTGCAGTAATAAGGGCAGAGCACAGATACAGATCCACCTCGAATGGACAAGCAGAAAACGGCCGAGTCGTTCTGTTGACCAGTCAAGGCCTGGATGGCTTGGAACGGGCAGACCTATCACCAGTGGAAGGGGAGATGCTTTGGCCTCTCTGCATTAGACCATGCCTCGCGAAAATGCAGAAAATGAAAACGAACTTCTCCCACCTGAGATCCGTTTGCTCCTAACACGCCCCCGGGACCGAACCCCGGAGGCAGCAGAAGAGTTCCATCGCATGTGGTTGCAGCCATGGTTGGCTTCCTCTCATCCAGCAGAACATGAGAAATGAGACGGGAGTAACACGCATGGGCAAACAGCTCACACGAGAAGGATGGCTGACCGCAGGACCTGAGAATCTTAGATGACCCTTTGTCCTTGTTCCTATGAGATCAGAGACGCTCAGGTAGGCAAGCAAACTGCCGGGTCTCTTCTTGCGGCCTGATCTGATTGTTGAAGAAAGAAGCAAAGACCTCCATCCATTCCCCTCCCTCCATCTTCTTTCTGCCCGGGGTCTCCTTTGAAACGCGCATAGCCACTGGCGGGTGGTGCTCGCATTTTTACAAGCTAATGCAGGTACGGTGATGCCCCCAAATCCAATTAACGTTGGAAACGGGGTCAGAGTCAATGCCCCATGAGATCGGATAAGTTAATTCCTTTGCTTCGTTGTCTGTCATGGCTTGACTGGTGGTTATAGTAAGGAATATGTCTTTGGAAAGTTGTCACTGGCCGATCTTGGTTCAGATAGTGGGCGGATTGTCTGGGACACTGAGATGCCCTTTCCGTACATTTCCTTTGGCCCTGACAGAGATCCTAGTTGGAGATGTCCGATCTGGAGGTTTCTTCTTTCTCTGACCTTCCTTTCCTCCCTTTCAGCTTTCGATCAGAGTGCGGATCTGACTTCCGCCGCTAGAAGAATATCTAGATCGTAGCTCATCGTGTTACTGCTCGTTACCTGAGTCGGCAACAAGCTAACGTCAATAGATTTTTGGTGTCGGGGGTTATTAGAGTTGGAGCGAGTCCAGCGCTGGAAATCCAGAGCAGCCAGAGCACGGTTACATCACTGTAGGCGGCCATTTCCTGGCGCGCTAAGGCCCGAAAGACGAAGGATGCCAAGGAGCGAAGAGGCACTCGACTCACCGTCAACAGAGCATCGGTGTTACTGTTCCTGGGCACCTGGCACAGACTTTTTCACGACTTTCTGGCTCGATTCTCCATAGCAAGGGACCCGCAATGGGTCGATCCGGTCGATGACCCGAAGAGGAGAAGCAGCTCGAGGATGGACCAGGGGGTCCCCCATCTGCTGCTTTCAGGGCCCTCTCCGGTGGTCACAGTCATTTGGCGCAGAAGGAGACTATCAGTTCTGTTCTATCCACCGAAGAGATTGTCAATTGATGTCAGGTCACATGGACGGCAGCACTCGAAATGTAAGATGAACTGTTCATCTCGGGCGCTTCACGGCATGTATACAAGCGCGATGAATCTTTAAATAATATTCAATAGTATTGACTGTTGCTATTTTCTGCTCAATCATTTTCGGGCTGCTCGTGCGTGCAACGGCGGCATCCGTGCTGATTGGCCCGCCTGGATTGTGCTTGACGCCCGTTTTTGCCGCGCGAAGCCGCCCAAAGTCCAGGTATGGAAGTCCGTTCTCGCTGCACCCCTATTGAGCTGCTGGGCGCCAGCGAATACTAGTAACAGTACCTAACTGAACACCAGGGCCCTGTCCCTTGGCGCTTCAGCGTGTTTCAGTCGCCAGCCATTCACCGTCTACAGCCTTCCTAGATTCGTTTCAAGTTTGTTCTTTTTACCTGTCAGCTGTGGCTGCGCCTTCTTTTGGGGCCATGCAAAAGACAATACGGAGGGTATATGCGAGCAAGTCTGTGTGTTTTCCTGACTGTTAGAAATCCTAAAGACAAGCTTATTTGCAAGCTCTATTCTACTACTAGAGGGGCCCAATCATCGGACGAGAAGAGCCCGCAAAAGAAGCTACGGGACCACCGGAATGATGCTTCTACATATCCTCAATCACACAGCCATCTTCCATCTTTACGGAGTACGGAGTTCTAGTTGTCTGCATGGCCGTCTGCTGACCTAATAATGATATCTTTCTCCGAGATCCTCAGTATGTATCCCCTCGTATGCACGGTGACCCATCCTCAGCGTCGATCGGCAAAGCTTATGGAGTGCCACGGAGAATATGATTCTAGCTCGCTTGCACCCTGGGGCCCAGCTCGCGATACCTGACGTGCACTAAAATACTAAAATCTAGACACTATGGAGCTGAGATAGAGACATACTAATATTCTTACTCCGAGGACGCGGATCGACCAGTGCATCGGAATTTTTTGTTTGCTTTTTGCTCTCAGACACCAAGCCATCATCGTTCATCTATCATCCCTCTTCCCGGAAGAGCCAATGCGGCGGCCTCCCCCGGGCGGACGCCTTTCCGTTCAATGACAGCCGCCACATATTGGATAACAATCTCCTATATACGAACTATACGGACGCCGTCGCCATCACAATATCGTCATAGGACACAATTAGAAACAGAAGAGGAGACGGCGAGGGAACCCAGTTCTAGCGTGTCCTCGGAAAAGCTCGCGTAGTACATGGGCTCTTCCATTGTAGCAACGGTTTAACCTACAATTTAGTATACCTAGCTCGGTGGATGAGAAAAGAGTCCGCCTGTATCTTAGACCCGGCGCCTCTTTACCAGGTCTATGGTTCACCGTTCCTGACTAGTCTGAGTTGCCTATTATCCCAAGTATGCAGTATGCGCTCCTTGCTTCATCTTGATCATACTGCGGGGGGAATTGTCGGTTCGTCGGTTCGTATTGCGATATATAGGTTATCAAGTGAAAAGATGACACCGAGGAGACGTATAGATGCGACGTCAAGAAGCTTACTCACTCGAATCATCATATCCAGTCAATCAACGAAGGGAGAGCTTGCACACACTTGTAGATAAACATCCGACTTACATCCAGCTCCCAGCTAAAAGGCCAATATCAACGTTGTGATCCGTGCGAGACGCGACACGGGTAGACATATGATTATTGCTTTCTAGCAGGTCGTTGTGATGCACTAGGAATCCGCTCCGGAATTTCCACTCATTAATCGGACAGAGGCGCTGCGGCCAAATGATTTCTGATCGATCAAGCCGGCCAGATCTTTGGTCATGTCAACTGTGCGCCTACAATCAATCAACCCGGATTCCCACGAGGCCTGGGCGGAAACACCCCCTGCCGAGCCCCTCTACCTTTTCTCATGGCATGGCCAGGTACAGATTACTTACTACCCTGAGAATATCATCGCACCCCGCAAACCTCTTGTTAATACGGCAGTCTGCTCGTGAGCACTGCCACACAGCTAACTTCATGCAACATGACAATACGCAGGAGAGCTTGGTCACAATGGGGCCCCTTTCTAATCGACAACTCAATCAATCCTGGCTCGCATCAACTTTGACAATTGCCGAACTATACAAGAGGTGCTATGCCGCGACTTCTTCCTCACTCCTTATTGACAGAGCCATTTTCTGTTTCCTGTTTCCTGTTCACAGCCTCACTGCATGACTGCTGATGCGTTTGCCCCCGTCACCGTCCCTATATCTCGAGGCGCCAAGGCTCGGTTGACGATATTCGTTCGTTCTCTCCCAGTCAAAGCCGAACCCAAGTTTCTATCCGTGACAGCGACCCTTCCGAGATTGAGAGCCTCCTGCCCCTTCGCAAGCTACTCGTCAGGAGCAACATGTGGTGGTATTTCAGGACGGGCCTCTTCCGAAAAGAGAACTGCGAGGCTCGAAAGAGGTCCAGAAGGGGGAGGGCTGCCTGCCCCCTGTTGATCGCTGACAAGGATCCTCAGTTTCAGGTGCTCGTGCGCCTTCTGGCCCCCCGTCTGCAGGAACAGGAAAATTTCCAGCGTCAGCCAGCCAACCAGTAACCCAAAAAGACTCCGAAAGGTCCTTGAGATAAACCATGCTCGGTTGTCGGGCGCGGCATCGATCGCCAGTCAGCGATTCTTTTTCCCCGACCGTGGCTGGGCTGCCGATCTCATGTCGCCCCTTCGCATCTTGGCATATGACTTCTGACGATGAGCAAAAGTTTGCACCGGATCCAGCTTTGCAAAAGACTCTCTTGCCCGGCACATAAGCATAACAAAATGATTGCAGGATTCTAAAAAGCGGCGATGACATGCTGATTCTCGACACTCCCATTTCATGTTCAACTGCATTCGGCCCCAACAGAGAGCACGGCACAGGTAACACAAGACTGTCAGATCCAACATTTCATATGCTTACTGCTCCGCATGCACACACAATGAGGCTATTAAAAGAAGAGTGATGTACTGAATGGTAATGGAAAGATGGATGAAGGAACATGCATGTCTTGCTCTAGTCCTAGATCCTTCTGCGGTCATTGCAAATTGACCAGAAGAAACGTGCAAAACACGGTGGCGCCCCATACTCCGAGACATCCGACACAGGCGTTCGAATCCAGCTCGCCGGTGTACGATCATGCCCACATGGGCGCTGGTATGACCACATCATGCTGATCCAAGCCTTCGGGGAGGAAAGAAAAAGAATGAAAAACAAAACATGGCTTTGGGTTTCACTGACGCCTTGTCAGCACGATAGGAACTTTTCGCAACGAATCCTTCACTTGATCGGCCATGATTATTTGACGCTTGCAGAGAAAAGACAAGGAGACAATGCTATCTCGGTGACTTCCATTGATTAAAAGACGTGAACAACATTCGAACATAAACGACGTTCCCTCCTTGGTCGCCTAGGACGCTGTATCTCGACAAAGCTGGACAGAGAAATCATGTTTGACGACTCTTGTTTATGATTTCGAATATTGAATTAGCAAGCACAGAAAAATAAACCAAAACAAATGACTTGGTCAGGTCTATTCCAACTATATACACCTGTTCATTGTTAGCATTGCTATTTGATATTAGCATTACTATTTAATATTAATACCGAGTGCATACTTCAGCAGCCAGGAAATACCGTTGACTTGAAAGCTCTCTTTGCATCAGTGAAAGAGAAATATTGCAAAGCCTTTAGTCCATATACTGACAGACATCCCTTGCGCTGTTCGTTTATATCACGCAAATCGACCATTTGGAAGAAAAGTTATTTCCAGACGAATTTTGAATATATGAAAACTTGTATTAATTTTTACATACTGACTGTGTTAAATACTTTTACATTTTAGAATCTCTTGCAAAGAAATAGCTTACTCTCATAGCCTCATTATGCAGATACGGAGACTTTTGTTAATCGAGACAGTGCATCTTCTCAAATGACCTTGACAGCCACTATCTATGATCGATCGACAGGATATGTAATTGTGTAGAGATCGTCGAAGCCAGCGCATTTTTTTCAATTGCGCAAACTCATCTAGATGCATTGTACTACGCTACCATCCCTTCCAAGGAATCCAAGTATCCACCACGACATCATTCTCGTCGACAACGTAGTACACAAAAAAGGCCGCCGCCGTGATACAAGCATGATTGACATACAGACAGACCCTGTCGCCGATCCTGAACTCGGCCTCGACCCGGTCGCCGTCGCGCTGCGAGGCCAGGATGCCGTGCTCCTGCGACAGCCGGACCGGGTACCAGCCGGGCCTGCCGACGACGCGGCCGAAGCCCTCGTAGGCGCTGGTCTCGCGAGACAGCGCGACGGCGCCCGCGTTGACGAGCGCCTCGTTGCGCTCCGGGTACACGCCGCACACCTCGGCGACGACGCGGACGCCCTGGTCCTCCTCGCGCACCAGGTTCGTGGAGACCTGCTGCAGGTCGTTGACGGGGAAGTTGCCTGTTTACCACCATGATGAGCCGTGAGTACTACTCCATAAAGGAGTACCTAGAAATGAACTCCTTACCTGCGTGAAGCTCCAACTTGACGTTGGCGGGGACCTTGGCCCCGAGCGCCCCGACGACGTGCGCCGTCGGCGTCGCGCCGATCGACAGGACCAAGTCCCGCGCGCCGGGCAGCAGCGCGGCGGCGTCGACGACGCTGTCGATCTCGACGTTCAGCGTCTCCTCGGCGTCCGCGGTCGAGCGCCCGCCGTACGAGTGGCCGGCGTGGCAGTAGAAGCCGTAGATGGCGACGGCGTCCGACTTGTCGGCGTGGGCGCGCTCCACCAGGCGCCGGAGGGCCGGGCTCTTGTGCTCGACGCCGGCCCGGCGGGAGCCCACGTCGAGCTTGATGAAGATGTCCCACGGCTCCGAGGCGCCAAAGGCTTCTAGGGCGTCGATCTGTTGCTCGTTGTCGACCATGAGAATGATCTTGATTGCCGATCTGAAGGCTGCCAGTTGTGGAAGATAGCTGGGGCAGACGGGAATTCCGTACAGACACTACAATATAATCAGTCTACTTTATGCCTCTCTTCCTTCCCACTCTCCGAGGCAACAGCAAGTCTGATACTGACCTCATTAATGAGGCCTTGTTCAGCCAAAGGCAAGGCACCACGGATCTCTGCCAATGTTGATGCAATGATGCCCTTATATTTCCCACTCGGGCCAAGCATCATCTTGGTGATTTCTGTTGTCTAGCAGCATTCTTGGTCAGTTACAAACAACCATTGGCATTTGGAAAGATGCCTTCTCACCTTGAGTGTCTTGACATGGGGTCGGAACCCAATGCCGAGCTCCTCGACATCCTTGTGTACGGCGTCAATGTTCCTCTTGACTGTGGGCAACGATACCACGAGAGATGGCGACGGTAAGTCGGCGACCGTCTTGCCGATGAACGACTTGTGATGTTGAAGCGAATAGTCCATTATGATAAAGTTGTGATCTTAAAAATCGAGATATAAAATGTTCAGTTTTTGCAAATTGAGTTCGAATTCCAAGTATGAAGAGTGTTCCCTGTTGAATCGCCAGTAGGTATTAGAAATGCCTTCTCCACCTACTGCGCGGTTAACCTATCGTGAACGATGTGTAAGAGGTACGAGTCAAGACGCTAAAAGGCGGTCCCAATTAGTCAATTAGCGGCGAACTTAGTGCTATCGTGGACCTCTGGCGGGGAATGGACCCGGAACCCTTCCAAAAGGTAAACTTAATGCTCGGATGCTCCCCGATACATATGGTTTTCGGTGTTCTCGATGTTCGAGTCTCCACTAGTAACGTGAAATGAATGATCGTAAAGATCGTTCCGTCAAGTTTATAGACCTAACATATCATACAGCTTCAGATGCTCCTGGGTCATGTATTTGTTGTTTGCGTTGCCAAATACTTTATGAGACAATGTGGATTATGTATTTCATTCCAATGGAGGGCAATTAAACCTCTTGGCTGCAGGAACGACAGGCTTATGTGTTGCATCGCCGGCTCAGTTTTCATCCAATGTTTTGTCCAGTGAACAAGCAAACGCTGGTATGCTTCTGACATTAGATGAGAACAGTGGTAACAGTAAGGCTGGTTTGGTGGCTGAAAAGGGGTACGCCAAAACATATATCTTCTTCAAGGAACACATCATAGCGACATTTAACAACTAGGGACAAGTAATGGGCGTGTCTTACACTCGGCTGAATTATACTGTACTTATTTGGTTGAGTATGGTCATGGGTATACAACTCCGAATACAGATATAGATATGCTCGCATCAATCGCTCGTAAATTCTCAAGCCTAAAGCTTCATCTCAAGTAGAGCAATCGGCTTCAGAGCTGAATCTGCCCTCTATACACAAGATCCGACGCGACCGCGACGTCGAGCGGCGGCACCGTGACCACGGCCGTCTCATTCATGGCGCCGCCCCGGTACGCGTACGTGAACGTCCAGCCTGAGCCGGCCCCGGCGTGCCGGCCCTCCTTGTCGACCACGACGATGCCGCTCGAGATGTCGGGGAACCGGCGGACCATACGAGCGACGGCGTCGTCGGCGGCTTCTTGGGGAGATAGGCCCCTGTTTTGGGCGAAATCATATCTTGTCAGTTTTTTTTTCTCGTGAATTTTAATGTTAAAGCAGATGTCACAGTTTGCCATCATTGATCTCGCCTTGTACTTCTACCAGATATTCACCTCACCGCGAAGACCTCTTATGAACTGCAAACATGCACGAGCAAATAAATCAAATAAAACTCACCGCCGCAAACTCTCGACCGCCTGGTAGCACGGCAGGAACCGCATCATAATGTCCCCGTCGCCGGTGGCCCCGCACCCGCCGACCTCGCCGTCGACGTACGAGCCGCTGCCGACAATGGGCCCGTCGCCCACGCGGCCGGGGACCTTGTGCGACGCGCCGTTGGTCGACGTGGCCGCCGCCATGCGGCCCGCGCCGTCGATGGCGATCATGGAGATGGTGTCGTGGGAGGCCTGGCCGGCGGTCGTCGAGGAGTTGCTGTTGTTTACGTCCAGGGGCTGGTACGGCCCGCAGGACGCCGCCGCGTCGGGCGACACGGCCACGCGGTAGTTGGGCTGGCACGCGGCGGCGCGCCACGCGTCGCACGCCGCGAGCGAGTCGGGCGTCGACAGGTCCTCCTCCGTGAACCCGTTCTGCGCCGCAAACGCCGTGGCCTGGTCCCCGGCCAGCAGGGTGTGGGCCGTGTGCTCGAGGACGGCGCGGGCGACGCCGACGGCGTTGCGGACGCGGCGCAGGTTGGCCACGGCGCCGGCGTCGAGCGTCGTCCCGTCGATGATGAGCGCGTCCAGCGTCGTCTCGCAGCTCTCGTCGGGCGACCCGCCGTAGCCCACGCTGCCGTCGCACTGGTTGGCCTCGCACGTGGAGCAGCCGAGCTCGACGGCGTCGAGAGCTGGTGTCGTGGACGTCGAGTTGAGCAGCGAGAGGTAGGCCGCGTCTGTGGCCGCCGTAAAGGGCCCGCTCCACGTGTTGATGACAAAGGGCAGGCCGGGGCTGGCGGCGCCGGTCAGCAATGGCGATGAGAGCGCCGTGGCCGCCAGTAGGAGGTTCCGAGCGGCTGCCATTGTGTATCAATGTGGATGTATATATCAAATGTCTCCGTTTTGGTGGTTTATGGTCGAGGGAATTAGCTCAAGTATAACCTCACGTGAGACTTTGCGAGTATTGATCATGAGAATGAAGATATCATGTTCATCTCCATCTGTTACGTTGCCATTGAATCTGGTATCTCCAACGTCCCATCTCGCCTCGCCTGTATCGGCGGATGCAACTAAACTTACCAAGATTGGAAGCTTCACGATTCCAAGAGGGGCTGGATTGGCGATTGCCGTGCCCCACTATGTATTAAGCCACGAACCGCAGATCAAATACGACCAGTCTTGGATGATCTACTACAATGTCTCTCCCTGTCTTGTATAAACTCTAGAATAATTATTACTTGCATTCGGTTTCACACGGAGAAAGTACACGCGAAATGCATGTCGAGGAGCCATGATTATATAGTTGTTTTTTGTAGCTTTATTTCAAGTCGAGCTATAAGCCGATCAGCATTATACTGTCCAACGACCGTTTCTCCATATCCTTTGATTTGCATTATATTCAAGTTGCCTTCTCCTTATAGTGTATCGGCATGAAATGTGCCAATTGGTATCATATGTTTGTCTTTGTTGTATTCCAGCCATTCTCGTATCCATTCACACAAGTATGCACGCGGTCTCCGCTAGACTTTGGGAGAATGGCGTGACTGTTTTGATAGTCTTGGAAATGCTCAAGTGACCATTCTATCGGTATTCTCTCTCTTCGTTTATTCAGGCTACCGCCTCAAATTTACAGGGCAAAAGCACCGAGGGTCGTGGCCGAGAAGAGCAGAGCACCAATGGCAAGCCCGACCGTGTTGATGCCGACGCTGGCCTGAGACCGGGGCGCGGCGCTCTTGGAGGACTCGGAGGCACCGCTCGAGCTCGTGCCCGAGGCGCTGCTGCCGCTCTTGGTGGAGTCGCCGGTGGCGCTGGCGACGACGCTGGCGGTGACGCCGGTGCCCGTGGGCAGGGAGTCGCCGGCGCCCGTGGCGGTGGCGGTGGTGTTGCCGTGGCAGAAGACGTCCTGGTAGGCGGCGCCGTGGTCGTAGAAGCACGAGGTCAGGTCGGCGACGGACTGGTCCTCGGCCAGGCAGTAGACGCCGCAGTCGCCGTAGTAGGAGATGACGCTGGCGGAGCCGCAGCACGCGGCCAGGATGTCGGTGTGGTTGCCGCCGTAGGGCATGGCGCACGCCGCGTCCTGCACGGGGATGTCGTACAGGCTGGCGCCGCAGTTGGCGGCAGAGGTCGCCGAGGCGGCGGCGGAGGTGGTGGCCGTCGACATGGTGATGGTGGTGGTATTAGAATATATACAATCGAATAGACTTTTATAGCAGGATACAGAGGGTCAATATTATATGTACTTAATACAATGGACAGGAAGAATAAAGAAGAAGAAACAGAAAGCAAGAATCAAGAAATCAAGCTGGAGGTGGCATGACAGGCCCTTTTCCCCTTCTCCTGAAAGCTTGCTCAGGTCCCCTACCCGTCCGCGTAAACCCAACCAAGCAAGAAAAGTCAACAACCTTTTCTAACCAGGGGATCAAACTCAGCCCGTCATGTTTCCCCCAACTCCATCCCCCAAAAGCTCGTAAAAGACGTGGCGCCGGGACCAGCAGATGGCTCCAGGACCCGTCGCGTGTTCCCTGGAACTTTATTCGGTTGTCAGACGAATACCCGCAAGCAGCTGTTCCTCGGCCAATCGTCATCTCGCATATAAATAAACACGAGCCTGGATACGGGGTTTGGCTCCGTCCCAGTTAGCGCCTGTGGGGTTCGTCCAAAGTGCTTTTTCAGTGGCTCTGGGGCCTGTTGGGCCTGTTGATCGTGCCTCTAAACCGGCAGAACGGCAGGGCAACATGTACATAGAAAAAGGAGATATGGTATTCTGAAAATCTTGCAGAATAAAGTCTCTCCCCAGTTTTACTTACACGAAGAGCATTGATATAGATCGACGACGCGTTGCAAAGGCATTCATTCGGAGACATGTCTCTCATTTCCCACGCGGCCATCCTGCCGCAAGCTCTGACTGTCAGCAGCCTCTGTTTGATATCTGCGTGGCTTTGCCATTGACCCGTGAGGAACATGCGAAGACGAACAGCATACGATCTCCAAGTAATAGACGTCAATTTGCCTGCTGATGATTCTATATTCGTCTTCCTACTGTCTAGATCAGATATGTTAGCCACCGCCCTGCATCCGCCGTAAACGTTCCTCGGCAGCCCGGGCTCTCCTTTCCCGGTCCAGTCGCATCTTCTGCTCCGGCGTGAGCCCTCTGGCTTCTTCTTCGCGCTTCTCCTGGGCCGTCTTGGGAAGACTGCTGCCGAGCGCCCCTTTGCGGAGCGCCTTGGGTTGGATCTTGGGCCCTTCGGTCTTGAGGCGTGCCTCCTCGGCCTGCCTGCGTTCGGCTTCCTTCTTGTCTTCCTCCTTGCGCTCCCGCTCATCACGCTTCTCTGCCTCGGCGCGCTTCATGGCGGGGGCCACTTTGGCACTCTCCCAGTCCCATTTGTCCTCGCCCAGCTCGTCGCGGGCCACCCTGAAAGCGTCCCTAGTAGACCGATCTCCCGCAAGCTCAAAAGCCGTCTTGCCCTCTCGGTTCTTGATCGTTGGATCTGCGGCCGCTTTTGTCAGCAGGCCCAATACTAAAGGCGCCGAGTTTTGACTGGCCGAAAGATGGAGACATGTCGGCGCGTGATAGTTTTGCTGCGAATCTGCGGGCTGGAAAAAGAAGTCGGCCGGCACCTCATTATTTTTTAGGTATGACAAGAGCGCTGGCAGCTTGGACCTTCTCACAAACGCCTGCAGTTGTGATGTGTGGAGCAGTGCCGTCTCTTCCTCTTCTGACAACTTGGGTGCCGCCGGTTTCGCGGGTTTCGGTGTAGCAGGCTTCGGCGCCGCCTCCGTCTTTGCTTTTTCCTGGGCGGGATCGACCTCGCGAACCTTTAGGCGCGTGAGTTCGATAAAAGAGCGCATCAGCTCGTTCTGAGTGGCTCTCTTGGTACTGAAAGGAAATCCTCGTATCCTCGGATCGTTTGCACGTAGTACCTGATCCTCATACGGTCCAAACAGAGTTCTTCGGTTCGTCGAGCCCGTAGCTCTGATGAACAGCAGCTCGGAAGTGTCGAGCAGGCCCTTCCAGTCCTGGAGCAGCTGCCGCACTTCGTCCACAAGGGCTTGCTCATTGTACCGACGGATGCTTGAACCAGCCGAGTGCGCATTTCCTTTTGCGTTGTCGTTGGCTGATTGAGAACCACCCTGTTTCCTTCTCGTCGTGTATCTGTGGAATGTCTTGTGGGCCAACACTGTCGCCTCCCTATTTAGGGGTCCCGATGTCGCGCCGTGCTTGGTCTGCCTGGGCGCAAGAGAGACGATCATGGCTGCAAAGTGACCGCCTCCAATCATGCAGAGAAAGATGTGTGGCCCCTTGTAGGCAGCCGGTGGGATGCCGCCGTCGGCGATTGGCTTTGGTGCCGGTATCGGTTCAAGTTGCTTCTTCTTGATGACCTCTACTAGCTCAGTCTCCTTGCTCGCTTCATCAGGCTGGAATATCGCGCGGTATATGCCGAAATAGGTGTTGGCCGGTAGGACAGGTGAGCTGAACCACAACAGGGGCGGTTTTCCACTTCCCCTCGGCCTCCTCGTTGTAGAGTCGTCCTCGTCGGCATCGCCGCCGCCTCCATTTTCTTTACGCCCAGCTAGAGTGGCTTGTTTCTTGAGTAGCGCCGTGAGGGTGGTCTCTTTCTTGTCGTCGTCGTCGTCCTCCGACTCTGACGAGTCCGACCCGGACAGACTCTCATCAAGGTCCCCCACGAGCTTCTCAAATTCTGCCTCGGTCACGGGTGGCTTCCCGCGCAGCTTCTGCTTGAGGTTATAGTGGTGCTGGTCCGACTTTTGGTGCCCGCGCTGGTCAAGCACATTGTCGAATGTGAGGCCGCAAAGGGAGCAGGCCAGTGAGCCGACGGAGACATTTTCGGACGATGGTGAGGGCGGTACTACGTCCGCCTTGGAGGGTGTCGCTGGTTCGGGTAATGGGACGTCGGGCGACGAAGAGGCAAGGTTGAGAGTGCTCAGGACTTCAGGCGGCAGGTCATAGACTGTTTGGCGCATTCATTCGCGTCAGCGGGGTGAGAACAGTATCAGCAAGACGGACAGAGACAAACCGTAGAGGGGCCGCTTGAGTAGATCATCCGCCGGCTTCTTGCCCTTCTCCATTGTGACAGTAAGTCAAGGCCTGGATTTGAAGTGTCGCGGTGTTTGTTGGGCTGGGGAGAAATTGAAGCTCGAGAAAAAGGTCTTGCGCTAAACTGGCGGGCGCAATGAGGTCACTGAAGCCGTCCTGGTACTGAAGGATGGAGGGGCAGCTTTCCTTTATCGCCCTCTGATAAGACCCGCCCTGTACTCTGTGGCACGTACCATGATTGAATGGCTCAACCGGGGAGACTGAGAGACTATATGATCCCATAACGAATAATGAATATTAATTTAACTAGAGATTGATAGATGTAAGTTTTTTATCGTCCTGTGGACTCGGTACTCGGCTGTTGAGATTGGATGCGCGAACATGTCAATGTTGATAATTTATATCGTGACGCTATTACTGTAATCAATTCCTCTAAAGAAGCTTGAAGGATAACCGGAGTATTAAATTTAATTAAACATGAAGAAATGACTGGTTAAACCATGCGTCTGTTGAATCAAAAAGTGCTTATCCATCGTTGTACAGTCAAAGACAAACACATGCCATCGACAAGCTACAGTATAGGAAAAGGCGTAATGGTTATCACGGTTTTTCCTGATACCTATAACATGATCATAACTTGGTCCATTTCTGGGTGGGCTGCTGACCATTGGCCAGCGAGTACCCGATCTCGTACTTCTCATATACTGCGACTTGCTACCATCAGATAAAACAGTCCTGGCTGTCAATATATGTCATCTGACCCTGGCTGTGCATTTGTTGGTGGCTGAAGTGCATAAGCAGTGCCCCTCTCTGACTGATCAGTCAGGCTGCATCAGTTAGGCTGCAAGCGAAAGGGAAGGAAAACACCAAACATGCCCGACAGATTGTGCTCGACAGGTTAATCACTCTTGTTGCGTCGCGGCGACCGGCATCGGCGAACCGACCGACGATGCGATTACTACATTGTGACGATAGCGGTAGGTTCGTCCTCACCGACGATCTCCCTTCCAAGGACGTCCCTCCATATGCGATTCTTTCCCACACATGGGGATCCGAAGAGGTTACTTTCGGCGATCTAGCGAGAGCGCCAATCGACTGGCAGTATAAAGCCGGTTTCAAAAAGATCAAGTTCTGCGCAGAACAAGCGAGACGTGATGGTCTGAAATACTTCTGGGTCGATACCTGCTGTATCGACAAATCCAACGCCGTCGAGCTCCAGACAGCAATCAATAGCATGTTCCGATGGTATCACGACTCGAGGCGGTGCTTCGTTTATCTGATAGACGTCTCGGCTATCTCAGGCTCAGATACACAGCCAAGCCAGATACAATGGGAAGAGGCCTTTCGGAAAAGCAGGTGGTTCACTCGTGGGTGGACACTCCAAGAGCTTGTCGCTCCGAAGACGGTCGATTTTTACTCGACACAAGGGGCATGGCTGGGCAACAAACGGTCGTTGGAACCTATGATACGCGATATCACTGGCATCCCTACCAACGCACTGCGCGGAACGCCTCTGTCCGATTTCACCGTCTCGGAACGAGAGGCATGGGTGCGCAACCGCCGGACTACATACGAGGAAGATATGGTTTACGCATTGCTAGGGATCTTTGGTGTATACATGTTGCCAAACTACGGCGAAGGGCTCGATAATGCGCAGAAACGTCTGCGGGAGGAAGTTGAGAAGGTCGTTAAAGGTAAGCTGATTTCAGTCATGTTATTGAAACGACGCAAGAGTTAACAGAGCCAGGACCGCAAGCGAAAGATTTCTCGGTCACTTTCAGCCTGTCCGCAACTTCTGAAACCCAGCATTTTGTCGGAAGAGAGAGTGAAATGGCAGAAATGCGCGGAGCACTAAGTTCCGACGGAAGTCGTCGTGTAGTCGTTCTCCACGGTCTAGGTGGTATCGGGAAGACACAGCTTGCCGTCGCCTATGCAAAGCGACATCGAGATGAATACTCGGGCGTGTTCTGGGTCAATGTCAAGGACGAAGCTTCGATTCGGCAGAGCGTTACGAATGTCGCAAGGCAGATCCTACAACAACATCCTGATGCCACTCACCTGAGTACACTAGATCTGCAACAAAGCCACGAGGGGGTGATCGAAGCAGTTAAAGCATGGCTTAGCTTGCCAGGCAATACCAGGTGGCTTATAGTGTACGACAACTATGACAACCCAAAATTAGCTGGCGGCACAAACGAGACGGCCATCGACATCAATCATTTACTTCCCACGGCATACCAAGGATCGATCGTCATCACTACGCGTGTCTCGCAAACCGATGTAGGACACGAAATTCGAGTCAAGAAGCTTGAGTCAGCAGATAGCTGTCTCGAAATCCTATCACGCACCTCAGGCCGGGACGTTCTGCGAAGCGGTAAGATTCGAGAAAATATGTATCATTCGCCGCTGACAATTTGCACAGACGCAGATGCTGTGAGTCTTGTTTCAAAACTTGACGGACTTCCCCTTGCCCTTGCCACGGCTGGAGCCTACTTGAAGCGCACTTCAGTCAGCTTGAGTGACTACCAACGCCTCTACGAGACGTCATGGGAGAGAGTCAACACAAGCGCTCCAGCTTTGGGTTCATATCAAGATCGCACCCTATGCTCGACGTGGCAGCTCTCACACGATCAGGTCCAGGTCAACAGCCCACTTGCAGCGCATCTGCTCCGATGGTGGGCATACTTTGACAACGAAGACATGTGGTTTGAGCTTTTGCGGCATTGCCATCGCTTTCGGCGTGAAGCCGGCCCTGTATGGATAGGGGACCTGAGCGATGAGCTTAACTTCAACAGCGCGATGGGCACACTGAGTGACTACGGACTCGTTGAAGTATTTCCTGCAGCTCTAGACACGACGTGGTCAAGAGGCTACAGCATTCATAGTTGTTTGCACTCGTGGACCATTCACATACTGAACAAAGAAAAAGATGACTGTCTAGCCAAGGTTGCGTTAGAGTGTGTGGCTTCCAGCGCTCCATCCCATGCGGATACCCAGTTCTGGCTTCTTCAGAAGCGGCTCCTCCCACATGCGATCAAATCTTGTGCGACGGTTTAAGACCAACATGATCTTTTTGGGGCCTTTAATGATCTCGGAATACTTTTCAGGGACCAATTGAAGCTTGCTGAGGCTGAGAAGATGTATATATGGGCACTTCGAGGGTGCGAGAAAACATGTGGGCCAGACCACCCATTGGTATTTGGCATAGCCAACAACCTAGCTAGCCTTTATAAACAGCAAGGCAGGGAAGCCGAGGCTAAGGAGATGTATATATGGGCACTTCAAAAGACGGGAGAGGTTATAGCCCCAGCGACACTCCCTACACTACAAAACCTAGCTATCCTTCACTTCGACGAAGGCAATTATGCCGAGGCTGAGGAGATATTTGCACTACTCCTTGGAGGGAGGGAGAGGGAGTCGGGACTAGATGACCAATTCACACTTGAAACAGCCTTCCGGCTAGGGCTTGTTTACAGAAACCAAGGTAAGTATATTGAGGCTAAAGAAATGTTTGGCAGGGCACTTCGCGGGTTTGAGAAAACGTCGGGACCAGAGAGCCCATCCGCACTTGACACAGTCGAAGCTCTAGGCAGTCTTTACAAGGGCCAAGGTATGTATACCGAAGCTGAGAAAATGTATGCAAGGGCACTTCGCGGGCATGAGAAAACGCTCGGACCAGAGAACCCATTGACGCTTCGCGTACTTCACAACATGGCGACCCTTTATCTCGACCAAGGAAAGCATAATGAAGCTGAGGCGATGTTGATGCGGGCACTTCAAGGGTACGAGAGGATTGTTGGATCACACAATATTGGTGCATACCGGCCGGCTATCAAGACTACCTGGTGCATGGGATCTTTGGCAAAGAGTCGGGGCCAACTACTCGAGGCTCGTACGTGCTATCAGCGTGCCTACCGTGACCTTAGCAACCTGCTTGGGCCGTCGCATAACGAGGTCATTTTGCTGCAAAAGGATCTCTTCATCGTTGAGGCTCGCATCACAGGTCAGCCCCAGGCCGTCCCGGATGTGGCCGTCCCCACCCCGATAGAAGCTCGAAAGGGTAGACGGCAAACGCTTTGAGAAGACAACTAGGAAAGGAGCACCCTACAGTTTCATTGTACATATATTCACACACATTATTTCAATTTCGAAGACTCGCCTCACCCCGGATATTCCTTCATCGAACTGCTGACATTACTTGGCCAAATGCTTTGCTACGGAAAATGCGACGACGGAGTAGACACGTACAAGAAAGAAAGCGACATGTTCTTTGACCGATGACAAAGTTCTTTACCTAGAATACCATTGTTTCCGATACAATACTAAAGGTGAATGTTTGTGATCCACGGCTTTGTGTCATGGAAAACACAACGACAATGTTCTGGCAACCTATATATACCTCACTGACCGCCATATTATCCATCACTTCTCGTATCTATCCATCGCGTATATTTATCTCAGCCGACCGGCTCGGCTTCTCCTCGCCACTCTTCGCGCCTATCCATCCAATCTCCTTTTCTCGTCATATTTTCTTTTGTATCTATACTAAACTATATATACACACACAAAGAGAAAAGCTGCCACGATGGGTTGCCAGTGCGCCAAGAAGAGAATCACCTACTCCTGCCTCCACCAGGACACCAAGGTGGAGAAATGCTGGCGCGAGGGCTGGAGGCAGCAGTACCCGTGCCTGGCCGTCCTGGTCCCGACCTGTGACACGCCGGCGCGGTCGCTGCGCAAGAAGAGGTTCGGCTTCTGCGCCAAGTGCGCCGCGCACTTTGGCCTGCCCCGGCGGCCCGCACGCTACAACAAGAAGTACGTCGAGAGGTATCTCGAGTACAAGAGCCACATGGGCATCTCCAAGGAGAAGATCAAGGCAAAGTGTGTGCCCCTGCACGTCGTGCTGGACGACGCGGATATCGAGCGCATGGCTTCGGAACAGCGGGAGCCACAGAGCCCGATGCGGGTCAGGCGACGACGGAGCAGTGCTACGTTGACGTCTGCTAGAGCCAGAGACAGTTCTGGGATGGGTATCCAGACCACTCAGCAGCAGGACCGCATTCCCAGTGGTCTGTATAGTGCATTCTCCGTCAGCGACGACGAGGATGATAACGACAACGAATCGGACGACGAAAACGATGCTGAGGTCTTCGAGATGGAAATCATGTCGTCTAGCCTCCAGAGCAATAACAGCATCAAGGCGCCGATCCCGGTAAGACCCTACACCACTAACAACCGCACTTCCATGGACGTGGTCGACGCGCCGTGGGCCTCGCGGCTCCTGAGCCTGCGGGACGAGGACGTGGCCGAGATGGCCATTACGGAAGTAGTCCTGGAGCTCGATGAGCTCGACTCAGTCGTCATACAGCGGCCGGTGCCCAAGCTGGGCGCGGCGCCGGCGCCCCGCCGCCACCGCCGCAACAGCCGGGCCAGGCGGTACTTTGAGCCGGGGCAGCGATCACCCTGGTCGCCGTCGGGCTTCGAGAAGCGCGTCCGCGGCGTGCGCAGCCGCCGTAGCTTCTGCGTGCCGTGCCCGCCGCCGCCCGTCGTCGGACGCGTGTTCACGGGGCGCTGCAACGAACACAGCGCGCGGAGGCCGCAGATCGGGTGTCGGACCTGCGCCGAGGGCGTCTACCTCGAGGCCGGCATCCCGACGAGTGAGGATCGGGACCGTCTGAAGTTGTCGCGCTCGGCGCCGCCGATCCTCATACGGACGCAAATGCCCGCGTCTAGGTTTGAGTGTGCCGTGCAGAAGTGCTTTTGTGATCTTGTGGACGACAAGTGTCTTACGTGTAAAGAGAGGGAGAAACAGGCCGAGCTCCTGGGGGCGGCCTTTTTCTAGGTGAGTCTTGTAGAGATAGCGAGTGTATTATTTTGTATACTTTGTAATCCTACTTGTAGATATTTTGTAAACCGGTATATACTATAGAATTCCAGATGCTAGTCAAGAGTTGGGGCAGATTCGATTCGGATTTGGAACTTCAGGCGCTCGCAACAAGGAAGATACATCAATCACGAATTCATTGTTCTCACTTCATGTCTGTCTTGGAAAAACTGTCTTAGATCTGTGCCCCGTCCCGTGATAGTGTGTACACAAAGAGCAGTCTTGGCGAGTAAAACTCCTAATTCCAAGGCCATACCACAGCTCTGGACCCATCAAGAACCGGCTGTCCAGCCCCATAGTCAATCCCCGTTGTGGTCGCTCAGCATTAAAATGCCGGTCTGTTCATCCAGTCCTTGACTCTGTCACCAAAACTATTACTCGCCCGCCGAGTCGGGAGATGGTCGACGTGGCCAACCATGCCGGTAGAGCCGGCGGATGGGCTGCGACCGACAATGGTGCGGTTCTTGTAGCCTGAAGTGACCGACAGTAAGCAAGTGTGTCATTTTATTAAGCCGCGACAGCAGGAGCTTCATCAAATAAACTTACTGGTAGAGTCCCGCCGGCCCGGGTTTGACACGACAGCGTCGTACTTTTCCTTGGCTGCCAGATACTGCTTCGACATGATGGATAGATTGTATTGCTCTGCTTTTATCACGAAAACTTCGTCATTTGAATGTGAAATGTTCTACAAATCAATTCGTACCTGAAGCCATGGCCACTAACTCTTATATTATCGGGGTGAGGAGATTAAGGTTGCACGGGAGTTGGAGATTCCCCTCAATATGATATCAGACTGCTCAGTTGGGCCTCCTTTCCAAAACGGCTATTGGTAGATTGTTTATTGGCGTGCAATCCTATTGGATGCTCCGCATAGATGATGAATCGGTGTGCAACTCTAACGGGTGATGGGTGAAATGGTTGACTGGGACGCATGAAGAAGCTGGGGGAGAAGCGCAGTGGTTTAGAAGGTGGAGGACACGGCAAATTCGAGAGCTGTCTGAGGATGAATACGTCTGTATCCAACTTGTATTGTACTTCAAATTGAAATATCTGTCTTCAACACACGCTTTCTAGAAAAAGGTACACCTTTCTAAGGTCCTGCATGCCCAAGTGGGTAAAAATATAGAAACAACCCCCTCAAACTCCGAGATGCATCTACCGCACAACGATACAGAACGCTCACATGCAAATGCCACAACTACCAAGCAAACTTTGCAACGGTTCCCTGGGGATACGTGCGGACGAGGTACTTGCGCCCCTCATCAAACAACAAGATAAACATGCCAAAAGCAAAGGGGAGGAAGTAGTGCTCGACGGGGACCTCGGTGGTGCCGAGCACGGCCTGGAAGACGGGGACGTACAACCAGAAAATGGCCATGAGCAGCGCAAAGACGATGGCGGGGAACAGCCACAGGTTCTGGGTGAGCCGGTTGAAGGCGGGCGGGTGCTGGAAGATGCTCCAGCGGCGCGTGCGCACGGCCATGAGGTTGAACCACTGCATGACGACCAGGTTGATGAAGTAGACCGACGACGCCTCGTTGAGCTTCTGCGCGTAGTACTCCGGGTCGACGCCGTCGGGCACGGCGCCGAAGCCGAACCACAGCGTGCGGAAGGGTATGCCGCTGCGCTCCAGGTACCAGTACGCCATGGCGAAGGAGGCGACCGTCTCCAGCACGCCGAGCACGCCGTACGCGTGCAGGATCAGCTGCCAGTCGACCAGGCGGTCCTTCTTGACGTCGCGGGGCTTGCGGAGGAGGACGTCGGCTTCGGGCTTCTCGTACGACAGGGCGGTGGCGGCGGCGCAGTCGGTGAAACAGCTATTCAAATGTTAGCTGTGGAAACATAGTAATGTTTGACAGGTAAGGAACTGCGGGGACATACCAGATAATGATCATCAGGAAAGACGACAGAATCTGCGGCAGACCAAAACAGACATTGGTCATGACGGGCCAGAACTCGGCAAAGGAGCCAGCGGGGAGCAGGTAGCAGATGACCTTCTTGAGGTTGTCAAAGACGACGCGGCCGTACTGGACCGCCTCGACGACGGAGGAGAAGGAGTCGAGCAGGACCATGTCGGCGGCCTCGATGGCAATGTCGGAGCCGCCGCCCATGGCGATGCCGACGTCGGCGGCCTTGAGCGACGGGGCGTCGTTGACGCCGTCGCCCGTCATGGCGACGACGCCGCTGTTCTGGAACTCCTTGACGATGCGCAGCTTCTGCTCGGGCGTGGTGCGGGCGAAGACGACCTCCTCGTACTGCGTGAGGACCTTCCACTGGTGTGCGCTCATGCCCATCAGGTCAGGACCGCTGAGCACGATGGCCTGTCGGGAAGTCGTATTCTTTTCAGCTTCGGTAAGCTCCTCGCGAGGCAGATTGCCGAGCCCGTGAACCATCGGAGTCGGAAGCGTGACGATACCGGCATCCTGTGCGATTGCGAGGGCAGTGAGAGCGAAATCACCAGTGACCTGAGGACTTTAGCGTTTGGAAGACTTGGTTGTTTTGCATGACGTGAACTCACCATGAAGAAGCGAATACCAGCACCACGGAGCGTCGAGACGACAGACTTGATCTCGGGCCGGAGGGGATCGACGATGGCAACCAGTCCGACGAGGGTCATTTCGGTCTTGGCCTGCTCGGCCATCTCGTCCTCGAACTGGGTCGTGCCGGTCTGGTGCTTGACGTCGGCGCGGCGGATGGTCTTGCGAGCGAGGAGGATGCATCGCTTTCCCTGGCTACTGTACATGTTCTTGACTCCTTCGATCGTGGCACGCATGTCGGCGTCGAAGGGCTGGGCGTCGCCAGAACTGGTGATGTAGTGGGAGCAGCGACCGACGAGGACATCCGGGGCACCCTTGATCGTGAGGAGACTGGAACAGACAGGGTCAGCAATGTACTCAGAGGAAGGTATTGTGTCCGGCCGGAAACTCACATGTCACCCTGCTTGAACGCATCCGCCTCGGATTGAGGCAGAGTCGCGGCGAGACAGTCATTCTTGAAGAGAGAGAAAGCTCTGATCATGTACTTGTTCTTGGAGTTGAAGGCGAGGTCAAAGGTCTTTTGCCAGCACTGACGCATGTGGCTAACGGAGCCGAGCTTTTCAGAGAACCGCAGAATGGCCTGATCGGTGGCATCACCGTAAATGCGTCTCTGCTCGACGGGCAGGTTATTCGTGGCGGCGTCGAATTCGGCAGCGTTGCAAAGGGCGGAAAGGGCGCGCATCTGGCTGATGCCGTTGGTGGCTGTCGGCGCCGAGTCAGGGGTGACCTTTCTGCCGAGTTGGTGCTCAGCGTCCTCGGTCGTGACCGTGCTGGTACCGATGGTACATTCCGTGACTGTCATCAGGTTCTATGAAAGGTCAGGAAGATGCGACGTAAGTAACAGCAACTGAAGCTCACCTGTGTAAGTGTTCCTGTCTTATCCGAGCAGATAACCGAGACCGATCCCAAAGTCTCTACAGTCTTGAGCGACTTGCAAAGGACCTTGTTCTTCTGCATGATGCCGGCGGTGATAGTAAGACCAGCCGTGACGGCAATGGGCAAACCCTCAGGGATAAAGGCAATGGCGACACTGACACAGCTGACGATGAGCATGGGCACGCTGATCCAGCCGGGGTGCTCGGAGCGGAGCCAAGCTCCCCAGACAATCAAGACGATGGCAATCATGGTGACCATGATGGAACAGATGATGACGACAAAGTAGAGGACCTCGCGCTCGAGAGTGGTCATCTTGGCCTTGGGCTCGTTGGTCAAGTTGGCGATCCGGCCAAAGACGGTGCGGTCACCAGTGCCGACGACGATACCCGTACACGTACCCGAAGTGCAGTGAGTTCCCTGAAGGCCAATGTTCTTGGTCTCGAGGTAGTTATCGTCGGTGGAGTCGATAGTGGCCGCGAGCGGGATGGATTCACCAGTCAGGATGGACCTGTCGAACCTGGCATCACCGGAGACTTGGAGGAAGCGAATGTCAGCAGGAAGTTTGTTTCCAGCCTTGACGGTCACAATGTCTCCGGGTACCAGCTCGAGAGCCGACATGGATGCCTGCTTTCCATCACGAATGACAAGACAGTCCTCGGGCAGCATGTTCTTGATGCTCTTCATGACCCGGGATGAGCTAAAGTCTTGCCACATGTTGAAGCCAGCCTGGATGAAGAAGACGGCTAGCAGAACAATTGCCAGAGCCTTGAAACGTTGTCAGCCGTATGCTCAATACTTGTATCATGAGGGAGGCTTACCAAGTTCGCGATGGCCGGGTTCGGCTCACCGAGTGGTTTCCATGATACGAAGACGAGGACAGCGCCGACGAGAAGGACAGGACCGAAGCCCTTGAACAGGTATCCGAGATATTTCGCGAGAGTGTTGGACTTGGGAGGCGTGGGGGCATTGCGACCGAATTCCTTGAATTTGCGGGATACTTGTTCTGGGGAAAGACCGTGGGCAATCGACGAGCTCAGGCGGCGGAGGACCTCGTCGGAGGATAGGGTGTGCCATTCGAGGGAGGAGAGCTCTGTTCACGTAGTGTCAGTCAGTCTTCACTTCATCTCATACAAGAATATTTGAGTGTTATTTACCTTTCGTAGCAGTATCCTTTGCCTTTGCAGCTTCAGCGGCATCTTTTGCCTTGGTCTCTTCAATGTTGAACGATCTGTTGTGGTGATGGCGTGTAAGTGAGGAACCATCTTGGGCGTCGACCACACTAGAGAAGCACGACTTACACAGTCCGGTACTGGATGGGAAGAGCAATAGCAGGATCGACTTCACGACGGGACCGTACGCTGTGAATCGACATGGAACCTCTGGAATGGGTACGACGCAACTCGCGAGCAGGAAGGCCAGTTTCGGCATCATCCCAGCGGATGCGCTCCAAGGCGGCGCCCTGCTTCAGGTCTGGCTCGTCCATTGACATCTTGAACAAAACCAGGAGGTAGAATACTCTGCGGAAATTTTGTGCAAGAAAATTGCCCAGTTCACCTGGTAGAGTTGAAGAAGCAATTCACGAGTTTCGTGGAGAAAGAAAAGGAGAGAGATCGTCAGGAACGAGAATTTATTTATTTTCAAAAAAGGAACGCGTTCTTTTTGTGTAAACACCAACCAAATATATACTATAGTCCATGTACATGCCCAAACCCTCATATGCAGCCATGCAGCATCGCATCTGGTTGCGGTGCAGTAGCAGCGAGCTCCTGGGAACCGACATGAGAAACAGGACGCCGTACTGTTAGATGTCTGGACTATCTGGCTCAAGGCACAGTGTGAGGCCAGTACGACTTACGCAATCCTATGGCTGACAGTGGGCAATGCAAATATGAATGGGACAAGCCAGGCTTGGGATGGGATAGCCTAGATAGGCGTCTTACCAGGGGATTGTGCGGTGAGCAGTGGGCATCCGGCTCCTCTGTACGTGCAAAGTACAACGGCAAAGCAGCGTACTGTGCAGTATAACGCCTATGTCAGCCATGTAGTCGCGAGGTCCTGAGGAGAGCCCTAACCAACTGGCGACTCCCATGTGAGTGATGAGTCGGGGAGCAGCACATGGAGTCAAATCCTGTCCTTGGCTTTAGCATCTACAGGTCTTGTGCCAAGAAATCGCGCATCCAGGCTAGGGAAGCTCCGTGATGTTTATCGCTATAGGCAGTGTAAGACCGACTAATAGGGAGAAAGCCAGCACAGTCCACACCGGTAATGAGGAGTGATCTGGGGGCCTTGGGGGATAAAAATTCTCGCTTTACTCGTACACGTTTTCTCTTTCCCTTATAGCGGGCGGAAAAGTCAAATCCGCTGCCCTGGCCCTGGAATCCTGGATGTTGTTACCGTACGTGCGGCGTTTTGTGACGGTGACAGTAACAGTGTGACGGGGCTCCAATGGCGTGCGGGATATTGATGAGTGCTTGTGAGGCCTCCCTCTCACCCCTCTCTTCCTCTCCTCCCTTTCTCCCCCAGGCACGATATGATGGTCGCTGCAATACTGGCGCCTCGGCTCCTGCATCCAGGGTCTTTCTCTGCCCTTCTTTGGGGTAAGCAGAGCTGGGGAATGTCTTCCGGTTGGCCATAGCTTCTTCGGTAAACATACAATGGATCCATTCTCATTGGCCCCGTCGCGCACGTTCTTTTACATACGGTTTACCCAATCCGGCCATCTGTCATGACATCGCAGGAGTTCGCTTCCGACGTCCTGGCGGAGCTGTTCCATTCATGCCATCATATCAACAAGCTGCATGCTTCTTCCAGCTGTTGTCCGCATTTATTGTATGTAAGATAAATGAAAGTACAACCAACCAAAAATCCCATCGTGCATGGCATGTGCATTGCATTGCATACCTACCATAATGCATCTTGGTCGCTTTGGGCGCTGTATGTCATCATAATGCAGACATAAAAGAATCCCACTCAGAATATTACCAAATTGAGACAACATTTGTGCAGTCACATACAAACCAACTGATCTTGCCAGAGCATAGACAACTCGTTTTTTGCATAAATATCATGGTCAACCGTTTTCGATCTAGCTGGATATAAACTTTGCTCTAGAATGAATGTGACACTTTTGTAAGATAGCCCTAAGATCTCAGGGCACGGATGTGAGAATTAAACTCACTGTGCCCTCGCTAACAGCAAAGCGGCAGCGGTTGCGGCCGGCTGGGAGCGACCTTGGCCTGTGACTGACCTTGCAGGACAGGAAATGGTGCTGGTTTGGTCATAAGATGCCCATCCCTTATTCAGCTTCAAGCAAGACGAATCCTCCCACGGTTTCCACTTCTTGATGCAACTGGAGGCTCCTGTCCTAGCTGGTGACGCCGAGGGCTGTGAAGGATTTCGCGCACACGATGCACGTAAATCATGACACTCCTTCGGCATGCCGAATATGGCCAAGTCAATAGTATCTCTGACATGGACATCTGGAAAACCAACGGTATCCGCCAGGAAAAAAAGGAGCCGGTTGCGACTGCCGCTAGCATACGAAAGGATAGATTCGTTTTAGCTTTGCCGGAACTCGAAAATCGGGCTCGGCAATGTTCGAAACAAACTAATTATAGTATGCACTTGCTCGCAACGTTGCTAAAAGCTAGAATCTGTTCAACAACAAGAAGAACACTAATGCTCCTTTAGACAGCCAGTCTCGTGCCCACACCTTTTGCTAGATTGTATATGATAATTCCCTCGTAGTATAAGCACGAGTGCTAATAATCCTACTGGATCTGAATGACCACTCCGCCTAAGCTCTCTCTCTTTTTCTCTCTCTTTCTCTTCTTCTTTTTTTCTGCGTATCTTGCGAGGGCTGACTGAGTGACACAACGAGACTTGCCTTTCGCGTCTAAGGAATTCTTGTGATTGTTGCTAAGAGGACGTTGCCACAGAATATCTCTACACTGTCTGACACTCTCCTTGTTCACCTATCTACGCAGCACCTGATGCGGAGATGTTGATGAACTTACCTATGTATGGACCAATTTCGGAAACGTCATTGATCAACCATCGAAGTTCCCCAAACCAAAGAAGAAGAAGCACCAAACCAACACATTACAAGCACGATGCACGATAAATACCATCAAACTCAACGAATTGACCAAGCTTGCATTATTTCCATGACCCGCAAAGTACCTCATGATTCGTCATCATGCCACTCTTGTCCACTACGATCGCACAATCGACATCCAAACCTCGTCTCGGGAACATTCAAAAAGAGTTTCCACTGCACGTTTCGACTTGACTCCCCACCCTCTCTTCCTACACATCTCGGAAGAATTTCTGCTTGCTGTGCTGATCAGACTTGGCGTTTGGATAGTTGATAGTCGCCTGCCGCGGGTATGACATCGGTCCGTCACCGCGAACCATCCTCCCACCCCGCCAAATCGAAGCACCATATAAAATACTGCTGATTTCAGACCAGATCCAATGATCCCGAGGTTTCCCTTACTACAAATACACTTCCTTTCCAGGATTGCGCACGTTCAGGTGCCTGAATCACGGTGCTCGCTCCTACGCCATCACAAAATCAACACAGCTCTCATACGTCTGCTGCGCCGCCGTCCCGAACCAGAACCACTGCAACACACAATCACCCGCCTGCGCGCACTGCCCGGCGGCCAGCTGGGGCATGGTAACAGAGAAATCCGTGTTGTTGGCCGGCAGCGACGCCAGGGACTCGTCGGCGTAGCTGTCGAACTCGATGAGCGGGTCGCCAATGGCCGTGTTGGTCGCCGCGTCGATGATGGACACGTTCATGGGGCCCTCGTGCGGGATGGGGATGGCCGCCGTCATCTGCACGACCTGGCCCGGGGTGAAGGTCTGCACCAGGTCGGCGTTATCCGCGAAGGTGGCGCCGCGACAGAAGTCCAGTTGGCCTTGGATGATGTGTCAGTAACTGTTTTCCTTTCTTGCAGGGACAGAGAATGGACGAACAAGTGGTAGCTGCCCCAGTGACATCCTCCAGAGGAATCGTTCCATCGGCTTCTACCGAGGCCACCGCCTGAGCACCGCAGGCAGCTTGCATTGCCGGGCCGGGAAGTCGAGCCGGCGGCGACGTGATATTGCCGTGCGCGGATGCGCCGACCAGCAGCAGCGACGCTGCGTATACGAGAGATGTTGAATGCATTTTGAATAAAAAGCCGAGTGAAGAAACGAGTGACCAGCACGAGAAGGAAATTTGCAGTAAGTGGTGAATGAATGGAGGACAGACAACGGCAGCCAATACAGACAAGACGGGACGATGAACGAAAAAGGGTTCATCGTGATATAATAAACCATCACGAGAGATCGTCCGGCAACCGGAACAGAATCCTTGGATGCTGTCGAGATCTTGAAACGGCGATCAATCCTCGTGGTTGGTGATGCTGCCGCCATCTGCAACTCCGCCAAGATCTTTTCCCCGGCGGCCACGATCCCTGTTGGTTAGAAGACCGCTTCAGGCCCTGCGCCGTGCCGCGGACCTCTGACATGGCCGAACCAGGCAGAATTGAATTGGCAGTCCCTCGCGATTGCTCATCTCGTCCGATATTATCCATCCGTCCGATGAATGGGTCATCTTTGATGGAAATTTCACATCAATCACCATTGTCGCGTGCAACATTAGACGAGGCCAAGACCCCAGTTGCCGAACTGGGCAAACGGCCCCAGTCTTGGCCAATCTCCAGCGAGTGAGAGGCGCTAAAGGCTAGAAGAATACGGAGAGCCAGTAACCGTTCAGCGCGGTTCAACTGCAATTGGACTAGTCGCAGTGCTATAGTCGGCACTCTGGACTCTCAAGACCATCCCGTGATTGGTACTCCCCAGCATGCCTACAATATGGGCAGTGTTCAAGGCTGAGCGATGTCTCGTAGCACAAAAGTGGTTGCTGAAATTGAACATGCCAAGAAAAGAAAAGAGGAACCAGATTGCAAAAGATATATCCGAGTTGGTCCTGTCCTGAAGAGCTATCTACTATGTCCGGCGCTTTAATGAGCGGGGGATGGTACATGTCTATTTAACGTTGCAAAGAAAGAAGAGAGAAACCCCCTATCGAAAATACCAACAAGTAACGCCATGCCTTGCCAAGTTCATACTATAACAGAAGCTGATCCTAAGCGCCATGCACGATTTCAAAAAGAATGAACCAATCAGCAGTACGCCTTCTATCCATGGTAGATCCCGCCCAGTTCCAACGAGAGTCTTCGAAAATGAAAAGAATCCTTTATGGATATCCTTTTTACGAAACCGCTGATCCACTGTCCTGGCTGCTGCTATCGCTGCCGCCGCTGCCCTCGTCACTAAACCCGTCATATCCAATCCCGTCATCCTGGCAGTCGGTACAGGGCTGGGCCCAATGATCCAATGTCATTGGACCCGCATCGAAGTGCGTGCTGCGGACGGCGTGGTCGCAGGAGTATACGACCTCCGCGCGACACATCGGGCATGTCGGCTTGGGCAGGTGCTCCAGGGCCGCCGCCGGAAGTATACCCAGGGGAGGTTCCTGGAGGTGCTGCCGCTCGAGGTGGTCAACCCACCTCTGGATGTAACCTGTGTGCATCGAGTGGGAGCAGGGCAGACATGCCCGTTGGGACTGCTCCTCGACGCGCATGCAGACCGGACAGACATCCAGGGGTGGGCCCGCAGCGGCCTTGCGCCAAGGTGCTGGGAAATGTTGGCGCCCCATTTCGTACCGTCCAAAATACAGGTATCGGCCTCCCTGCATCTCCCGGCCATTGCAACGATTGACCGATGCCATACGACCCACCCCCAGCCAAGTGGTCGCTTCATCCTTTTCGTTCTATAAGTATGATTCCTTCTCGTGTAGCGAAAAAGCCTTTTGAGCAGCATGATATACGTCGCCCTCTGGGTGGGCAAAAGCCCGTCGATGCGTGGTTTGAGCGCCAGGCTGTCCGGTGCCGTGACTCTGGTCCATCGGGGTTCGTTCCGCTTCGTATTGCTGACTGTAGCATCCACTTGGGTATTAGTGGATGCGCCCGCGACGCCGACAATCTCGGTCGTCGTCTTTGCGTTGGCAGCAGACATCTTAGGAAAAGATTCCGTAAGATGTGCGGGCGGGGAATAGGAGGGGGTGCGTGGGATAGGTAAGGCGGCGATTCGTGATGTTGAGCAAAGGATGCTCGGAATGCTTATCAATCTAGGTATGATCAGTTCGAAGATCCGGGACAATAGAAGGTTGGCATACTTACTAATATCGAGAGTAATATAGCGAGATAAGGATTTCGTCCGAACGTCGGGAATATTGTAAAAAGCAGCAGGGGCAATAGTAGTGAATTGCTCGATTGGATTGCTCGTGGATTGAAAATGAGTACGCTGGATGGGCTCGAAGGCCACAAACGAACGCGTGTTTATGTGGATGAATTGGCAGCCGCAAAAGAGAAAGTAAGAAGTGGAAGAGATACGTTTCGGGGTGACAAGTGTATTGTTATGATGTTAAGGGGAGAAAAGACAGTCACATATTGTAAAGTGAGAAGTTCAAGATGCATGTGGGGCAACAAATGTATTGTCATGATGATGCTAAGGGGAGAGAGAGAACAGCTCCTCAGCTCGGGGTGGAAGCGCTATTTACATCCCTCCTCGACCACCAATGCTCCTTCCCACAGTGGTGTGCTGCTTGTCAAAACAATAACTGCCCTGCTCCTTCCCACAACAGCGTCCTTGCTCAGGATATTCTCACTGATTGGCAGGCAGTACCGAGTGCTTTGACGAGGGGGAAGTGACAAATGAAATCAACCAGGTATCAGACATCGTCCGATAGCGAAAGAGAACAGAAAGAACTCAACACAAATTCTAATAACTGAAGCGATGTCATTCCAATACTCATTTCATCTAAATAACAGAAACTCGTCCCTTGTGCATGCCATATGGCCCAATGTAGAAAGCAATAGCAATAGCCCAAACTGCATGCGATAAATAATGCCTGCTACCGGGCGCGCACGTTAGATGAAAGAACCCTTTTTCGGATATCTTTTCAGTAGCCCGAACATGGCTTCCCGTGGCTCTGCGGATCAACGCTCTCCCTATCCTGATTCTCGGACTCGCCGTGCCCGGGCTCGTCGCCCTCATTGTCGAATTGGTCGTACCCGTCCTCGTCATCCATACAGTCCACGCACAACTGATTCCAGTGATCAGCGGCGGTGGCGCCGGAATCGAACTCGGCTGCACGGGCGGCGTGCCCGCAGGAGTACACGATCGAGGCGCGGCAAAGGGGGCAAGTTGGCGGAGGGAGATCCTCTATCGAGGCCGCCGAGATCACGCCGGGACTCGGGCCCGCGCCGGGTGCTTGGGCGAGACTCTGGTCACTGAGAGTCTCGACCCCAACCCTTGATGCATTTCGGGTGCATTGAGTGCCCGCAGGGCAGACACGCTCGTGGGTCGGCATCTTCGACGAACGTGCAGACCGCACAGGGGTCCATTCCTGTGACTCCTGCGCCTGCTGGTTCTGCGTCCGTCGCTGCCTCGTAGCGTGTCGAAGAAGTATCAACTTGGGCGACGACGGGCGGTGCCGCGGTGGCCGTGGACGGCTGTCCAATCTGAGGCTGTTGCTCAGGGATTGCAGACATCGTCGAGGAGCGTTAAAGGGGGAGAGGGAGGGAGGGTGTTGGAAGAAGGGGGAGGTGAAATAAAGGGTGGCAGAAGGAGCGCGGGATGATGTCTAGCGGTCTCTTGTAGAGGACCGATGATGGACCGCGAGTATGTGTACGATGGCGAGCCTCGATTTTGAGGCTCTGAATTTGTGGTATACAAGTATAAAATTGATACTTTGTTTGGAGAAGAGTTTCGTCCGATCGTATGATTGAAATGTCCTGAAGAGCAACAGTGATGAGATTAGTGAACTACTTGATTGTATTGCTCGTGGATTGGAAGTTTGTGTTTTGCTACATGAGATTCCAACGTACTTTTGTCGAGGGTGGAGACTTCTGAGAGAGAATCTCTGGAAGGATGGTTCCAGCACAGAGGAAGTGCAACATAGCGGCTTTCCAAGCCTTGGTAGACCACGTAAAGGTCTAGAGTTTCTTAGATGACGGGATGATTGGGATACTGTGATCGGGCCATCGCTGATGGAGTTCGATGGCATGATTTAGTTGGATGACATGATGAGGTTGAACGGCCTGGTGCTCGCCGCTGGCATTGGGACGTCGGTGAAGATGTGTTGCTGCAGCCAGACTGTTAGAAGACAACAAATGTTTCCTGTCACTTATCCATGGTGGAGTACTGACTGAATAGAGATTGACAAAGGACAGTGCTTTCGTAGCTATAGGTAGCGGATGGATCGACAGTCACACAATAGAAAGTGAGAGGTGGAAGATGTCAAGGTGGTTGGAGGTCAACAAATGTATTGTTATAATGTTTACGAGGGAGAGAAGATAGCTCCCCAGCTCGGGGTGGGCAAGCTATTTACATCCCTCCCCAATCATCAATGCCCCTTCCTACAACGGTATGCAGCTTGTCAAAACAATGACTACCTGCTCCTTCCTACGACAACGTCCCTGCACGGGATGTTTGTATTTGGAAGGCGGCACCGAATGCTTGACGATGGGGGATGGTACATGACCCAATAAAGATCAAATGATGCCCAATATCGAAAGATGATACAAAGAACTCATCGCAAGATCCAAAAATAACGCCATGTCATCCAATACTCCATCCCATCCAATGATATAAATGCATGCCAAGCGCTATGCATAATTTCCGAAACCAAACCAATAATAAGCACCCAAGCCATGATAACCCTTACTAGTAGAAGAATCTTTTATAGATATCCTCACGGGATTTCCTCCATGTTCTCGTCGCCGTCGTCCCAGGCGTCATCGCCACAGTCTGGACATAATTGGCTCCAGTGGTCGGGGGCCATGTCCCCGGCGAGGTATCGGGAGCTGCGAGCGGGACAACTGCAGCTGTAGGCAAGCGCGGCCTCGCATACTGGGCACGCGGGTATTCCGGCCCCGTCTTCCTTATCGAGAGCCGCTTCCACGTGCTCCGAGATGCACTGTGCGTGCACAAAGTGTCCGCAAGGTAGGCGGAAGAGGGTATTCAGCTCGGTCCAGTGCCGGCATATATGGCAGTACCCCGTGTGTTGGAAGTACCTCAACGAGGCGACGAATGAATAGTAATCGATGGCTTTGGCCACCAGACCAGCTAACATGACCCCAAGAACGGGACAACATTTGGTAGGCATTTTGGGGAGACGGGGAAGAAGTTTGCGGTAGTTGGGCGATGGCGGCGTTGAGCGGCGTGAATCGAACGCGCTGGGTGGGATTTTGTCTCAATTCAACCTGATTGAATTAGAAAGAGGTATTGTCGCCAATAGTGAGAGTGGGCTTTTGATCGTAAAGTAGTATAATGATTGAAGAAGCGAATGTAAAGCTTTTTCGAGGCCGAAGAAAAGAATCGGCAGGGATGGATCGGATGGATTTGATCTGATTGGAAAGTGCTTGAGCGATCTCAGAATATAATTTGTTGCGTGAATAAGATAAAGATCAAAAATCGAAAGCGAATGGTCGGAGGGAGGAATCATCTGTTATATATCACACTTTGTTTACTTCGAGATCATTCTCTCGCAGTACGTTGCTACAGCAAGGACCAGATGAACACCGAAAGTTTTTGTTTTGTCAACCGCCTTGTCAGCGTTCAAAAAATGGCTGTTGACCAGATTTGGAGTAATAGAGGCTATCGTGGCGCAAAGTTTTGGCGTGGCGGAATCTTAGGTTCGGGTTTGGCACCAATATTGAACCTATAGAACTGCCAAATAGATGGCGCCAACGCATCGAGTGTCAAAACGTCGAAATCAGGGACCGCTTCCGCAATGTCTACTGGAGTCGCAGCTCATAGCAGGTACAGAAACGGTGCGTATGGTCACTCCTGCTAGGAGAGAGGCATTCGTCTCAAAAGAGATGCAAGAGAAGTATACATCTATGGCAGACTATGTCAATGAAACTATATATAGTTTCAAATGCCGAGTCTTTCATTGACTCCTTGTTGAAAAGTATTCAAGCAATGTAAATAGATCCGGTACTTGCGGGTTGGACTTTATACTAGGAGGTTCAGTCCTACCTAGATGCCACACACGCCTTATCACATCAAATGGGGAGCATGAGTTCACTTTGTTTACATTTTACAATCCTCTTATTTTTATCTACCTAGAACAGTGCTCAATTGCTTTTGCTCTAAATGTCTCCATCGGAGAAAAGGCTGGAGCCGGGTCACGAACAAGGACCGCAATTCATCTTCTCATCTTCCCGCCAGGAAGCGCAAGCCCATCAAAATGATACCAGCCTAAACAAAACACTCACCCCGATTACATACATCTTTTCATGATGTAAAAATGAACACCATGCACCCAAATCAAGAGACATTTAGTCCAACTACCAACGTGACGCGCTACCCTGCGCTGTCCCTCGTTGAGTGTCCAGAAACCTGTATTGATACAAGTTTCCACGCCTATTTTCTGGGGCTGCAGTACCGCGAGCCTGCACTGTGGAAATGTCGCAAGACTAGGAGCAGAGCAGCATCTTACTGGGCTAGTACAGAACTCGCGGGCCATTGCACACCCCTCGATGTGACTGATGAGGGTTTATTACGATCGCACTTATGCGAAGCTTCAAGCCTTTCGAAATTTTGGCCTGCAAGAAGCGTGACGGCAAGAAAAGCGCGAATTGGAGCTGTGCACATTGCGTTGGATCAGCTGGACTATCTCGAGTCCAGGGTCTTGATCATCATCTTTGCCTTGTACTTGTCGACGACAAGCAGGCTGCGGGAATTGAACACGGCATGCATTGTGTCGACAACCTTGTGGAAGCTGCTTGCGGCTCCGCGCTCCTGGGTGAACCGGACAATGCTGAGTGGACTGCGTTTGCCGTGTTCGATCACTGTCATGATCTCAGCGGCGAAGGCGACTTCCTTCATATCGAGATCTGTCGCGAGGTCAGCTGGTGTCAAACATTGTTGGTCCATAATTGTAATTGGGCAGACATACAGTTCTTCGCACCCACGCGTCCGAAGACAATGTTTCGGTCCTTGTCGACTTGAACGTCTCGAATGCCGTAGCGGCGCCACTCTTTCAGTAGAAAAGCGATCTCTTGCCGTGTTTGACGTCGAGATAGGGTAAAGCAAAGATGCTCTTTGGCAGGCTTAACTCGGAAAAGGCGCGCAAGCCAATTCTGCTGGGGCTCAATGTTTCGTTGCGCAACATTGCCCTTCCATGCGCCGTTGTTAGGCGGTCGCGTGGGATGACTGAACATACGGACAGGCTCGGGGCTGGGACACTCGTCGAAATCGACATCTACGTTACTGTTAGCTTGACTTCATTTGCTAGCACAAGGAAACATTCATACCTGCTACGGAAAGCTTCAGATTCTCGTTTCCCTTGTTTGAGTTGCGCCAGAAAGCGAGACTGAAACTTCTCTTCTTGGCTGGCTCGGATACAATTCCTGTTGAATCAGTACTAGTATTACTTTGGAGGAAGCTTGAAGTGCGAATAGAGCTCTCATTTGCCTCGAAATCATCCTTGTCCTTGGACCCGCGCTTGAACCACGAGGATTTCTTGCGAATAGGACTGTGCATACTCTGAACCGATGGTGTCGGGGGCTCTTCTGGGATTGGCTCTGTGATCTCATCGAAGGCGTATTGCTGTCGAAGATTCATGGCTGCACGAGGAGGCGGTGGCTGCATAATAGAGCCAGCGGAAGGCTTCTTACGGATGTTGAGTGGTGCTGGAACCTTGACAGGACTGCCTCCGTCACCAGGCGACATGACCATTCGAATCGTATTCTCTTGACGAGCAAGATAGTTGAGTGCGTCACGCTCTCTTCCAGGACCTGGCGTAGCCTTGATAGAAGCCTTGTTGCCGGTTGGAGCAGAAACGGTACGAGGTTTTCTAGTCTCGACAGACGAGTGCTCGCGTCTGCCTTCCAAGATTGATGGCAAAGGAATGGCATCTTTTCCCCACTGTGTGCTATACTGCGAATAAAGAGGAGCAGAGATACTTCTCTGATCGCTGTCCGCTTCACTGTCTCCAGGGGGGAGCAGCTGGTCCAGATGCTCCTTCATACGCAATAGGTGCCCGGGCGACTCGTCCACCAAGGTCTCACGATGAGCAGTTCTCTTCTTCGCCAATCTGATTTCGCGAAGAACGGAGCCGGTTGGCGGAGGTGCCATTGGCAGCGGTCGAGCATCCCATTTGTGCGTATCACGGCTTGCCTCGTTATTTCTGAAGCCAGGAGTTGGTGTGGACATGGGAAGGGAGCTCGATCCAGTGACCTGCGAAAAGTCCAACATGCTGGGACTCAAGGAAGACGGCTCGATACTTGAAGCTCTATCGACATGAGTATCTGGCGAGAGCAGAGAGCTGTTGAAAGCCTGATCGCAGTCTTGCGCAATGCTTTGACTCAGCTGCCGGAGTTCTTCATTCCCGTGGGGCCGACTGTGCTCAAGACGAGGGACCATCAATGATCGGGTCTCGGGTCGGTCGGCACTCTGAGCAGGGGGCAATCGACTCTGTCTACAAGGGCTTGTAGGCGACATGTGGTCCCTACCATAGGTCGTATCATCACCTGCGATGCTCGCTGGTCCTCTCTTCAGGCCCGAGCGCTCACGACTTAGTGAATTTGCGTGATGATTGAAGTTGACTCCACGCCGCGCTCGCGATACCGGTCGTTTGAGCGGAGTTCCGCTGCCTGCACTCTTGATTGAAGTTAGAGAGCGCCTGGATGCTCTCATGGCAGCATTTGGGGCAAGATGGCTAGCCCGGCCACCTCGTCTGGAGTAGGTCGAGTTGCTTCTCATAGAGCCAGTCCTCATGCGGTCAATGTTGGAAGCTCGGGTCGAGCTCTTTGCGATGCTTCCATTGCGATGAACAGTGATCTTGGCGTGGCTGGCTGCTGGTCCTTCAAAGATACGGGAAGCCTTGTAAGGGTCATAGCTACGGATCGTGGCACCATCGTGGGCAGTCTCGACACCATTTTCATCAGTCGCAACATTCGAAATGACTGTAAAGCGCGATGGTGTTCTGCCATATCGAGAAGGAAACTCGAGAGTCGTGAACTTCTTGGTCCAGTTTGCCGGCCTCAGGAGGTGATAGTCGCTGGAAGAATGGGTCAAGTCACCAACGTAGTTCTCCAGGCGCTTTTCACGGTAGTTGAAAAGCAGCCAGTAAAAGAGCTTTTGGTCATTGGGCCTTTTGTAGTCAGCTACTGGTTGGTCAAGGCGGTATAGTGCAAAAACTTACTCGTCTTCAATCAGCTTGGCTGCCAGTTGCTTCTCTGTGTATGTGTGCCACATGGACTGAAGCTGGCGCAAAGTCTGAGTGTCGATATCCTGAGGTGCCAAGCTTGTCTGTCGCCCGTACCTGCGAATATCATCCAGATTGTCGTCGTGACGCTTTCCATTCAGATCGTCGAGGTAGTCGTATGCGACAATCAAATCGTGCTTCCAAATCTGGGAAATGGTGATGCGCTGGGCAGGGTTCGGCTTCAGCAGCTTTCGGAGGAGATCTTTGCACCCAGGACTAAGGTGTTTGGGCTCTGGGTAGACGGCCTTTTTGGCCTTGAGAAGGAGCTTGTTCATGTCTGAGTCGTCGAATGGGAGACAGGCGCAGAGGCAAGCGTACAAAATGACGCCTACACTCCAGATATCAACGGTCGCACCAGAGTAGCCGTTGGATTTGCGATCAACGAGCTCAGGGGCAGCGTAGTGGGGACTTCCACAGGCGGTCCTGAGCTTGTGCGTTGGACTCTGTTGTATGGCAGCCATTCCGAAGTCGGCAATCTTGACCTGCCCATTCTTGCCGAGGAGAATGTTCTCGGGCTTGAGATCTCGGTGACAAATGTTGAACGAGTGGCAGTAGTCGAGTGCACTGATGATCTGTCGGAAGTAGAATATCGTTTCAGGTTCTGGAAGACTGCCCATTCGATTGATGTACTCAAAGAGATCGCCCTGCTCGACGAACTCCAGAACAAGGTAACTGTTTTGTATTAGCGGGTTAGTCCCAAGAGGTCATATTGGTAGTAATCTTACATCTCTGAGCGGTTCTCCCAAATGTCGTACAGCTTCATGATGTTGGGGTGATCAATCAGCTTCAAGATGGCGACTTCGCGCTCAATTGACAAGGGCATGCGCTTCTGGGAGTTGAAATCTGGCTGTCTGCGGTCCCAGTCATCAATGGCGGCCAAGCTGCCTGCTTGGGTCATTGCATGGCCATGCTTGGGAAGGATCTTGACGGCCACCGATTCTTTAGTGAGGTTGTGTCTTGCGAGCCGGACTCTGCCTGCTGAACCCTTTCCAAGTGTTCGACCAAGCTGCCAGGGTCCGATGTGCGTCTTCCTCTTCCCGCTCGATGTGCCACTCGAGGTTGAGAGTTGCGAAGCTCGTTTGTCGGCATCTGCATCATCGCTAGCAGTCGGCGCAGGCTTCAAGGTCATCTCGTGGGTGCGGGGCTTAGTACTCTGATGCGATGATCTTGCCGACGCATTGGGCTCTGAAGGGTTAGAGGAATTGTGCTCGGGCTGACTCGGCTTTCTGGTGTGTCTCGCTGACGCGTTGTTGATACGGTCATTTGCATCAATGAGAGGTACTCGCGGCGCCCGAGCTTGTTGCATCGGCCGAGAGGCCATGGTGTAGACGTGCCCGTCGTATCAAGGAATTGGTTGAGCCCGCGCTCGCGACGAAAAGAAAAAGAGAGAAAGAACGTAGGAGGGTGGGAGAGGTTGAGCGAGTGATGGATCAAGACCAAAGTGGTGGCGTGCCAGAGTCGAGGGCAAGTGTTTGGAAGGATGACGCGTGTTGCAAATGAGTGTGATCCTCGTGCTGAAAGCGCGACCTTGGCCGGCTGACAAGAAAGGAAATAGGATTAGTTGGGTGCAGCAGGGGCAAGACCGGAACCTAGGTAAGCGACGCAAACAGTTCAGGGACATCCGACCTCCATGGTTCTGGAGATCTTGGAATGGAAGAAATGCACAAGATTGGTGTTTTGCTGTGGTCAGATCCCAGGTGGGTTGGTGTTGAGGGAGGGGGACAGCTTCCAGAGCACGAAACACCAGCCGCGGTTTGGTTGCCTGGCGGGCCGGAAATTTCAAGCTAGACGAGGGACAAGTCGCGTACCAGGCGTGTTGTTTGGGCAAACACATCCAACTTCAATACAGCAGCTGGTCCAAGACGTGTTTTCAATTGCTGCCAGACCTTGCCCGGGCGCTCTTTGTGGATCTCCGACCTCCGCGGCCAAAGACGGCCTGCTTCCACACTACATAGGTCTTGATCGGGACAACTCAGTATGCACTGCTTATTGCATCTAGAAGAACATGATCTGGAGATGCTGCCAACCAATCCGTTACTTACTGGCATTTTGCGCAAGGAGCCCAACGATGCACTGCAAGTCGAGTACGCTCTGATTTCCTTGAGATATTCCCTCAGTTGCAATCGTATTGACTCTACATATTTGAGCCATGGACTACCCGGCTTGATTCACTTTTATTTTCCCCATAGATGATGCCTCGGTGGCAGTCAGGCGGTCTGAACACATTAAGGGGTAGGTATGCATACCTCAAGTATGCCTTGAGCCAACCACCAACCACGTTGCACACCGCAAATCGAACGTACTTCTGAACAAACTTCCACAGAACATACTATTCCTGGGATATTCCGCACTGGTTACATCAATAATATGACAGAGCTCAGGATATGCGTCGTGCCTGCTTGTTATAGTGGTAAGCAACGGCAAAGAGGAAAGAAGAGAAATCAATATAGCTGCAAATAGAAAACCTCATACATTACTTCATGAAGCCAACCCTGAAGGCAAGTTTCCTGGGACATGTTAGCCATATGATCCTGTATTTTCGAGGGTGCAATAGAAACATCGTCACCACTTGTACAACACTGATTGACGATGCAGCATTATAGGCAGGTGGCGAGTCGGCTCGCGGAAGGAGAGAAGACAAGACTTGTCACGTACTAGTTCATGTATAGACTCTGTATTACAGCTTACAACACTATCCAGTGGTGGAAAAAGTTGAGGGCGTCGGCTCCGCCTGTGCAATATCCAGACCTTGAGTATTCGCGAAGTAAAATGGCCAGTGATGGAAGTTTACCTGTCCGTCAGATCGGAGAGTTGAGAAATACTTAGGTCAACGACATTGTCAATTTACCATATGAACCTGGAGAGCAATCGACGTTCCTGCTGCCACTAGTTTCTCATTGGATTATGCAGATCTGGAAAACAATACACTACAAAAGTCTGCACGCTGAAATTTCGTGTAGATGCGATCGGAGAGTCATGATCTCGCCTTGTTCAGGAATGAAGGACCATCCCATAGTCACCGCTGTCTATAACTCCAGCATATCTTGTTCGATCTTCACCTGAGGACCATGATTTCCTGTCTCTGTCCTCGACTCAAACCAGATGCCTGAATCTTTTGATCATGGCACTTCGCTACTGTAAAAGTGAGCCAAAGTTCCTGTCATCACGTCCAAGAAAGAAGATTCATTACTCGATCACTAGCAGTCCCGAGATTTATCCTTTGCGGTCGAAGACGAAGCGAAACAAAATAAAAGTACACTCCCCGTCTACTCTATTGGACTGGTCACATCATGACTCTCGATATACACAGTCATGACGATGGGGCGAGTAGTTTCATTAGCGTCAGTACTTATGGGCGTCCTATATAGCCATCTCATCTTCAGCAATGAAGTGCTACACAGGTATTATCACATTTTACGACTCGCCAAAACGGCGTCCCTTACTCTTTCCTGGAAGCGAGTATTGTTTGCCACGCAGGTTTACCTCAACGTTGAGGTCTGCCCCGCGGCACACCCGGAATGATAAATGTACTGTAGGCACATGGAGTAATCCTGTGCAATCCTAGGCATCGGCTTTTAAAGAGTAGTGCAGTGTTTGAAATCCACGAGCGCTTTGACGCCCAAAGTTGTAGCCAATGAATTAATCACCAGACAGCAACGACACCTTAGATAGCAAAACAACCTGCCTTTTTTTCTTCAACGGTCCCGGGATAGGATCAGGTAATGCTAGTGGAAAGGACGGTCGCGACAGACTTGTTGAATGAAAACCTACAGTTCGGAACCAGCAGTGGCCTTTCTTTTTTGGCCTTGCAGGGGAATTTTTACCTGCCTCCTCTTCAGCCGCTCTCGGTGCGCAAAAACCGAACAACCGCGCCGACACGCCAAAGTATACACCGTAAATGGCAAACTAATAAGCAACTTATCGATGTATATGGCTATGCGACAGGTCGTTATATTGAAATATGAAATCGAGGAACTAATCAGGGTGAAGAACTCAAAGCAGTGGCTTGTGGCGAATCTTGTTGATGCCATGTGTCCCTGATGCATCATGTTTCTACTATTTTTACTTAGTACAACGTCTCGAACCATATACACGTGTCGCGTGAAGCGCGCAAAGTGCAAACAATTGAATGCACTCCGCCATGCCGGTTACATACTTCCCCAGGTTCATGTTGCCTGCTC
The DNA here is from genome assembly GCA_023510015.1 of Pestalotiopsis sp. LF_19_12. Lineage (NCBI taxonomy): Eukaryota > Fungi > Ascomycota > Sordariomycetes > Amphisphaeriales > Sporocadaceae > Pestalotiopsis > Pestalotiopsis sp. LF_19_12. Next base: position 73,892 of record JALYBT010000054.1, on the reverse strand, counting down.
GATCTCCAGGTTGACCCACCGGCACACGCATCGAGCGCACCACGTGACCTGGAGTGCCTGTGGAGAGGGCCTAGACTTATCGGCGATCCCAGACCCCCGGCAGGCAGCTCGGCAGGGCAAGGCAAGGCCTAAGGCCCTGATCGGCAGCGGAAGTTACTGGCAGTGAGTTACTGGCAGTGGTACATTGACCGTGGATAAAAATAGTGGAGAAGGGTCGATGTACTGTATAACGATTTATCCAAGATCGCAGCCCTGGTCCCAGGCGCCCTTCAGCCTGCCAGTGTTAAAAATGACGGTATCGTAATACAGACCGAATAGCAGACCGAATAGTAGACCGGATAGCAGACCGGATGGCAGCGTGTATCGCGTTGCGGTCGCGATACCTTCGTTTCGTCGCGTAGGCGTATAGGTAACTATATACTGCTGCTTCGATACTACAAAGTCCCACAAATGCCAGTAACTCGAATGCCAGTAACTTCGATGCCAGTAACTTGACCTTTTTTTTTCTGGTTACTGGCACCGAGTTACTGGCAGAATTCTGCTTATTTCGTCGATCTTTTGCCGTTTTAGGCCTTCCGAGCACCCTGGTCAAAAGGGTACATTCGAAATGCAAAGTTACTGGCAGTCGTACGGGATAAAAAATTATGCTGGCAGTGTGGATACTGGCAAGCACCTGGCAGAGCATAAAAGTGGGCCCAAACTGCCAGTAACTCGAAATGCCAGTAACTTCCTGCCAGTAACTTCCGCTGCCGATCAGGGCCTAAACAACGGGACCCAAGGATCTTCAACGGTTTTAAACTTCTCTGTTTGAGACACCAAGGCTAAGATTCCATTCAACCTGCTCGACTTCACATACTGATACCTAGGATATGTGACAATTCTCCAGCGCCTGTGGCTCCCCTCGACAATGACCGAGGCAGCGCAACCCTCGCGGCGACAGCGGACGCCTTTCTTCCCAAAGTCTGACGCGGCCGTCTTGTCAAGTTCTAGGGATCATGGCCCAGCTCCGACACGCCCGGAGACCGTTTGGCCCATCTTCGACGCTGAGAACCTTGATTGTCCTGTTGAGCAGTGGCTAGCAGAAACACATGAAGCTCTGTATCCTTCCAAGTTGGAAGAGTACTCACCGTCGCCTGTTCCAGATGAGCGCCTCTCCTCTGGCCGCTACCTGCGGGCCACACTAGCGAAAAACGAGAGGCTCCGGCTGTCGATGCTTTGGTACTACACCCGCGACATTTTTGACGAAGCCGAATTTCTATGCGGGTTGCAAGAAAAGTTGCTGCTCGCACAGGAAGCGACCGGATGGGAATGCGTCGTCATCGGTCTTCTGGACATGGACGTCTACGTCCGCTTGGCTACAATTGGCCTTCCGCTCGCTGTCCTGCCTCGAGGCGAGACCATTTGCGCACATACTGTCACCCAGCCTCCTCGTGTATGTCCGATCTCCTTGTTCGCCTTCTCACGTCTGGGACTCGTGTATGATACTAACAGTCCTTCTAAACTTGAAGAGTGTGTTCCTTTTGCCAGATTTGATGGAGGACTGGAGGTTCCGTAATTGCCCTTATGTCGAGTCCGGTGGCCTGATGGCATACGGTGGTGTTCCGCTTCGTCTTCAGAACGGAGATGACGAGGCCGTTGGCCTTGGGTCCCTCTGCGTGTGCTCAACCACCAGCCAGCCAGTTCTTACAAAGGCACAACAAAGCACATTAGCTCGTTTGGCCGACTGGGTTGTCTTCGACATCATCCAATGCGCGAGGGCGAAACGCCAGCGAGAAAGGCGTCGGATGAATGAATTGATCACCGCAACCCAATCAAAGCTGGGTGAATCTGGCTTCCAAGATTCAGTGCTCGACATACTCCGGACCACATACCCAGATGCAGTCATCAGCCTTCAGTCGTCCAAGGCTTCGCGTATACAACTTGAAGGACGAGACCCAATTTCGCTATCAGATATCGAGGACGGTCTTTGGGAAGACTCTGAATTGCTCGACGACCTCATCGCCCATTCAAACCACAAGCAGCTGCCACGCGACAGGGTAGTACGCCTCATCTCTGCCCCGTTTCAAGGAGCGCTAGGCCCTTCCCTATTGATCGTGGGTTCCAAAGACTTTCGCCTGGTATTTGACGATGTCGACTTATGGTTTATGCAATCTTGTGCAGACAATCTGACTGCAAACTGGCATAAACGCCTTTTGGCCGAGGCTGTCGAGGTGAAGGATAGGTTTCTGCGAGGGTTCTCTCATCAACTCCGGACTCCAGTTCACGGCATCCTTGGCTCGGCCGAATTGCTGGCTGAGGAGTTGAGCCCTCGTGGCGCATACAACAACGCCCGACAAGCATCCGCTTTAGTTGATACTACTACACCAAGAAGTCCTGGCCAGCCTTCCATTTACATTGACACCATCATGACAGCAGGACGAGACTTGATATCGATTATCAACAATATGATTACCTTGAATAAGTGGGATAATGTCGCCATGGGAGATCGGGTCTATGATGCTTATTCCATGCGTTTTCTTGAGTCTGAACTCGCCCAAGAAACGCACTCGGTAACATTGAATGATGCACTATACAGCGCTTCAATCTTCTTCCTATGCGATCTACAGGACGACCTAGAAAGCTTCGAGACGGACATCAGCCTATTGCGAGACACTTTGTTACCGGTCATTACCAATTCCATACAAAACACGCCGACTGGTGGCGTTGTGATGGTTACTGCAAATTTGCGCCCGGACTCAAAACAGCTCATCATCGACATTGAAGACACAGGCCGCGGCATTCATCCCGACGACCAGCAACGCATATTTGAGCCGTATGAAAAGGTTGGGGTATACTCTACCGGCGCAGGACTCGGCCTGACATTGGCGTCGAAGTTTGCGGCACTCCTCGATGGCTCCGTGAACCTGGTATCATCGACCCCTGGGAATGGGACACATTTCAAGATTGAGCTGCAGGTGCTAGATTTTGTGCGCAGGTCTTCTCCGCAACAGTCGCTGAGCGAAGCACTCGAGCATCTGCCTTCGAAGTTCAACTACATACCTGCTGGCTCAGCGGCTGTTTCATTGTATCCGTACTTCACCCGGTTTCTCACACACCAGGGCTTCTCAGCATGGGATCAAACAGGGGACTGGTTTGTCGTTCTAGATTTCGTTTCCAACGAAACTCAGCGCAAAGAGTACCTTGCACAAATCCCCCCTGGTCGCGTCGCCATCTGTCTCATTCCCACCTCGAACGTCGATGCGACCCCCGAAATGGATTCAGATAACGTCGTTTATGCAACTGGGCCATTTTTGACGTCCACTCTTACCGCAGCGCTGGAGAAGGCCAATACTCTCGCGTCTCAAGTCAAGACTTCCAAGTCGTACTTGGATCATTTGGATGCGTTATGCGCTGCATCGTTGAGCAGCAAGACCTTGAGCACTGATGAATCTGCTAGTTCTGTGGATGATCCGAGCCAAGCAAACGAACAACCAATGTTCTCACGTACCGACAGTGTGGGTGATCTCGATCTGATCAGCCATGTTCCTCCAACACCTAGAGCGGTCCTACCGCATCGTGCAAAATCGACCGAGACGCCCGGAACATACTCGACAACACCTAGCCCCAATCCAACAGTTTTACTCGTCGACGACAATGGCATCAACCTCCGCATCATGCAGATGTACTGCAAGAAGCGAGGATTGCCATACCTTTGCGCAACCGATGGCGAGGAGGCGTACGACTTGTTCTCAAAGCATCAAGCTCTCTGCGGCGAATCCGGAAAAGCCCCAATCGAGTTGATATTGATGGATCTTCAAATGCCGATCTGTGATGGAATCGACGCCACCAAGCGAATTCGATCGCTCGAGACAGAAATGGGATGGGCTGCAAGCATCGTGTTCATGGTGACCGGCCAGGACAGCCCAATGGATAGAACCAACGCTCAGAGCGCCGGCGCCGACGACTACTATGTCAAACCTCTGAGCATGGGGCTTTTGGACTGTGGCGTTAAGAGCAAGTTCCCAGCCTTCAAAGCATCCAAAGTCTGAGCGCCTTATGGAATGTTTGGACTTGCATCAATCTCATTGTCCCGCTATTACCTGAGCGCGAAGATCTACCCCAGGAAAGCACACATTGCGCTATGTCACACGACTACAGTTCGGCCATCGGCCATGGCAGATTCTGCATGTCGCCCTGTGCTACCCTATTTGGCGTACAGTAGGCAGACCAAGATCCGCTCGGATTTGATGGTCAAAGGCTCTCGTATCACCATAGACTGATCGTGTGCCAAGCCACCAGCTGGCTAAACACGGCTTCACATGCCCACTGTCGGATGACTGGCGTCTGTGAGGTACATGAGACTTGCATAACGCCATGTCGGCCAGGGAAAGCACTGCCAGAAACTGGTCTATATAAACATTTGCAGCAGGTCCCCGACACTATCTTGTCGTCGGATTTCTTCTCCTGCCAGGCTTGCACGTTTCGGACTTATCGCGGTAGTGTGGTCAGTCTATGGACATACCTGGAATTCTAGAAATCGGCACATCTTTTGGACAGATTTTACAGAATATTCGTGCAGCATGTGGATGCGACCGGCGCAGGGAGTTCCGACAGGAACTCTGTACAGACACGATGCCATTGCGTACCATGGTGCATTGGATACGTCTCTCATCGTCAGACGAAGGCGCGCAGCTATTGGCGTGAGAAGCTGATTCGTCGTGTCCGAGGGTCACACTCAACTCTGCTCACCATTGTGCACCATACCATCTGGCCAATTGTGCCACATGGCCTGGCCTGCCTCCACGGAGGAGGGAAAGCCGCCCCGAAACCGAGAATACATTCATGGCAGAGATATGCTTACTTTACACTTGCTGTCAGCTTTTTTGAAAGCCAGACCGTACCGAAAATGGTGTTTGGCGTCTTGGAATAAAGTAGGAAATCATTAAAGGAAACAAGGAAGGAAGGCCTCGTGAATGGGGAATAGAAGAGAGCATATGCATTAATGACATAAATCGCATACATCAATTATGAAAGCCCAGTGTTCTAGAATCCCTGTAGCCTGAACTTACGCCAATCGAATACTCTTGATACTTTTGTAGCTTCCTGAGAGCAGCGATTCGAATGTCAAAGATTGATCCCAATATGTGACAGGCGTCGGCACTGGAGTACAAGTGCACTGTACTCAGAGCGATCCGTGCATTAATAGTTGACCCGCTAGTCCCACTACATTTGGGACGCGATTGCAATTACCGTTCAATCAACGCGGTGCGCGTCTCCCACGGAGAAAGAACCCCACGCGTGTCCTCGGTGCCTTGAGCAAGATTAGGAACACACAGACAGACAAAGGCTCCGGACCTGCCTACAGCCGGCCGACGATGCTGCGACGGCTTGAAATCCCCATCGCAAATTTTTAGGCCAGACAGCCTCACCTCTAGCAGTCACAGTCACCTACAATCTGAATACGCGACCGCCATGCCTTCTCGTCGCCGCTCCAGATCTGTATTTGAGGAGGAAGATGACGCGCAGTCACCCGCCTCCGAGGCTCCCAAACGCCAGAGGCGCTCAAACTCTTACGAAGAAGACGTAGAGGAGGAGCAAGAAGAAGAAGAGGAGGAAGAGGGAGAAGAAGAGGAAGAGGACCAAGACTTGCCGAAACAAGAGGATGCCGAAGAAGCTAATCGTTTGGCGGAGATCAGTCTCCAAACACCGCCCAACGAATACTCACCCGGCGCCGTCGTGCGCGTCAAACTGGTCAACTTTGTCACGTACGAGAAGGCTGTGTTCTACCCGGGGCCAAATCTGAACATGATCATCGGTCCCAATGGCACCGGAAAGAGTTCCCTCGTATGCGCCTTGGCTTTGGGTCTTGGTTACCCGACAAATGTCCTGGGCCGTGCCACCAAATTCAGCGAGTACGTCACCCATGGCAAAGATTCGTCCACCATCGAGATCGAGCTGAAGAAGCTCCCGAGCGAGCGAAGCAACCACGTCATCAAGTTGGAGATTACGCGAGAAAGTAACAACCGGCGCTTCTCCTTGCAAGGAAAGGACACGAGCGTCAAGAATGTGCAAGCACTAGTGGCACGACTACGAATTGCTTGTGACAACCTGTGCCAGTTTCTTCCTCAGGAGAAGGTTGCCGAATTTGCCGGTCTCGGGCCTGTTCAGCTTCTACATGAGACCCTGAGAGCTGCCGCGCCAGAGAAGATGATCACTTGGCAGACGCAGCTCAAGGAACTGTTCAAGGACCATAAGATGGCCAAAGCGAGGGTCGACACCGATGCCGACCAGCTAAAGAACCTCCAAGAGCGTCAGCAGGGCCTCCAAGCCGATGTCGACAGGCTAAACGAGCGCGAAAGCATCAAACAGAATGTGAAAACCATCAAGAAGGCACGCTGCTGCGCCGAGTACAACATCTACCGCGATCGATACAGGGCGCTGAACAGCAAGAGAAAGGACGCAGAGAAACGCTTGCAAGCTCTTGAGCGAGCCGCTGGACCAGCATTGGAGGCCGTCAATGATAAAGAGGAATATCACGGCCGGATAGAAGCTGTTCTGGAACAACGGAAACGTGAGCTCAAGAGTTCAGAGACCACAGCTGAGAATGCTGCTCGCGCAGTCGAAGCCGTCAATGACGAGATCAACGATGCCCAGAATGTCATTGTGAACGAGAAGAAGGTTTTTCAGAACAAGAAAACCGAGGTGGGCAAGCTTCGTGGAACTATCCACAAACTTGAGACCGAACACCGAAACCAACCGCCGCATTTCGATGCCCAAGAATGGAATCAAAGGATCGTGAGCCATCCCCGGGAAGCGTTAACTTATGTACAGAAACTGACTTCATTCTCAAATGTAGCGCGAGAAGGAGCATAATCATCGAGAGAATGAAACTGAGCTCGAGGAGTCCAGCGAAAAGATCACTGAAATCCAGGGCCGGGCATCGTCGATCATTACCGAAATGAAGAAGATACAGGCTGATGTCGAGAAACTAGGCTCGCAAGCAGGTCAAAAGGAGAGCCATCTCAAACGCATCAAGCCCGAGGTCCACCAAGGCTGGGAATGGCTTCAGGAACACAAGGACAAATTTGAGAAGGAGGTGTTCGGCCCACCCATGCTCACTTGCTCTGTGAAAGACCAGCGATATTCGAGACAAGTTGAGTCGCTACTCCAGGGCAATGACTTCTTCACATTCACCTGTCAGACAAGAAGTGACCACAGGCTGCTGAGTGAGGAATTATACAAGAAAATGGGACTTTCTGTCACCATTCGAACATGTAGCGCTGGCCTCGAAAGCTTCAAGTCGCCAGCAGCGCCAGCTGAAGTCAACGCGCTTGGCTTGGATGGATTCGCCATCGACTTCATGGAGGGTCCAGAGCCGGTCCTGGCAATGCTCTGCTCTGAGAGAAGGCTGCATGCGTCCGGTGTCGCCCTGAAAGACGTCAGTCGAGATCAGTTTGACGCTCTGCGGAACGGCCAAAAGATCAATTCTTGGGCCACGGGCGACACCTTTTTTCGAGTGATTCGAAGAAAGGAATACGGACCAGATGCGGCAACAACCAGCACTCGTCAAATCGGCCCAGGCCAATTTTGGACTGGCGAGCCTGTCGATACTTCGGAGAAGGCTGAATTAGAGAAAAGATTCGCCGAGAAGGCCGAGGAGAAGAAGGAGATACATCGCGAACTCGTGGAGGCCAAAACCCAAGCCAAGGTCTTTGTGGCAAAGAGAGACGCATTAGACGCTGAAATTGTGAGTTTCATTTCTTACGAAGCTTTTGGACCCCAACTGACCTTGTACAGGGAGAGTTGAAGTCGGCCAAGTCCGAATTGCAAAAGGCCCACACGCAGTGGACAACAATACCAGACAAGATTGGTACGTCGCAAGACTCCTTGCACAAGTCTTCTCCGCTCACCGCTGACTATGGCTAGAAACAAACAAGGCACATCTTGAAAGGGCCCAGGCGGCGATGCAGCAATGCAGAGCACGAATCGCGGAGCAAGAGCGTAAGAAGGACCAGCTCATTATCAAGAAGGCAGGTGCGGTCCTTGACCACAAGGATCAGATTGAGCAGATTAGAGAGGCCTACTTGGCCCTGCACGATGCACAGATTCGGCTCATCGAAGCGGCCTCTGATGTCAGGGGCCTGAAGGAGCGCAACGGCGACATCACCCAAGAGCTTGACAACAAGAAACAAGAGATCGTCAACTATGCCGAGGATGCCAAGCTAGCCAAGATAACTGCTCAGAATGCGCACAAAAAGGTCGAGAAGATCGTCTCTGCAGACGACAACGTGGACTTGGCAACCTATCAAAGGATGGTCGAAAACAAGACGTTGGACGACATTGACAACGAGATCAACGCAGAGGAGGCCAAGCTCGAACTCATCCACGCAGTCGATCCGAGCGTGCTCCGGCAGTTTGAAGAACGAGCCAAGAAGATTGCCGAAATGACAAGGGAGAGCGAAAAGTGGGCTCAAAAGCTCGAGAAGCTTGATAAACAGTCTAAGCAACTGATGATCAAGTTCGAACCAGAGCTTGACAAGATTGTCGCCAAGGTCAACGAAGCATTTGGCAAGAATTTTGAACGGATCAACTGCGCCGGAGAAGTGAGTCTTCACAAGGATGAAGACTTTGAGCAGTGGGCAATCGAAATCCGAGTCAAGTTCCGGTAAGCATCTGCATCCTGTTTCCCCTTCCTTTTCTCTGAGCACTTTTGGATTAACAAGTCACGTCTAGTCCAAACGAAGAGCTTCAACTCCTCAACCAGCATCGCCAGTCTGGTGGTGAGCGTGCGGTGTCTACAGTATTTTACATCATGGCCCTGCAGTCCATGGCGCAGGCTCCCTTCCGTGTTGTCGACGAGATCAACCAAGGCATGGACCCCCGCAACGAACGAATGGTGCATGAGAGAATGGTCGAGATCGCATGCAAGGAACACACGAGCCAGTACTTCCTCATCACACCAAAGCTTCTCACCGGTCTGGCTTACGACGAGAACATGCGCATTCTCTGCATTGCAAGTGGCATATACGTGCCCGAAAACGGCCACAAGCTGGACTTCGATAAGCTGATACGTCGACAACGTGCACTTAAGAGTGGCGCATGAGTCAGTCAATGCCCGTGCACAGGAGAAACATGATGTGATCAATCGAAGAAGGGTTGGCTGGCATGGCATGGAGTGTATTTAGCGAGCATTGACAGGTTCACAATATCTGCTCTTCCATCAATAATGAATGCCAACTGATGTACAATTGATAGCTATTTTTGAGCGCAGTCGGTAGCTGCAATGTAAGCAAAAGTCAAACCAGGGCCAAGTGTTGCCCCAGCGCCGGCGTAGCTTCTACCCATGACACTTGCAGATGAGTTTCCAACGGCATAGAGGCCCGGAATCGTTTCATAGCGGCCTGCACTTGTTTCCCTCAGCGCCCGAGCTCGGTCGTCGGTCAAGACACCTCCCTTTGTCCCTAGGTCACCTGGCCAGATCTTGGCAGCGTAAAAGGGGCCCTTTTCAATCTTGCCGAGATTTCGGTTGGGCGAGTACGACGGGTCGCCCAAAAAGTAGTCGTACACGCTGCTCCCCCTGTTAAAATCCTTGTCCACTCCAGCGTCAACAAAACCATTGAATCGCTCGACAGTCTCGGTCAAACCAGTTGTGCTAATGCCTATCCGAAGGGCAAGCTCCTCCAGCGTGTCCCCCTTGGTGATAAAGCCCGACTTGATGGCATCCTCGGGAATCTCCTTACCCGGCATGTACCTCCCGGCAAAGAGGTACCTCTTTCTGTGCGTCGAGTCGAGGATCAGATACGCGGGGATCGTGTCGGTGGTCTCGTGCCGCTTCAGGATCGCCGTGCCCATGGAGTTGTAGTTCTGCGACTCGTTGGCGAACCGCTTGCCCTCCTTGTCCACGATGATGGAGTGCGGCAGGCCGCGATCGTACAGGCTCCAGATGCCCTTCTTGGTCACGGGGTCGAAGAGCGCGGCGCCCCACCACGCCGAGTCCATGAGCGCCGTCGCCGCGCCGATCTTCATGGCAGCGGCGATCGGCTCGCCCGTGTCCGTGGGGCATGTAGATGTCCAGTCGGTCGTGATGCCCGGCTGCTGGTACTTTTTGCGCATCTCCTCGTTGCGCGCGAACCCGCCGGCCGCGAGGATGACGCCGTGCGACGCCTCGACCGTGACGTCCTTGCCCTCGCACTCGATGACGGCGCCCGTGACGCGCCCGTCCTCGATGACAAGCTCCTTCATCGGCGACTTAGTCAGGATCGGCGTGCCGGCGCGCACATTGAGGTAGAGCAACTGGCTGATCATGGACACGCCCAGCGTCGCCGGCTCGCTGCCCAGCAGCCGGTTCCAGTAGGGCCGGACGACGAAGATCTTGGCCGCCGTCCACACGCCGTCGAGGGAGCATTTCGCGCGCACGATCTTGGACAGCTCGTACGTGTACAGCGGCAGCGGCGCGCGCACCGGGTTGATGTTGAGCCGGTCGCGCCACGCGCCGATCAGGTTGATGTCGAAGAGGCCCGCCTCGATGGTCCGCCCGCCGACCTGCGCGCCCGCGTTGTACGGGAAGTAGTCAGGGTACGCGGGCGTCGGGGTCCACGTATACCCCACGTCCTCGAGCCAGCGGACCATTTTTGGTCCGTGGTCCAGAAACGCGGCCTTGCGCGCGGGCGACGACGCCGGGCCGACGCCCGCGGTGATGCTCTCCAGGTACGCCCGCGCCTTGTCGGCGCTGTCGCGGGGGTCGGCGTGGACGTGCGCGTTGGGCACCCAGCACCCCGAGCCCGAGTAGCACGACGTGCCGCCGAGCTTGTCGCTCTTCTCGACGACGAGCGCGGCCAGGCCGAGGGACCGGGCGCGCAGGGCGGCGGTCAGGGCGGCGCCGCCCGAGCCGACGACCAGGACGTCCGTCTTGATGACGCCGTTGCCATTTTTGACTGCCGCGGCCAGGAATTCTGCGTTATTGGGGGGCGGGCCTTCCGTGAGGCGCCGACTTGCTCGCGTGTTCCTGGTCGATAGGATCAAGGCGCCGGCTGTGCCAGACAGGGCTAATGCGAACTGGACGCCCCGTCTGCGGAGGAGGGATGGTTTAGACATTGGGGTCTGTTAGGATGGAAGAATGACCCAGTTTACTATTTGGAGGTCATCGCCGGAAGAGGCTCGGGACGACTGGAATGGAAGCAAGAGCAGTATCCTATATATGATACAAATGATAATACAAACGACCAGCAAAGAGTTTGTAGCCCTTATTTCCGCCAGAATACGGAAATATCTAACCATGTTTCCATTTTGTGTGAACTGGTATTGGGCCTGTCGCTGAGTCGGCCGACCCGGGACCCGGGTAATAATATCCAATGTTCCCTCCGCATGCCCCGCAGCTCCGATCCAGGGACGGCCGAGCTCGTCTGCCCCTTCATCGGTGAGAATCTACTACTTGAGAAATCATGTTGTTGAGTCGAGATCGGTCAGTTGTCAAGAGCCTTTGTTGATTATCGCATTACCCTGAAGTAAGTAAAGACATGTCACCGTGTCTTTGGTAGCTCTGTCAAAGTTCTGTCGTTGGGCTGCGCGCTGGAGTAGACTCAGTGGTGGCACTTTGTTCTCCCTCGGCCTGCTTGGCATTTCTTTCCCACTGGTCCGTCCGCGATTTCACGAAATCCCAGAACACCGCGGCCCACGCCGGGTCGTACCTGGGCAGCACGCGCCCTCGCGTCCCGCGAGCAGGATTTCCCGCAATGGCCCTGTACGTCTCAAAGTACTCCTCGAAGTCGGGCATAAGCGACCAGAAGGCGCCGCCGTCGCCGCGCGTGGCGAGCCTGTAATCGTCCCACTCCTCCATCCAGTCCTGCGGCGGCAGGTCGGCGCGGCCTGCGAAGAAGCGGGCTACCGCGACGGCCTGCCACTCGAATATCCTTATACCGAAACCTCCCGTGACCTAGGTTGTATGTTTAGTCAGTCGAAAACGATAAACCGGGAGAATTGGAAGCGAATAGTCGGTACTTACCATTCCAACGAATGCCAGACTCGGATTGTCGCTCTTGAAGACGTGCTGATACAGCCCAGGTATTCTGTTGTTTACCGATTTGATCTTGGGCAGAAAGGGAAAACTAAACTCGTAGCCCGTAGCAAACAAAAACACATCCACATCAGCGGCCGACGAGCCATCAGCAAAGTTTACGCGGCCCGTCCCAGGCTCAAAGGATGAGATTTGTGGCCGGTTGTCAATGTGTGGATGCAAGAACGGCGCCGTGCCAAACGCCCCGGACGGATTGCGTAGGGCGGATATGACGGGCAGCTTCGATACTTGCCGGATGTCGTGGAGAGCATCAAAGGCGGACACCGATCCTCCTACGACCACTACTTTCTGCAGCATGATTGTTAGCGAGTATCCATGAGCCGCGGACCGGGCAGTACTTGAACCCACCTTATCCCGAAAGTCTTCGACGTTGCGAAAGTGCTTGCTATGCCGAATCCTTCCCGGGAACTTGTCATCCCACTCGAGCATGCCGGGGATCTTTGGAATGTGCGGCAGGTAATAGTGTCCCGTGGCGACGACGACGGCGCCAAATGTCTCCTGCCACCAATAATCCGTCGCCGTCTCTTTTTCTGAGGACGACGCCTTCCTAAGCGTCAACACCCACTCCCCGTCGACGTACTCTGCCAGCTCGACCGACGTGCCATAAGACACCAGACCGATGTGGTCTCCGCGGGCAAAGATGTCTTCGACCCACTGGCGCATCACCTCTCGATGCCGGAACGGGGCGTCCGGGCCCCATTGGGCACGTGCGCGGTCCGAGACAACGGCTGGGATGGGCTCCTGGGTAAAAGACATGATGCTTGGTGGAAGGTTACTGTGCAGGTTCTCATGTGCTCCCGTGTCCGTATACCGGACTGAAGGCTGCGTAGACCGCGGCGTCTCGCATGGGAACTGTGATGGGATCGCCACCGGCTCGTCGGCGCGCTGCTCCAGCAGATCGCGGAGACTTGGAATCCGGGGAGTTGGGTCGGCAGACAGGACCCTGGAAGCCTCGTTGTAAGCCGGACTGTGGGAGCATAGGAGTAGCTCGTGTTGTCACGCACCATGTGCCGCCTGCCACATCCTGTCTCTCGAAAACTCGGATTGTATCGAAACAATCTTCCTTCACCAACGCATCCGTCGTTATTGCGCCGGCGGGTCCGGCTCCGATCACCGCCACACGGCGTTTGACGTTTGAAAGAGGCATAAGAGGTAATACTGGTGATAATGCAGTTCAAGTTCTACGACTGGTGTTGTGTATAGTCAGAATTGAACACAGAGCCCGGAACACGTGTTACAGACGACAAAAGGCAGAGGCTTCAAGTTAGAGCTACGCATGTATTGTTCGGTTCTATTTTGTTACAAGTCCGAGTCTGTCCGGCTCAGCCAGCTATGAGTCCTCGCCGGCAGGCAGTTTTCGAGAAATTTCAATCAGTGGAGACCCAAATTTTAACCACCAAGGCGGGCCCCGAGCCGATGAATCGGCTGTTTCTTGTTCTTCATCAGGGGAATGCCCGGGAAAGAAGACACACGGCCGAGATAGATACTCTGGATCATACTAGGATGTGAAGACCCAATTAGAACGAATGTTGTCAAGGACAAGATTGCATGATGAAGCTTGAACCGATGGCTCTCATCTTCTTGATCATATTATGGCGCCATATTGCCAAGACTTGCGGAATTATAGTGCAACTCCACTTCAACCCGACTTCCCGAATCGGCCGCGAGTTTCCCTACTGTCACCAACTCTCATAGTCTCTTAGAAGATTCGCGTCTCTGAGCGTCTTTGCAAAGTCATGCCGCGAATATTGGCATTATTTCGGTCTCAATCGGGGAAAATATAAATCATTAGTGTCTTCATGAGGCCGATATGTAGACGCGTCTATGCTTAGACCTATGCTGAGCTCGACTAACAAGACCGCACAATGTCCCAGTCCATCGGATAGCCATCGTTCTTCTAGAGAACATATCTAAAGTACAAATTCTCCTTATCCGTTAAGTCCTTGAAGGCATTCCTGTTTCGCTCTGCTTCGTCCAAGGATAGCGCATCCCGTCTTTTATTCTCCCGGTGCAAAAGCACGTAGAGCGTCGATGCACACAAGATGGTAATGCAATAACTAGAAGCCGAAGTTAGCTCAATAAATACATAACAGTCGTTGTACCACGGGAAATTTCATACCAGATGATGAGTCCCGTCCACAACTCGGGATAATGTTGCGCTTTCGTTTCGCTCCGAACGAGCTGGGGCCCCACGATGTTGCCGACGCAGTACGCGACAAATACGGCCGAGGCCATGAAGCTCTTCTTGGTCTCCCCGGCGACGTTGCCGGCGCCCAGGGTCACCGCCAGACTGACGACGGGCCCGAAGAAACCGGTCAGGCTATAGCCGACCACGGGCGCCAGGGGCCGGTGGCCCCATTGCGACTTCCAGATGATGACGAACCCGGCAATCACGGGCAGGCAGCAGAGCAGCAGAAGAGGGATGCGCACGTTGCGGTACCGAGAGCAGATCCAGCCCGCGAGCGGAATCCCGACCGCGCAGACTGATCCGAGAGGAAACTGAAACAGGATGCTCTCGAGCGAGGAGTAGCCAAACGTGGACACGATGAGGGGGCCAAAGCCCGACACTGCTCCGTTGACGGTGTAGCTGTGCTATATGTTAGCGACGACGAAAGCAGCAAAGTGTCTGACATTCTCCTCACCCGGATGCCATGATCAGTGACACAAGCCACACTTTGGGATCCAGCAGAGCCTCCTTGATCTGCCCGGTCTTGATGTCCCGATTCCGCACACCCGTCTGCCCCAGCCGCAACCGCTCGACGGCCACGCGCCGGTCCTCGGCGCTCAGGAACCACGCGTCCGCGGGCGAGCCGGGCAGGAAGAAACACCAGACGCCAAAGAGGAGCGTCAGCCCGCCGGCCAGGACGTAGATGTACTGCCACGGCGCCAGGGATCCGGTCTTGATCTGCGCGAAGCCGTAGTTGAGCGCCCCGCCGGCGATGGTGAACCACCCGGTCCCCGAGAACCACCAGCTCTGCCGCAGCGCCTGCTCGGACTGCGTGTAGTAGCCGCTCACCGTGATCATGAAGGCCGTGGGGATGATGGACTCGGTGAATCCTGACAGAGGCAAAGTTAGCAGTGGAGCTGAGGTTGTGAGATGTCGGTGTGGACTTGCCCAGGAAGAACCTCTGCACGAGAAGGCCTTTCCACGTGGTCACTCCCGCGGTCGAGGCGCATATGATGGCCCATATGATCACGGCGGGGGCGAGCACATGTCGCGTCTTGAAGCGCTGCATCGTGTAGGTCATCGGGTAGGAGCCGACGAGCTGGCCAAAGTAGAAGATGGATGTCGCCCAGCTCAGCCGGGAAGTGTCCGTCTGGCCAGTCGATGGATTGATGACCGCAAGTTTGAGATTCGACGTCATTCCGAACAGAGCTGCACTCCCGAGGATCGCCTAATCGTCTGTCAGTCAGGGCGTATAATTTCAACATATGTGCCTTCTTTGAGGATCGGTTTGCGCTTGCCTTGTCATAGTATACCAACCCATAGCCTAAAGAATCTGCGATCAGTATCTAAAATGCATGCAGAAAATTATCGGAGGCATCGTACCTATAACCATGGCTGGCATCAGAAACCAGTCAATCTTTCTCAAAACTCGCCGTTCAACTTCGGGATCGAGAGGTCTTGCCTCATCGCTGGTGATGTCCAAACTCGATCCAAGATTGCCTCGTTTTTCGTTTCCTGTCCCTTGACCTCCGGCTTCTAGGGTTGTCATTGTGACTGATGCAGCTTTACAAAACCCGTGACGAGTTTCAGATCTTCAATGACCATCATAAGCTGTGTCTGGTTTGTCGTTTCTCGGGCTTGCAGGACGAATTCTTCTTCTATCCAATAAAAAGGAGAAACCGCCGATTGCCTGTACATGAAGTTCGCTAATGGTAAGGTCAATACTACCGGGAATCCCAGGTAGCGCCTAGCACGCCAACGCCCCGGTTCATGATGATTCCCGGCCGAGTAGCAACTTCCAGACATGCCCCCTTCAACCCACTCGACAGTGTCAAAGTCATGTTTGGATCTTATCAGCAACGAGGCAGCCTGAGCATCATGCTATACAGGGTTCGATGGTATTACTCCCTTCAGATTAATGTTGGACATTCCGGCAGGCAATTATGAGGGGAGCAATGGCGCCATGGAGAGTCGAAATGGCGACCGTATAGAAGAGGGTCCAATCATCGGAACGACCTACTTAGGTCCCGAAAACGCCTCTGGAACCGGAAGAGCTCTACCAGGGACATAATTGGTGATCAAGACAACCAGACTCCGGATCCCGCTTTGGAGCCGATCAACCAACATATCACACGATGGCGGGGTATCTTTTTGGGATGATGCGTGTTTTATACATTTAGAAATGGGTTTCTGAGCCAAGGAACTGCAGTTGCACCTACTTTTATACGTAGCCTTCACTCTGAAGAGCCTGTCTCAGTAATTTAGTTCCTGCAATATGGCCAGCCAAACCGGAACGGTGACTCTGGAGGAATACGTGCAAGTCCCAGAAACATCAGAGAATCTGGACTGGGCTGACCTCGTGACTCTCGACCTATCTGACTTTGATCAGCCCGGGGGCAAACAGAAACTGGCCGCCGAGTTCTCGCGCGCCATTGAAGATGTCGGTAAGTGAGACGATAATCGCCACGCAACAGGCATAAACCGTCCAATACTCACCATATGTGTCACAGGATTTTTCTATGTAAAGGGACACGGCTTCAGCGAAGCAGAAGTCGACGCCCAATTCGCCCTGGCCAAGTCCGTCCTCTCGCTCTCGGACCAAGAAAAAACGCCCTTCCGCGCGGCCCTCGAGGAGGGCGACTACAACGGCTGGAAGCCGGCAGGCACGCGCACTCTGGTGCCGGGCATCAAGGACAACTTTGAGATCTACAATATCCCCAAGTTCATACCAGAGCACGCGGGCCGGCCGCAGCCCGAGGTCGTGCGGCGGCACTGGGCCGAGATCGAGTCGTTTTCCAAGAGGATCCATGACGGCATCGTCAGGAAGCTGCTCATCGTGTTTGCCGTCGCGCTGGGCCTAGACGACGAGGAGTGGTTCGTCAACAGGCATCGGTACGAAAAGAGCAGCGGCGATCACCTGCGGTACATGAAGTACTACAGGAGGAGCGAAGAGGAGAATCAGAAATTGGGAGGAGTCTGGCTGAAAGGGTGGGTTCCTCGAGGTCGCATGCTTGATGATACCTGTGCTGATACTATTTCCTCTCCCAGCCACTCCGACATGGGAAGTCTGACGCTCCTATTCAGACAGCCCGTTGCGGCGCTGCAGGTCCTGACAAAAGAGGGAGATTGGAAGTGGGTCAAACCGCAGAGTGATGCGCTGACCGTCAACATTGCCGACGCTCTACAGTTCTTGACAAGTAAGTCAAATATGCCGATCCAGCATGGTTGAATGTGGACAACTGATACCATTGCAGACGGCTATCTCAAGTCTAGCATTCACAGGGTCGTCGCTCCCCCGCGGGACCAAGCGCACATTGACAGACTTGGCGTGCTGTACATGGTCAGGATCGAAGACGACACTGACCTCGTGCCGATCAAGGAGTCCCCGGTATTGGCTAGTCGCGGCCTCGTTGAGGAGCAAATCCTCGGGAGCGACGGCCAGCCCGTCAAGGCTGGGGAGTGGGTGAGACAAAGAATTATCAAGAACTTGGGAAATTCTACTGAGGCGGCTGGAGATAACCAGGTGGACGAGATCGAAATTGTCAGAGGTGTCCGGGTCAAATATTTCGAGTAGTTGAGCAGTTTTGGACTTTCGCAGAAAACACTGCACTATAATGGAAGAAGATATCTCCGTCGGCCAAATGCATTTGCGGACTTGGTGGTGTGGTTCTGCTCGCGGATGACTTGCCGAAGTACGACTTGAAAGTATGGCAAATATGGGACGTCCTTTGAATTCGTAAATCGGAAACAAAATGGCCGTCCATAAGTGCTTACGAAGTACAATCATCTAGTATCAAGTGGACTCTTTGCGATACCAGAGTGCAAGTGTAGTGAGAGCCGCAGGGGGCGGATGACGTGATCCGACAGCATTGGTCGCCCTAGGCTTATGTATTTCAAGTCGTTCGGGAATAAAAGGTCAACAATGCTGGTCGCAATCAGTGCATTGCAAGGATAAATATGCCCCCATCTACCCTTTGAAGAGAGCTTTTCAAGTTTGGTTGACCTAACGATGGCATCTGCGCGCCCAATTATCGAGTACTACTTCTCTTTCATCTCGTTATGGTCCTACGCTGGTAGCCGGCGTTTCCACGAGGTCGCACGCCAACACAATGCCAAGATCGTCTACAAACCGGTAGACCTGATGCACATATTCTCCGTCTCGGGCGGCCTGCCCGTCAAGAAGCGCTCCGCGCAGCGGCAGGCGTACCGGCTGCTCGAGATGGAGCGCTGGCGCAGGATCCGCGGCATTCCCATCGTGCCGCACCCCAAGTTCTACCCGGCGGACCCGTCCATCGCCCACCGGGTGCTCCTGGCGGCTGTCGAGGAGTCGGGGAGCGACAGCGCCGCCGTCCGGGCGTTTGCCCACCGCGGCCTGCAGACGGTGTGGGCGGACGAGGGGGACATTGCGGACCCGCAGACCATCGTCTCTGTCGCGGACGCGGCGGGGCTCGACGGCCGCCGCCTCCTGCAAAAGGCCGAGTCGCAGAGCAGGTTTGCGGTAGAGGAGCGGCTGTTGACGCGGGAGGCGGTGCAGAGGAGGTATTTTGGGGGCCCCATCTATTCTTACCGGGACGAGCCGTTCTGGGGTCAAGACAGGCTGGAGATGCTCGACGATGTCATCAGGAGCGGTCGGGAAGCGATCGCCCTGCCCGAGGAGATTGACGGTTGAGAAGCTGCTCGGTCACGCTACGTGAGAATGTGATTCAACATACGAGTTACAGCAAAAGGATTGGAAATGAATGGACTCGGAACGGCTCTAGGCGTGATTCGTTCAGGGTTGGCTGGGGTTATCTAGCGGGGCCTCCTATAGGCGTTGATTGCAGTGGCCCAAGAGGCCCGTCATTTACAACCCCTTAAGTTGTTCTCGGCGCCTGATATATACCTAGGTAATAACACCTACCTGTGAATCAGGAAATCCTAGAGCCTGATATGATTTACAAAGCTTTTGGACATTTTTGAAAAACGCGGAGAAGGAAGGAAGACGAAATGCAATTGGCTTCTGAGAGGCATTGCCTATACATCCAGAACTAAGTGACAAGATCGACATATCTGGGGATAGATCTGTGTTCCTATATCCTAATGATCCCTGGCAAGTAATGTAGCTATCTAAACCAATCATAGGATGATCCGACGTACATGAAGAAATTGATCGGTACTACATAGAACACAGCTGCGTGCACTTGATTCATTTACTAGGGACATCTCTCCCCATGTGTATCGAGCCCTTGGAAACAACCCCCGGAGCACTTTCTCGGGAGACGGGTCGTGCCGCACTAGGAAGGAGTCGCGGTCTGTGAGTGCCGGTGGCACTGGTATAAAATTATTCGTTTGCAGCCCCCCGCGCTCTCTCGGTACGTGGTACGTGGTACGTGGTGGGGAAATGGATCCTTTGTAATGTTGTGTGTGAGAAAGGGCTCCTATGCCAGTTATGCACGTCCATCCGGAGCACTCCAATGCCGAAAGTGATAGTATAATGCTGTGGTACGTCGCCAAATGGGTTCACAGTGGTAATGGACACAGTGAACCGGCCACCGCACCTACAGTATGCTTTGCGAACGACAAGGTATTGATTGCAATTCGATCCGAGCGTAACATTGGATACTCTATATATAAGCATATATAAGAAAGATATCCTCAAGCAGACTCGCCAGCGCCGGATACACCATCATTTCTTCACTCCTGGCCGGCAAAATGTCCAACGCTGAGATGACCTCACAACGGCTTGTCCAGGCCCTCGAGGACCGTGGAAAGGTCGTTATTATACTCATCTTTCTCATATCTGCCGTCTTTGCCCTCACAAAGGTGGTTGGCAGGGAGGTCTTCCCGCTTTTGGGCAAGGAGTATGGCAATTTTGAACAGCGACGCAGGGCGTTTTTGAAGAATGGCTCCCGCATGTACCAGGAGGGATATGACAAATTCAAAGATAAGATATTCCGCTTGACTACGGCAGATGGTATGTATATCTATGGAAGGCGACGTGGTTTCAGTGCTTATTATTCGTGTTAGGAATTCGCATCATGGTTCCCAACTCACTTCTCGATGAGTTGAGGCGTCTTCCTAGTTCTCACATTGACAACGAGAAAGCATTAAACAGTGTACATATCATCCAATAATCACTTCTTTCCAGCTGTTCGCTAACTCCATAAAAGAAGATTGAGAAATCATACACATAGCTCAGCGGCACCTCGGATTTCTTGAGTCACGTCGTTCGTTCTGACCTGACCCGAAGCCTTAGTAAGACATCCTCAAAAGTCATCCGCATGCATAATGCATGGACATGGCACCAAACATGGGACCTTGAGTTGTTGTTCGATATTTACGTGAGGCTAATGTGTCATAGACCGTATCAACCCGCGTCTAGCTCAAGAAGTCAACTTGACTGTTGATAGTGAGTTTGGTTCTTGTCCCGAGTGGACCAGCGTGGGGATCCATGAGAAGCTTCTTCGGACAGTCGCCATAGTATCCGGCCACATCTTTCTTGGACCAGAACTCTGCCGGCGGGAAGAGTACTTGCACGCTAGTATCAACTTCACCATAGACCTCTTTCTGGCCGTCAGAAAGCTGAAGACATGGAACGAGTGGCTGCGACCCATCGGTCAATTTTTCACTCCAGAGCTGCAAAAGGTCTTTGAACACCGTGAGAAAGCGAGAGCCTTTCTTCTGCCCATCATCCGGGAGCGGCAGGAGGCCATGGCCAAGGGTGAAGAGGCGCCCGACGACATGTTGCAGTGGATGATGCAAAAGGCTCGGGACTTCAAGCTGAGCGACGAAGACCTTGCCGATATACAGCTCCAACTCAGCATGGCCGCGATCCACACCACAACGATGGCGGCTATGAACATTCTCTGCGAGCTTATCGACTTACCGGAAGTTGTCAACGATCTACGCCAGGAAGTCAGGCGCGCCTTGGCGGACAACGGGGGTGTACTCTCGACCCATGCACTATTCGAGATGAAGCTTCTTGGCAGTACTATGAGGGAGGCCCAAAGACGCCATCCGTCCAACGAAGGTAAGAGCGCGTCCTGACTGTATCCCGTGGTCTTTTTGGAAGTTATTAACATGTGCTTTGCAGCAAGTTTTCCCTCGTTACGTGAAGAAGCCGGTCACCCTGAGCAACGGTTAACGCATCCCGGCTGGCTATATCATCGAGACAGCTCATGGTCCGGTTGCACGAGATCCGCGGCTGTATCCCGAGCCTGAGAAGTTCGACGCTTACCGATACGTCAATCTACGAAATTTCGTCACACCGGACCCGATCAACTATAAGAACAGGGAACAGTATCAGTTTGTCGCCGTGACCAAGGAGAATATGCATTTCGGGTTCGGGCAGCATGCGTGCCCCGGGCGCTTCTTTGCCGCCAACGAGATCAAACTCATCCTTTCGCGAATTCTGCTCCAGTACGATTTCAGGCTTCCTCCTGGCTCTGGAAACATGGCGCGCGTCGAGCAGGGTGGCACATCTCTGCCGAACCCGCGTGTTCGACTCGAGTTTAGAAACGCGAGCGTGGAATAGTGGTGAACTTCTGGTACTCCATAGTGTTTTTACGGAGGAGAGGACCGCCGGTCAGTCCCAACTGTGGCAAGACATTCGAGATGTGCCGCCCTTCTCTGCTATTTGATACTGTGCTTGGAATGGAATCAATTGTTTTCAATCATTTCTAAAGCCTTCATGATTCTCGTCGACCGGTGAATATTTATAATTCGACGTGGTCTCGACACAGATGTATGAGACGTCACAAAACGGCTCTGTGCGTGATTCGTTCAGGGCTGGCTGGGTGTGTCTAGCGGGTCATCATTAGCTGGTTAAATATCATAGAGCGGGGCCTATAGTTGTTGATTACAGTGGACCTCCACATTTACAACCCCTTGAGATGTTATCAGTACATCATGTATGAGCAGCTACCTGTACGGTAGTATAGATGACTAGATACAATGATCTGATGAATTGTGGGAATATCCTCAGGTTTCGGACACTTCCGAAAACAATGGAAAAGAGAGAAAGAAGTCGACTCCTGGGAGGCATTACACCCAGGCGGGAAGGAGCAAACGGGACTTGAAGGGAGGCGCTAATTCCTTCCGCCGTCCATTCCATTCCAGGCACCAGAATAATAATTCTGACTTCTCCCATCGCATCCCCCTCGCACAATCATCGACACCATCTACACGTCTGGCAACGAACGTGCGACGGAAAATCTTGATAACCATGGCGTCGCCGGCTCCGCGTCCGGCCCAGCCAGATACGCAGGCTTCAGCGCCAGACCCAAAGGTCTACCTCGACGATCCACGCTTCAATCAGTCATTCACGATTCCACCGGGACCTCATCGCAAGGAGCCACTGCATGTCACATACAGTGACTTTGGCTATCGGAATCCCGATCACCCCGAGAGAGAACATGTCCTCTTGTTTTGTGGCCCATTGCTGAGCACGTAGGTGTTGATACCAAGCCTCTGCTTTTGCCTGATGCTTACTTTCCTATCCGTATCCAGTCGCTTTCTTCATGCCGCCAAGGACGAAGTCGCAAAGAAGCACCGCATCCGCGTGATCTACCCCGATCGGCCGGGGATAGGTGGTACGACCAAGGCCGATGCTCAATTTCGCCTAGGGACGTGGCTGGAGATCGTGCCGGCACTGCTGCGGCATCTCAACGTATCACACGTTTCCGTGGCCTGCCACAGCGCCGGGGCCCTCTACGCCCTTCACATGTTGTTGCACCTTCGCCATCTGCTCGACCCGAAGCGTCCCTATGTTGCCTTGTGTACTCCTTGGATCCTGCCGACTCACTCGGGCGTGCAGACCATGAAGTTAACAACCGCCCTTCCCACAGTGGTCATGAGGCAGTTTAGCGGCCTCGCCAGGCTGATTCAGTCGACCGTGGGTCCCGTCGCTGACTTCAGCGGGGATCTCGTCCGGAGCCTCTCCGCCTCGTTTGGTTCTTCTCAGGAGCAACAGGAGCCGGTAATGCCGGGAGCCGACCGCGACATGGTTGCTTTCGAGGTCGCCCTAATGGAGAGCGTTGTTGATCACGCGTACGCTGAGAGCATCCAGGGCATGAGTGAAGAGCTTCCGCTCCTCTTCAAGAAATGCGGTGCCGGACAGCTTCAAGACGCCGACGCCTGGGCGCCCTGGGGCGACATTGACAAGTACGTGCCCATGTTGGCAGAGGCAGAGAAGGCCAGGGTCGGCTCCACCACGTCTTCACTGAACGAACCAGACCAGAGGATCCCGCTGGAGGTAGAAGTCTTCTTCTCCGAGAAGGATCACATGATTGGGACTTCGAGCGGACCCGAATGGTTCAAGCAGTGCTGGGGCCCCGAAAACCGTGGAGACCACATCCGTTTCCAGAGTCACATCGTCGATGGCGCCGAGCATGATAATATACTTGGCCTGAGGTTTGGTGTGATGGAGAGGATATTTCAGAGCATCTCTGGCATCAACCAGGCGGAATAGGTTCCAAGATCTTAAACACGAGGCTCATCCCTTTCAACGCCAAGTAAAACCAAACGTCAGAAGAGCAAAGGCCGCGGTTCAAGCCTGGAAGCAATGTTATTCGTGCCAATATCGATAGTCTACATTCCGTGAAGCGACAATAGCACTTTCGACTCCAGGTATTGCAGCGAGGTTGGCCGGAGGAAAGGGTTATAGTCCAACCTCACCTGGTAATGGATCGTCAACGTGAGGGTGACAAAAGCTGGCCGAGGACGCGAGACGGGACGCCATGGCTCTGTTCTACAACAGACAGGAATAAGAGTACCTAGGTAGGCACGAAGATACCCGACAACCGAAGCATCGGAACGGAGCAAAGCCAAGCATGTTGCGGACTCCATGCTGCGGCGAGATGCATACATCTCCGTGGCTTTCCGGCACAGGCCTGCGAGACAGACATCATGGAATCCACATCATTGCCACGAGAAAATGCAGAACGGCTGTATAGTCAAAGTGTATCCCAACAATGACAGCGAATTGGAATCCGACACTATACACATGGATCTGCCGTGTTGCCAGCGTCTTGCGTCTTTTTGCTACTCTATTCGTCTTGTCTTATATCCAGCATACCCCGCATGGGTATAAGAATGCAGGTCGCATTGCTCACCTCTGCCCTACGAAACTATATTAAAGGCAGCGGGCTGTGATCCAGATACTATTAGTCAAATATTGTAGTCTCCTCCGGCCCGGCCCCCGAAGAAAAAGCAGTCTTCTGTTGGGAGCAGCTAGCAACGCTCCTCGGAAGAGCCTGGGACCAGTAACATTTGCATCTAGGAACGCTCGGTACCGTACAACCCCTATCTGTCACTGGTCTGCCTCCTGTGATTGGTAAAAATGGCAGGTCGAGGCCCAGTGGAGGAGCCCCTGGGGAGAGTTCCGTGGTGCCAAAGCTTATCCCCGCAACAACGACGGCATGAGGTTTTGAGCCGCATTCACGACACTTTGAGTTCATGGGGTTGTCCAAAAAAAAAAAAAAAAAAAAAAAAAAAAAAAAAAAAAAAAAAAAACACACGACCATGGGTCCCTTCTGTTGAGACGTCAATAGTGTCCGTCTCCCGACCAGGCACATCACATACCGACCTTCCTGCACTGCCAACCACATTTCTTTAGCTTCAAAGTTTTGATTCTTGCGAGATGGCAACCATCAGCACTATATGCTTGCTACCAATGCAATCCTCCGAATAGTCTCTCTCCAGGGAGTGAGAAATATTTTCACCTTGCGCATTAATCCATGCCTGATCAAACTCAACCCCAATATCTAGGTCCAGAAAGACGTGAGGAGATGCCATCCAGGCCACGATCTACGTTGGATAATTGCCTGATCCGTAACTAAAGCAGCAAGACCGCAGAACGACGGGCTCAAAGTCGTTGTGAGACTTATGCGGAATATCAAAAAAGATGAGATGATATAGGCCGTCAATAAGCGTATTCAACGATGTCTTGGATCTAGATCTTCTCAAGTAGTGTAGCGAGACTTGAGGAGAATGCTTAAGCAACTACACTTTCACTTTGAATGATGTGAGCTGGTCTGGCAGTCCCTGAAACGACTTCCTCAAGGTTACATCCGTCACTCAGACCGGCTTCCAGATACGATACCATGTTTATGTGGACTGCAACCATTGCAGTATAATGTGCCCTGCTGCGAAACCATGGCTGAAAAGGTGCATACGGGCGTCCACAGTTTTGGATTTCAGCGTTTGCCCGAGATCACTAAGCATCGGCTGTCGGCTTGTAGACTCTCCTTCCTCGCACGATGATGTTATGATCCAACATTGTAGGAGGTGATCTTCCGCATACTATGATGAAGGTGGCCACTCGCGGCTGGATCTCGGTGCGTTCTGGCGAGTATAAAGAAAGATGAAAGTCGCATCATTTCCCTCCTGGATCATCTCATCTTTCATCATCATCATTAATACATCACCCACCGTCTTTCAACAATCTCATTCCTCCAAAATGTTCAACGGTGAATCGTCCAGCTCCAACGCTGCTGGCAGCGTTGACCCCTACGCCCTCTTCGAGGCCCTGACCGGCAGGAAGATCAACCGCGATGACCTGTCCGAGGCCTCCTCCAAGACCGAGGACTATGATGACCTCCGCGACTTTGACAACCGCGACAACAACCGCGGCCACATGGGTGAGATCCAGCCTGACCGTCCCCCCAAGGACAACGAGGTCATGATCGGTGCCATCAACCCATACGCCATGGTTGAGGCCATGCTTGGCCACAAGCTTGACCGCCGCAGCAGTGAGTAGCTTCATCGACTGCCTTTTAACAGCAATCGGATGCTAACTTAGACACCAAGTGAACGTTGCTCGCATCTTGTCTGATGTCTTGCAGACCGACTATGATGAGCTCTTTGATCTCAAGCACCGCTCCGTCCTCTTCGCTGGTCTCCAGCTCAACGAGAAGGAGCGCAGAGCCGAGGAGTTGAAGGAGAGCGACATCAAGATCCTCCGCGAGCGTGACCTGGTCACCCCCGACCTGTCCAGGGTCATGAAGCTCGGCGACCTCGAGAAGATCGGTCTCCAGAAGCTCGACGAGACCAGAATCAAGGAGGCCCGCATCCAGAACGGCAAGCTCCGCGTCGTCCTTCAGGCCGAGCAGATTGCCCGCACCGTGTCCAACCGCGAGCTGACCCAGAGCATGAGTGAGCTGGCCACCCGCTTCCGCAAGGAGAAGGAGCAGCGCCAGTGGACTCCCCCCAACGGCGCGTGGCGCGACATTGACGAGGTCGTCTTCCAGCACGCCCCCCAGCGCCTGGTCGCCGACGTCAACCGGTTCCGCCTGGGCTACCACAACTCCATGTTCGAGGCCAACGGCGACTGCAACCACGTCGGCCGCTTCGACGACCCCGTCCAGGGCGCCACCAGCAACTCGTGGCTCATCGCCGCCATCTTCTCCGTCTTCTGGGCCGACCCGTCCCAGATCCAGCGTGCTTCGCGCAAGATGCCCCGCCGCCACGAGGGCAACAACAACGACCGCAACATGCACGACGAGGACCTGAACAGCGGGCACAAGCTCCAGATCAAGTTCCACAACAAGGGCGGCCGCAACAACGCCGACACCCGCGTGGTCGAGGTCGACTACGAGGTCCCGATCAACAAGTCGTCCAACGACCCCATCTACTGCCGCGCGTCGGGCGAGAACGACATCTGGCCGGCGCTGTACGAGAAGGCCTTTGCCAAGTGGATCACGCGCACCAACTCGGAGCGCCCGGACATCACGCAGACGCAGCACGGCGACCCGATCAAGGCCATGGCGCAGATCAACGGGCGCGAGCCGCACTACTTCTTCACGGAGCGCCACCAGGCGCACGAGATCCTGGGCGTGGTCCGCCACAACAGCGTCAACTTCAAGACCATCTGCCCGATGACGGCCTTCACCCACGCCTCGGGCTACATGTACCGCGGCTCCAACCTGGTGGCCAACCACGCCTACAGCGTGCTGGGCTGGACCAACCACGGCGAGCGCCAGTACGTCATCCTGCGCAACCCCTGGGGCGTCACCGAGCCCATGGGCCTGACGGCCTACCCGGGCCTCATCGACCGCGTCGAGCCCGCCTTCTGGCGCCCCGCCTGCCTGCTCGACCACGAGGGCGTCCTGGCCGTCGAGGCCCACGCCTTCCGCGAGTACTTTGCCTGCATCGGCGTCGCCAAGTGAAGGGAGAAGACTGCTCCTCCTCCTCGGCACGATGAACACCACCAGAAGACGGGGTCGTCTGCGCAGGGGCCGGCGCCGGCTCCACCTGCCCCTGACGTTGACGACCTGTCGGCGGCGGAGTCTCTCGTGATCCGTTTGCGGCTCGATGCTCGGGAGCTCGAGGGCATGCAAGGGTGAAAAAATGTGTATAGAGAAAATTGGTGGAAAATTCAAAGCAGATGTGAGGCGGGTAGAATGCTTGCTTGAGTAATCCTATAATTTACATAGCTTCGGCATAATAATACAGGCGATATATCTCAAAAGCTGGCGACGTATCTGACTGTAGAGTGACCACTCCTAGTAGATCTTTCAGTGCTGGATTGCGTATCTTGATGATCTTGATGATATTTCTACCTTTTCTACTTTTGGGAATTTCTGACAGGACGACTTGTCGCCATCTGCTGCCGTCCATCAACTGGTACCATTCAGCAAGACTCTTGACAGGCGGGACAAGATAGACCGTAGGCGTAGGCCATCGTAATGCCGGCTGTGAAAGTTGAGCAATGAGGAAGCCATTATGGAAAGCGGTCCAAGAGTCTCGCCGGATCGGATGACAGGCGCGGCAGTAAACATCGGCTTCAAGAAGCCACAAACATGCCGTATTGTTAAACACAACATTCACATTGGAGGTTGGAACCTACCTGAAGGTTTAGAAACACAAATACGGGCGAACCCGGGCCGGCCTCACCCCCACTACAGATGCCGGAGACTGGGAAGCCAAAGAAGCTCGCCCAGCTTTTAGCGTCATTTTTGACAGGGGGCCCTTTCTTGGGGTCCGAGCTACCCCAAATTGTCTGGGCGGGTTTGTTCGTGTCAAAAGTGAGGTTTGTCGTGTCTGTCCTGGCTGAGGTTTTATCCGTGATTTTTTCTATCTCCTGTCGCTTCCCGTCGCCGCCAACGCCAATTGGAACTTAGAATTCTGTTTGGCTGAATCTCTAACCTATAGAGCTTCTTGTATTCACCACTGTATCACTATAGAGCTGACCCGGCTCCAATTGTTTATCTCGAGTGCTTCTACGTAGCACCGTTTCTGTTTTCCGCCCTTCTCCCCGTATCTGAAAAGTCACAAGATTCCGAGGTCGCCCATCATGCTTCGATCGGTTCGAGTTGCAGCTGCCGGCCCTGCCAGGAGCCTGCTTGGGCCGAGGGCTCCGCGAATGGCTGCGGGATGCACATGCAGCTCCTCCGCCTCCGCATCATCATCATCATCGTCTTCGGTCGCTCCCTTCTCCAAGTCGTCTTCGCTGTCGACTCCTTCCCTTCGATTCCAGAGAAACTTCCACGCAACTTCGTTAAGAATGGCCGACACCAGAACCGAGAGCGATGCCTTTGGCGAGATCCAGGTCCCCGCCGACAAGTACTGGGGTGCCCAGACTGAGCGCTCCCTCGAGAACTTCAAGATCAACCAGCCCCAGGACCGCATGCCTCCGCCCATCGTCAAGGCCTTTGGTATCCTCAAGGGCGCTGCCGCCACTGTAAACATGAACTATGGCCTCGGTATGCGCTGCCCCTCCAAATGACCTTCCCGCAAAGCGACTATACATGTCGCACATTGCGAAACCCCACCAACCTTATATGCCATGTATTTTGTATAAATGAGCAAAAGGCCTCAAGTTCATCGGCTAACGTATTTCTTTGCGCCAATTTACAGATGAGAAGATCGCCAAGGCCATTCAGCAGGCGGCCAAGGAGGTCGCCGACCTCAAGCTGCTCGATCACTTCCCTCTCGTCGTCTGGCAGACGGGTTCCGGTACCCAGTCCAACATGAACGCCAACGAGGTCATTTCCAACCGTGCCATCGAGATCCTCGGCGGTACCATGGGGTCCAAGAAGCCTGTCCACCCCAACGACCACGTCAACCGCTCTGCCTCCTCCAACGACACCTTCCCCACCGTCATGCACATTGCCGCCGTCCTCGAGATCGAAGATGTCCTGATTCCCGCCATCAAGTCTCTCCGCGCCGCTCTGCAGCAAAAGGTCGACGAGTTCGACGCCAAGCAGATCATCAAGATTGGACGCACCCACTTGCAGGATGCCACTCCTCTGACCCTCGGCCAGGAGTTCTCCGGCTACGTCGCCCAGCTTGACCAGGGCCTGAAGCGTGTCCAGACCTCGCTGCCCGACCTGAAGGAGCTCGCTCAGGGTGGAACTGCCGTCGGTACCGGTATCAACACTTTCCAGGGCTTCGCCGAGGCCATTGCCGCCGAGGTCAGCAAGATGACCGGCAAGGACTTTGTGACCGCCCCCAACAAGTTCGAGGCCCTCGCTGCCCACGACGCCATCGTCCAGGCTCACGGCTCGCTCAACACCCTCGCCGGCTCCCTGACCAAGATCGCCCAGGACATTCGCTACCTTGGCAGCGGCCCCCGATGCGGCCTCGGCGAGCTGAACCTGCCCGAGAACGAGCCCGGTTCCTCCATCATGCCCGGAAAGGTCAACCCCACTCAGTGTGAGGCCTTGACCATGGTCTGCGCTCAGGTCATGGGTAACCACGTTGCTACCACGATTGGTGGCATGAACGGCCAGTTCGAGCTCAACGTCTACAAGCCCCTGGTCATCCGCAACCTGCTCCACAGTATCCGCATTCTGGCCGACGGCATGACCTCTTTCGAGAAGAACCTGGTTGCTGGTCTCCAGGCCAACGAGGAGAAGATTGCCAACATCATGAAGGAGTCGTAAGTGATCATGTCAGTCATTTTCATCATGCATTCATGCTAACTCGTATCTAGTCTCATGTTGGTCACCTGCCTCAACCCCAAGATCGGCTACGACATGGCCAGCAAGGTCGCCAAGAACGCCCATAAGAAGGGTCTCACTCTGAAGGAGTCTGCCCTGGAGCTCAAGGCCCTGAGCTCGGAGGAGTTTGACAGCCTTGTCAAGCCGGAGCTCATGATCGGTCCCTCTGCTTACAAGGGCTAGATTGATTTGACGTGAACGCAATGCGGCGGGTGTGCTACGCGTCCTGAGCCTTTCGAATTGGTTCGAGGTCTCATGAGCAAAACGGCGCATTTCATCTCGTCAAGTTGAGTGCACATGGCCAATTTCTTGCCCCTCGTCTGTTTGTATACCAGACGAAGGATGCAATTCTAAATAGTATCACAAATAGACAAAAAAGATCAAAAATTACCGTGCTCATATCAATATTCTCATGCCCATTGGGTTTCTGCTACACGTGGTGTATCATCTTACATGCAAACCCGCACAATCTGCAACAGCATAAAAGTCACTAACCCCGAACATATCGACCAACTGGCAAGTATACAGAATACGATATAATGAAATCTTCCGATTCCGATCACGTGTCGCAGAGAAGTGAACCATTGGCTTGGAATACAGAAACAGAAACAGACTTCACGAGGATCGAAAAGATCTCGGCAACGGCCGGAAATATCCGGCAATCCAAGATTAGCTGGGGGTCGCGATCCGACCTCGGCAAGACATGGGTGGCCCAGCAGATAGACGCTCGGTATTTCGGCGCCAGGGCGTCATCGGCGTTACGGTGCTTCCAGTGTCTCGTTAGTGTTTGCTTCGCCGCCATTCGCTGGTCATAGCCTGTAATTCTAATCGAGTAACAGCACGAGAAAACCAGCTGATAACCAAAAACAGCTTGCGACTTGCACCCGAGCTCGGGAGAACTGCTCTGAATTTTTATGAATCTGGAGTGCGCGACAGTAATAGTATCAGAACCAAATAGTAATAATCGAGATTTTGCATACTAATGCCGTCATGAAGAATTGGTCGACGACCATTCAGAACTCGAATCGACAGAGGCTACTTCCGTCCATGCGGCCGGACCCCGCCCGATTAAGGCTGGAAACATGCCTATCGCTCCAGGGAGGTCGAGACAAGAAAAAAGCTGGGGAAAGCTATTTTGCTGGTGGTGTAGTAGCTGGGAGCTTGGAATATATAATAGATAGAGGACGTATGGCGGGCGGTCGGGGCAACGTTCATTCTTGAGAGAAGAAAGGTGCTTCATTTATACAACGACTCTCGACCTCTGTTACTGGATTGGAATTGACCTCGAGTCTACTCGCTAACCTAGAGCTTTCTGATCATCCAGCAACTACTTCTCACCATCCGCCTGTCGATACTTTCGGTATTTGCATGTGTTGACTGACTACTATCCGTCGTCCGCCTTCCCCACACTTTCACAAGCTCGAAAGCTCGACCATCCAAGTCGGCTAGAAGGGTGCCAACCGTAACACCCCTCTGCCCGAGAGACAGACGAGACTCAGAGCGCCGAGCTTAAGGGCAAAGCTGCGATACCCCAGCCAAGACCGACTGACTCCAGGGCTCAATCACTCTCCATTTGGGGCTGGGCTTTAGACCGTGAGAGGTCGACATTTCTTACCCCGGCAATCAGAGCCGCCTGACTCCAGAGTCCTGTCCCCCAGTACCGAAGTTGGAGAACCCAGACGGCATAGGTCCCGTCTCATCCTCGTCAACGTCACCGGCTGAGCCGAATCATCTACTTACTTGCCCATCCATCCCAAAAAGACATAATTAGGTAGATTCCGGCCAAACGCTTGCTGGACTGTTTCAAAAAAGATTTCTCTTTTAAGAACTCAATTTCCCCTCTCTACACACACTGTCAATTGACGTTGTTTCTTCCCCTTCCCGGTCTGGAATTTACATATTGATACCCCTCCATTGGCCCGTACCACACCCTTACCATAAGGAACCGACTTATACACACCAACTACCCACCTACTCCAACACGAATATACATCGTCGTCATATCATAAGCACAGCAATCATGGCACAAACAAGCACCATCCTACAGGGTGTCAACATCCTGGGCACAGTCGGCCAAGAGCACAAGAAGATCCTCACACCAGACGCCCTGGCCTTCCTCGCCCTGCTGCACCGTTCTTTCAACAACACGCGCAAGCAGCTGCTGGAGCGCCGCAAGATCCGCCAGGCCGAGCTCGACAAGGGCGTTCTGCCCGACTTCCTGCCAGAGACCAGACACATCCGCGAGAATGCCACATGGAAAGGTGCACCGCCGGCTCCGGGTCTCGTCGACCGCAGAGTGGAGATCACGGGCCCGACGGACCGGAAGATGGTCGTCAACGCCTTGAACTCGGATGTCTGGACATACATGGCTGATTTCGAAGGTCGGTCATCATCTTGTCACCAGAAACCATACCGAAACCTTTTACTAACACTGTGACAGACTCGAGCGCACCGACATGGGATAACATGATCAACGGTCAGGTAAACATGTACGACGCAGTGAGGCGCCAGCTGCAGTTCAAGCAAGGCGAGAAGGAGTACAAGATCCGCACCGACCGCGTGCTGCCCACCCTCATCGTCCGCCCCCGTGGCTGGCACCTGGAGGAGAAGCACGTGACGGTCGACGGCGAGCCCATCTCGGGCTCGCTCTTCGACTTTGGTCTCTACTTCTACCACAATGCCAAGGAGGCCGTCAAGCAGGGCTTCGGCCCCTACTTCTACCTGCCCAAGATGGAGTCCCACCTCGAGGCCCGCCTCTGGAACGACGCCTTCAACCTCGGTCAGGACTACATTGGCATGAGCCGCGGCACCATCCGGGGCACCGTCCTGATCGAGACCATCCTGGCCGCCTTTGAGATGGACGAGATCATCTACGAGCTGCGGGACCACAGCTCCGGGCTCAACTGCGGCCGCTGGGACTACATCTTCAGCGTCATCAAGAAGTTCCGCCAGAACAGCAACTTTGTCCTGCCCGACCGCAGCTCCGTGACCATGACGGTGCCCTTCATGGACGCCTACGTCAAGCTCCTGATCCAGACCTGCCACAAGCGCGGCGTGCACGCCATGGGCGGCATGGCCGCCCAGATCCCCATCAAGGACGACAAGGCCGCCAACGACAAGGCCATGGAGGGCGTGCGGGCCGACAAGCTGCGCGAGGTGCGCGCCGGCCACGACGGGTAAGTCATCAAATGGGGTTCCTGCGCGACCTCGTCCTTTTGAAGTTGTCTCTTTTGCTAACTGACCTCTCCAGTACCTGGGTCGCCCACCCGGCCCTCGCCGCCATCGCGTCCGAGATCTTCAACAAGCACATGCCGACGCCCAACCAGCTGTTCGTGCGCCGCGAGGACGTCACCATTGGCCAGAACGACCTACTCAACATGAACGTCCCCGGCCAGATCACCGAGGAGGGCATCCGCAAGAACCTGAACATTGGCCTCGGCTACATGGAGGCGTGGATCCGCGGCGTCGGATGTGTGCCGATCAACTACCTCATGTAAGTTCCCGCGTGCCACTCGGCCCATGAAACTTGAAGCTGACTTTTATAACCAGGGAGGACGCCGCCACCGCCGAGGTGTCGCGGTCGCAGCTGTGGCAGTGGGTGCGCCACGGCGTGACGACGGCCGAGGGCAAAAAGGTCGACAAGGCGTACGCGCTCAAGCTGCTCAAGGAGCAGGCCGACGAGCTCGCCGCCAAGGCCGGCAAGGGCAACAAGTACGGCCTCGCGGCCCAGTACTTTAGCGGCCAGGTCACGGGCGA
Source organism: Pestalotiopsis sp. LF_19_12 (assembly GCA_023510015.1). Taxonomy (NCBI): domain Eukaryota; kingdom Fungi; phylum Ascomycota; class Sordariomycetes; order Amphisphaeriales; family Sporocadaceae; genus Pestalotiopsis; species Pestalotiopsis sp. LF_19_12. Next base: position 39,997 of record JALYBT010000054.1, on the reverse strand, counting down.
GGACTACGCCGACTTCCTGACCTCGCTGCTGTACAACGAGATCACGGCCGTCGGCGCGGCCAGCCCGGCTAGCAAGTTGTAAGATGTGTGAGGGGTAGGCTTATGAGAGATGCGGATGGGGATTGGGACGGGATGAAAGGTCCTTGATCATGTATATGCAAGCACGTTTTTGAGATTTTTATAGGTACGCAAATGACCAAAAAAGACATTAGCAAGTACATGGTCGGCCTTCGCGTTATGTGACTTCGGTGTTGTCCTTCGGCATGATCTCTCTGTATGTCTCCTTCAAGACTATACCTGGGTACATGAGCCCGGCTTTCCTACAACAGAACTGGGGTTTTCAGAGACCAGATGACCTTGCCCACTGCGGATGTAGACCATGGAGCCACACTCCTTCACCCTCATCCTCATTGTCCATCTCATACCTTACGTATGATGGAAGTCCGATGGAAGCTCGCTGCACGGGTAGACGAAAGAGGCAATCCGTGGCTTGCATGATACTGTACGGACAATTTGGACTTCTCCGAGAGACACCGGATGGTCGCGTTAGTCTTGCGGTGTAGCTTTGGCCTTACTACTGCAACTATTGCTGGTAAAACAATCGTTTTACCTAATGTATTCAACGTCTCTGATATGACTTTCCAAGGCCTGGAGAGCTTGAAAAGTGCGACAAGGAATCGTACACGTAACTGGGGCGTACATGCCGGACTCTGGCATATGGCATATCGTCTTGCATGTGAGTATGATTTCACTGTGAATATGTTTTTTTGTACGAGTCTCCTAGATGTGAGTAACTCCTAGCGTTCTCATGGATAGTCTCTCAAGATGGCCGTGTAATGGAGCTTCTCCTTCCAGACTCTATCTTATAAGCCGTCAAGCATAGAGAAACGATAGTGAGCGCTTCGAACGGGCTACGCCGTTTGATTATATCCTCATGGCAACAAGTACAAGGTACTACCAAGGTCATCCGATCTTCACCGCCACTGACTGCAGCATTCGGCGGATTGGCGCCACCATGATGGCATCAATTCGGTGAAGAACGTACTAAGCAAAGCTATCAACCAAGTCACGAGAGTATAGCAAGATCTCAGGAGAGCATAGAAGTAGGATTGCTGTAAAGGTAAAGTTAGCCACGGGATTCTCCCCATTGGGATTTGCCGCGATCATTCCTGGCGGCTTGCCTACCCTCCCGGCTTGCAGTTGCCACTTCTATCCTATCCAGCCTCTCTCGACAGTGCAGCTGTCCAGTGCGTCTCAGTTAGAGCTTCGAGACTTTCCTTATATCTGGCTTAAGTACAGGTTCTGTTCATAGGATGGCAAAAAGCAAACTTGTCACTTCGGCTTTTGTTCAGAATTCAGATCGCTCCTACAGGCACGCCAAGAATTGCCCGATCCATATCCCGAAGCCATGAGTGCCCCAGACGAGATAGAAACGCAGCAGCCCGGAGCGGAAGCGGAGCCAGTCAATGGGTATACATTTCCATACAACCAGTTTCACGGCTTTGGCAATCTGCCTGCTGAGATCCAGCTCAACATCTGGGATGTCCATCGACATCATATGACCGCCTTCCGACACTACATGGTGCTGGGATGGCGAGGCCGCGGATATGCTGCGCTCAACTGCAAGACCAACACGTGGCTACCGACTGTAGCCGATACTTCGCGACACGGGACAGGCGATGCCTTGGATCCTCGAGAGAAGCAGATCGAGCTCAGCAACAGATTCCAGCTTACCGTGCCCACCTCGGGTCCTCCCAAGGGGAGAACCCTACTACGTACCCCTATGCGGAGGAAACGCAAGACCTATATCGACCGAATCCTGGACGGCAGCTGCTTCAACGACGCCATTGCTCCACAGACCCTGAAACCCTGGGTCAACTTCCACAGGGACGTCGTCTTCTTCGACTCTCTTGGATTTCGGTTCACGGGCAGACCGCGGCTCCTTGCCGCCAACCTGGGCGTCAGTTTCAGGTGCCAGGTCGCCCCCGATCACTGGGTCACCGGAATCCGCAACCTCGCCTTCTACGTCGACGAGCCGCAGCGGCAGACCAAGTGGTACCTGGACGACTACATGGACGACTTCATGCTGGCGAGCATGCTGGCGCTGCAGCAGGTGTTCATGGTGTTTCGTTGCGAGAAGTGCACTCTGGAGTGCATCCACGGCACGCGCGGCGGCGTCGACGAGTTTGGCTTCTGCCACGAGCCTCCTGTTGACGGGAGACACAGAAGCTGTTACGGTTCCGTCCCTGCATTCTTCTACGTGCCCTGGCCGACCTTTTCTGAGAACCTTTGCGGCTTTCAGCCGGAGAGGGCCGATACAATGAGAAACTACATGCTGCAGCGCCTTGTTATGGCGGGCAAGCCCCAAGTCGAGGTCATCATTGTAGCTGACGTCGCCTGCGTGATGTGAGCAGGCAGGGAATCGTTTCATATTTGTCTTGTGATAATTTGGGGACAGGCTGAGCTTATGGTGTACTCTCAGGGTTTTTTTTCTTGACATTTAGTAGGAATAGAATTAGACACTCATGCTTTTCAAATCCAGAGGCGCAGGAAATACGGAACGGGGACTATGGCGTTACTAGGTTGGCTTATGATACGAATGGTACAGGGCTAGAATAACTGATTCAAATAGCAACTTAGACGACATTAGATTACTTCTTGGCTATTTGAACTAGACTTTACGTTTTCTCTGTAATTGACGGCCGTTGTGCACAACTTTTCCGACGCTTACGCAGCTCGACGACGCAATATGATATACATGCGTTGGTGTTGAACATGTTCTACAATCCTCAAGCTTTCTGAATCATCGCCTAAAATTTCTGATGCCAATCTGATCGCAAGTTCTACTTGTAATGTATCATACGGTTTGGTTGGCTGTGAGAAGCAATGCTCCCTTACGTTGTTTCCTGGCAAATTCGGAGCCCAACACGGCATGCTGATTACCTCAAATGGTAAGGTTTGCGCAACTCCGCATCCATGTATCATACCAACATCATCGGGGGATTCTTCAACCACACCAAATCATACGAGCGTCTAGGGCCCTTCAAACGCCCCCATAGACTATCAAGGCTACCACTGAGTTGCGCAAGAACAGACCTATGAGCAGAGAGAGGCTTTAGTAAGGCAATTACACAGCTCTGCAGTCCGCTCCAAGTGAAAAACCGCCACCATGAAGACGGCGCTCCTGGTCATCGATATGCAGCAGTACTTTAGCGACATGGCCAAAAAGGCCACGCCCAGCATCCAGGCGCTGCAGAAGCACTTCTCCGCCACCGGCAAGCCCGTCATCTACACGCAGCACGGCCACCCGGAGTCGGACTTTGCGCCGCCCTACCGGAACCAGCTGGTGCGCAAATGGGGCGCCGGGGGTTGTATCCGCCGCGGCAGCCCGGACTGGGAGCTGATCCCGTGGGTCCGGGCGTCGGCGGGCGCGAGCCCGGTGGTCGCCAAGAACACGTACGACGCGTTCGTCGGGACGGAGCTGGCGGCGAGGCTGGAAGGTGTAGACAGGGTCGTCGTCTGCGGCGTCATGACGGACTGCTGCTGCGAGACGACGGCCCGGAGCGCGTTCAACCGCGGCTGGGAGACGTGGCTGGTCGGCGACGCGTGCTACAGCGCCGACGAGGAGCAGCACCGGAGGAGCCTCGCCGACTATGATTTCGGGTACGGCCCCGTGTGGACTGCGCGCGAGGTGATCGAGGCGCTGGAGAAGGAGGGTTGAGGTTTATATCATCTTATCTCATGGATATGAATCAAAGAGGTCAAGACGCAGTCCTCTCTTGTTGCTTGAGAGCTGGAAACCAGAAGTCGTCATGACCGCTGACATATTCCCGACTGATCAGAGTTCCAGGACTCGGGAACCTAGATAAAGCAGTATATTCTTGGAGCTCTCACAGGTGGACTGCGAAATGCAGCACATAAAAGCAGGCACTGAAAATTGCTTTTCGATAGCAATTCCCAACAATTTTGCGGGTAGCAGCCATATATAGTACTACCTGGATTATCTGCCTTTATCTCAGTTGATTTCCGTTATCTGTTCGCGTCATGTTGACTTCTATTTGCTTGCTTGTAGCACTTACACAAGAGCCCGTTGATGTCTTCTTTGACAATCGTCTTTCAATGTGCTATTACCATCACACTGAGATGATATAATGATGAGATGACAAATCTGTACGTAACCCTCAGTTATCAATATCAAAACGTACCTGCCGTCGCGAATTATTGTTATTACCAACAGCGATTACCCTCAACGAGAGTTCAAGCCAGCACGCTTGGCGAGTGGCCTCCAGGGGGGCTAGGCTGCTCCGGGACTGCGGTGAGACAACCCACCCCAGCTTTGCCGGTCAACCGTTGGTCTTCTTATTAACCCCGAGAGGGATCCCTTTTTAAAGTTGACAGACACCTCGTCATCTGCTCGAGGATAGAATCACGTTGCCCTCGATCTGTTCTGCGATCTGACATTTCTTGTTCGACTCATTGTTCATCTGCCCATCGCGAGTGACGCCGGAGGGAGACTTGAGTCTTGAATGGCAACAACACAGCTAGCGACTCTGGCCCGGGCTGGCCCCGGAGCTGTAAGAGCTCCAACTCTGCTTCTGTCAAACGCTGTCGCGAATGCAAATCTGTATGATGCATCTCGGCGTCGATGGCGCGGAACTCTGTCGACAGGTACGAACCAGACATTCTCTGCTGCTTTCCAACGTCCCTGCATTTTTTTTCTCACCCTTCCTAATCCCGCGTTTCCTTATCTTTGCGCATGGGTTTGCGGTCGGCGACCTCTCCGAGTTTCTTACTGTACACGATGAGCTCCACTAGCTTCAGCACCCGATACAATTCCCCGATCTCGGCAGCGCAACAGTTGCCAATGGCTCAAGGGCTCAATCAAGCCTCAAGCTACGTCCCACGCCGTCTTGCCATATTCAGCCTACGAACATGATACAAGTGGATCATCAGACACCAGCCCTCTCGGGTCATACTCTGTACCCTTGGGCCTCTGGGCGACGAAGAACCCACCAAGGCGTCAAAGGCGTTCGGACCCTTGCACCGATTTTCTGATCGCCCTCAACTAGCAACTTGCGGTGTTTCCCTGAGATCATGCGAACCAGAGTCGTTGGATTTTTTTCTTATTTGTTCCAAGTGGCGGACCATTCTCTTTGAATCGTTGGCTTTCATGATTCATCTATCTTGCCCACATTTAATTCCACAGATCATCTACTGGTCATAGCCATTTTCTGCCGATTTTCTGGCGAGTCCATCACCAAGAAGGCATTACTACGGAGTATATTAACCTTGCCCTGGCTTGACAGCAGGTACCCCGCCAGCGCCACTACTACTATCGTCTACTACCCCTCCATCGCGACAAAAGTTCTTAGATTGCCACACTCGAAGTTTTCACAGCAGCGTCGCAACCATGGGCCGTCTCACTATTCAAAACATCAACCAGCACGTCGTCGAGGCCAAGTACGCCGTCCGCGGCGAGCTGGCCGTCAAGTCGGAGGAGTACCGCGCCAAGATCCGCAAGGGCGACGCCAAGGACCTGCCCTTCGACCAGGTCATCAGCGCCAACATTGGTAACCCCCAGCAGCTCGACCAGAAGCCCATCACCTTCTTCCGCCAGGTACTCAGTCTGCTCGAGAACCCTCTGCTGCTCGAGCACGAGGATGTGCTGGTCAACTCCCTCGGCTACAAGACCGATGTCATCAGCCGCGCAAAGTGGCTCTTGAGCCAGGTGGGAAGTGTCGGTGCCTACAGCGCCAGTGCTGGTGTGCCGGCGATCAAGGAGAGCATCGCCAAGTTCCTGGAGAGTATGTGGCCTCTATACTGTACAAATCTTTAGGGGAATGGCCCGACTAACACGTTTATAGAGCGCGACGGCTTCGCTGCTGACCCTGCTCACGTCTACCTCTCGGCCGGTGCCTCGTCTGGTGTCAACACTCTCCTCCACACCATCTGCGCCGGCCCCGACACGGGAATCCTCGTTCCCATCCCCCAGTACCCCCTGTACACCGCCTCTCTGTCAGTTCTGGACGCCACGTGTGTCCCCTACTACCTTGACGAGTCGTCCAACTGGGGCACCTCCCTCGAGGAGATCAAGACCTCGTACGAAAAGGCCAAGAGCAGCGGCACCGATGTTCGCGCCATCGTCATCATCAACCCCGGTAACCCGACGGGTGCTTCGCTCTCCGAGGCCGACATCCGCTCCGTCATCGACTTTGCCGTCCAGGAGAACCTGGTCATCATGGCCGATGAGGTCTACCAGACCAACGTCTTCCTCGGCGCCTTCCACTCGTTCCGCGAGATCCTGCTCAAGCTCCAGAAGGAGAACTCGGACAAGTACAAGGGCGTCGAGCTCGCGTCTCTGCACTCCATCTCCAAGGGCATGGTGGGCGAGTGCGGCCACCGCGGCGGCTACTTTGAGCTGATCGGCTTCAACCCCGAGGTCGAGGCCGAGATCTACAAGTTCGTCTCCATCACCCTGTGCGCGCCCGTCATCGGCCAGTGCCTGGTCGAGCTCATGGTCAACCCGCCCCAGAAGGGCGAGCCGTCGTTTGAGCTCTACGACCAGGAGTACAGCAAGATCTTCAACGGCCTCAAGGAGCGCGCCTTTGCCCTCTACGAGGCCTTCAAGGACATGGAGGGCGTCGAGTGCGGCGAGCCCCAGGGCTCCATGTACCTGTTCCCCACCATCAACGTCCCGGCCAAGGCCGCCGAGGCCGCCAAGAAGGAGGGCCGCACCCCCGACGAGCTCTACTGCATGCGCCTGCTCGAGGCCACGGGCGTCTGCGTCGTCCCCGGCTCCGGGTTCGGCCAGAGGGAGGGCAGCCTGCACTTCCGCACCACCTTCCTGGCCCCCGGCACCGAGTGGATCGGCAGCATCAAGAAGTTCCACCAGGAGTTCATGGACGAGTTCCGATGAGTGCCCTGACATGAGAGAGATATTTCTGCTCAAGTTGCCCTTTGAAGCATTCTGGTTTTTATACCAGCGGCATTGCATACCCCCATACGCATTGCGTTTGATTCCAAGCATCTCGGGTTCATGATATACGCTGCTTTTGGACTTTTTCGACGACAGCATAGTAGACGGCATACAAAAAGAATAAATAAATAAATAAAGTCTAATCCAAACACGTTTAAATCATGAGCTGCATTGCATTTTTGATTAATGTAGTTCATTCGGTTGCATCCGTCTATCTGCATGCGCATCTTCTTTCATACATACGGCCATGCTCTAATTCGTACGCCGTATCTGACATTGTGGTCGCCCATCCACAGTCATTAGAAGCCATCCACGCAACCTAGTTGATACAAAAACAGATTTATGCCCGCTCGCTGCCCCGCAGACGCACGGCCTGGCCGTACTTTTGCAGCTTGGTGATGAGCTGGTCACCCTGCTTCACCACGTCCTGGTACTGCTTGTTCTTGTCGTCGGGGCGGTTCGTCTCAATGACGCCCTTGCCAGTGACGCGATCGATGGTGCAGGGAATGCGGCCGCCGGCGATGAACTTTGCAAGGTCGCTGGTGTCTCGTGTTAGTCTCTTACTCGTGGAATAGTTTTGCGAAGCGAGAAGAAGCATGTACTTACCGGTCCAAGAAGTCCACTGTCACGCCAAAGTCGCTTGCCATGCTCTCCAGTCCGACGACGCGGTAACTTTGCAGCAGCTGCTGGTAAGCGCGGAGTCGCATCTCGCGGATAAACCAACCGCGGTGCTCGTGCAGGTAGCGGTCCTGTGTCAAAAACTGCTCCTCGACCTGAGCCAGAGCCTGGAAGAACAGCTTGTAGTGGCCGTTGTACAGGCTGTTTACGAGCTGTGCTAGCGACGAGAAATCGACAGCAGCTTCCGTCTCAGTTTGATCGCCACCGGCGCCCAGAGTAGTCAAGTTCACGACTGTGGTACCCTTGGCGGCAGCACTGGCAGGTTTGGCAACAGTTCCGGACATGTTGGTGTCCTCGTCGGCGCCGGGGCCAGCTGAGATGGCACCCGAAAGAGCGAGAATCTTGTCCTCGCCATCTGCGCCAAGGATAGCCTTGATCTCGGGCGCATCGACAACCTTGCTCTTGAAGTCTACCCGCTTGAGGGATACCGAACCTGCTAATACAGAGTAGACTACCAGGTTGGAATATGTGCACAACTCGTAGCTGGTAAAGGTCGAGAGCGAGTCGAGGAGCAGGGGAGCGGCGAGGTTGTAAGAGCGAACAGTGAGCAGATGGAGACCCTCGTAAGCCTTGAGACGGTTGCGACGATCCCAGTCACCTCCGCTCTCCACCAGCGTCTTTGCCCTGATGATCTGCTTCTTGACTAACGACTTATCGCCAAAGAACAAGCCGACTCGGATGATGGCGAGTACTAGATCAATCTTGGTGCCTAGTATGCCGGTCTTCTCGAAGAGGTCCTCGTAAGCGGCTAATGCCTTGTCCTATAATCAAGCCACCTCGAATTAGTCACGATTCCAGCACAGTGGCAGTATTAGATTTGACGCAAAAGCAGGGACCCGACGTACCTTGTCGCCGACTCTAGCATAGATCTCTGCTCTCTTTCCCCGTGCAGCCGAGACCTCGGTGTCGCCGGCCTTCTCAACAGCCTCGTCCTCCTCCTTCTGCAGATCCTCCAGCTCCTTGTCGTTCTCGGCCTTGAGCTTCTTGTATACCTCCTCGTCCCATGGTAGGTTGGCGCTCTTGGCCGATCCAGTAGCGACCATGCCGACGGTGCTGGGCTTGCGACCTGTGGACTTTTGCGATGACGCAGCTGTTCCCTCGCCGGCGGGGTTCAGGATACCCTCGGTGGGGTGCGCCAGGTACCTGTAGAGCGACGCCATCTTGTGCTCGCTGATGGCATCTTGGAGGACTTTTGTCGAAGCCTGGACGGCGGGTCTGGCGGCGTAGGGGTTCGTGAGGGTGAAGACATGCTGGCTCAGAGGCAGCAAGGGCCATTTGGCGTACTGCGGATCGGAGCCCATGGTTGCTTAGAGGGCGTGAGAGACGGACTATGATATGGTTGTCGTCGCTGTGTGTTCGAGAACTCGAAGATCCTCGTAAATTCAAATGGGGGGTGTATTGATCCTTGACTGGGAATCCGAGGTCGAGACGGAAAATCGAAAAGGCAATGGGATGGTGACAGTTGTAGTTGGACGAATGAACGAACCAAAGCTCCAGCCTTCCGCTACGTACGTGATGAGAGAGCAGCGAGCTTGTTACTGTTTGAATGGGTCCTCAGCAGCGTGAGTGGCCCGAGCGGTAAGGCGGCAGGAAGCTCTCGTAATGCAACAAGCTGCGACCAATCAGAAGCCGACCTAGCCCCAGGGCCTCAAGTGCTGAACGAGCCTCAAAAAGATGGGTACGTACCTACCTACCTGGGTCGCCCGGCTGCTGGCTGGGGCTCACTGTCACCCATCAGCCATTCAAGTGTTGCTCCAGCAATTTATTGCAGCCAGCCGAAGCCAGCGCAAGCAACGGTCTCAGTCCTCGCCCAGTTCCTGCCAGATCCCAGGTCCAAAGTCCCCTGGAGAGAAGAAAGGGCCCCACTGTCCGATACCTACCTTATTAGACCTGGTCGTGGACTTTCCTTCTTCGCCCAGCTTCGCATCTCAAATTGAAGCTGCTTCCATTTTCCAATTCACTTTCCACTCGGCGCGGCAGAGCAGCTCTTTTGCTCTTGCATTTCAACAAACAAACGGAACCGCCATCCGAATTCGCATTGACGTCGACAAGAAAAACCAAAAGTCACAACAAGTTACGGCGCTTTCCAAAAACAACACCACTACTCAAAGACCTGACCACACCCGCGCATCATGGCTAGCGACGCGGAGGATAATGTGAGGCCGAAGAAACGCCTCGTGCCCGGCTCCAAGCGCAGAACTTCACAGTCCCCCGATCGCAATGGCAGCAGGAGCGCAAGACGGGAAGAGCCCGAGGAAGACGAGCTACCACAGCCCTACGACGCAAAGAAACTAGAGCCTGCCAAGAAGCGGCAACGATCGACGTCTCCCTCAGCTGGAGCTCGCAAGCAGAAGAGGCCGGGTCGCGTAGCACGTCTGTCCTCGGCCGAGCGAGACGAGGCCCGCAGGCGCCAGGATGAGCGCGAGAAGGCTGCTGCCATTGCCGCTGAGCATGCCGCCCGGGGCGCCATCAACGACGTCGTCCGCCAGCACTACAACGCCGTACCCGAGAGAGGTCGCGACTGGCGCAAGACGGACAGTAACATCAAGGGCCTGCGCGTCTTCAACAACTGGGTCAAGAGCACTATTATTCAGAAATTCTCCCCAGACGAGGACCACACGCCGGGAGCCCACGAGGAGGGCAGAGACTTGGCTGGCGTCGGAGGAAAAGAGCTACTGGTCCTCGACATCGGTTGCGGCAAAGGTGGTGATCTCGGAAAGTGGCAGCAGGCACCCCAACCCGTACAGCTCTACGTGGGTCTGGATCCCGCCGAGGTTTCGATCCAGCAGGCCGAGGATCGCTACCGGCAAATGTCCCAACGGGGTGGCCGGGGTGGCAGGGGCGGCGGCAGAGGCGGTTACCGAGGAGGAAGACACCAGCAGCGACTGTTCGAGGCATACTTCTACCCCAAGGATTGCTACGGAACTTCGATTGGCGACATCAACATCATTCACGACGTCGGCTTCGAGTCACCCAGTACTACCCGCGGTTTCGACATTGTGAGCATGATGTTTTGCATGCACTATGCCTTTGAGACGGAGCAGAAAGCCCGCCAGATGCTCAAGAATGTTTCTGGCGCACTCAGGAAAGGCGGCCGCCTGCTTGGATGCATACCCAACTCCGACATCATTGGAGAACAGGTGACCAAGTTCAACGAGCGCATGAATGCAAAGAAGGCCGCAGATGGTGACGCTGGAGAAGTACCGCAATCTGACGACCACGAGGAAGGTGAAGCCGAGCAGACGGCAGAATGGGGTAACAGCCTGTATAGAGTCAGGTTTCCGGGCAAGACCCCCGAGGATGGCATCTTCCGTCCCCCTTTTGGCTGGAAGTACAACTTCTTCCTGGATGAGGCAGTCGAGGAGGTGCCCGAGTATGTTGTGCCCTGGGAAGCATTCAGAGCTCTCGCCGAGGACTACAACCTGGAACTACAATGGCATGAGTCTTTCAAGGATATCTGGGAGAAGGAGAAGGATGATCGGGTACTCGGACCGCTCAGTGAAAGAATGGGCGTCCGCGAGAGAGGTGGTGGGCCGATGCTGGTGTCACCTCAGGAGATGGAAGTCGCCAACTTTTATGTTGCCTTCTGCTTTTACAAGGTCTAGACATTTGAGAGGGAGACTAAATAATGATAGTGCATCAAAGCTCAACTATTTTGCTGATCGAGTCTGACTGGCCGTGACTTGTGAATCATTGAGCCGCGCCGTTCGTCGCCATGCCTGAGCATGAGCCTCGTTTGTTCACGACGACTCAATCAGGACAGAGACGGCTCTCCGTCTGTCAATTGACTCTATCCCCCAGCAAGGACGAACTTCATTTCATGGACGAGCCTGTGAACCGTATGTCCGTTCAAAGCTGGTCCGAACTACTACAAGGATCGTTCTTCATCATGTCATCTAAGAGCACCCGGATCCAAGACTGCACTCGTGACACGCCTCTCAGAATTGGTTCACGCAGATGAATACCTACCGAAAGCCACCGTAGAGTCGAGGTCTCCAGGCTCATTATCCCTTGCATTGATACGGAACGTGACGCTGGCCAGGCAGAATTTCCCCTCTAAGCTTGATACTCAAGTGGTCTTGCTTCGTGTTAGGAGTTTGTCACTGGAGGGCCTGATCCCCATGAATGGGCTGCTTGCCAGAGTCGTCAGCTGTGGGTCTTGTTTGAACTTGAGATCATGAACATATACCTAGGTGGTCAGCCAGTGCAGATGTCCAGAAGAACACGATTGTTTATTGTTGGAGGGATGTTGATTCTTGCTTGACTTTTGGTCAGACAAAAATGGTGGCCAACTTCACTTCCCCGAGCAGAGTTACAAACATTGAAAAAGTTCAAAGTCTCATGAGAAAGAGAAAGCAATCGAGCCATGGGCTACGAAATATCAAATGGTGCTTTCATCTCTCAGAATATTGCTTACAGACAGCAGTTCAACAATTACACGGCTGAGAATCCATTGTATATGCTCTGTATCTCACGAGTTCCTTGGTCATGTCTAGCAACGAATGAAAGGTGGGATCTCTGCCGGTCAAGAGGCATCTATAAAGAGCTCGACGTTCGTATTTACACGAGATTGATGTGCCAGGAAAGATCCCGATCGTCAACTCTCGTTGTGTGCCACTATTTTTGGTATATCTGTTGCCATAACAGGTCAGCCCTTGTGGAATGGCCTTTAGATCGAGCACCTACTCCTGAATAGCATCAGTGCGAGTCGATGAGCAAGTCCTAGCATGCCCGAAGGGTGAGCCTGATGGTGGTATAGGTTAGATCAATTACGATACACATTTCACCAATATACGATCCATAAGATAAGGACTCTTCTGACGCTACGCACTGATGGGGCCAAACAACAAGGAAACAGAATGAATTATCAGTTTCCAATTTCTCGTCACAGCTACATGGCCTGATATGTGGCTTCGTCTTTCTTGTCCTTCCCACACGGCATATTTATTGTCTCCCCTGGTCAGATTCTCGTGATGCATTGATTTCTACAAATATGTCAAATGGCACGAAGATGTCCCATCTAGCGGCAGCAAAAGAGTCCCACTGAGTTCACCCGAGTCCAACACGGGACCTTATCGGTCATGAGGGACTCCAGAAGTGCTGATCGCGATCTCTACAACGACGTGAGAAGCTAGTATACCATGATATCGCAACATCCACGAAATGACGACCGACTTGACTGAACAGCACCGCGGTGCTGTTCAAGTGCTGTTCAAGAATCACGATCCAGATCACAGTATCATGACCTCGATGACCTCATCCTGCCAATTTGCTCTCATCCGGCCCCCTCTCTACCCACACCCGCGGTGCGAGACTTTCCAGACTGTTGAGGATCAGGGCACATAGCCCTCCGACCTGCTTGAATGCGTCCGTCAACTTCCGTTGTTACCCAACCTCTTGCCATCGCGATCGATGCAGCGGACCTTCACCTCGTTGAGAGCGAACTGGGTTTCCGCGGGCTCAACAGAGGCAAGTCCCATGAATCGACTTCCCAAGCATTCTCCAACGATTCCAACCACATACTCCTCCATCTTCGTCCGCCTCTCTCACCCCCCACGCAATGAACTCGGTTTCCATCGGATGTCGTAGAGTATACTGCGGCCGTGTGTCATTTCGCTGCTATAGTCGGCCCTTTCAGATGAGGCCCTATGCACGTATGAACTGACTTTTACCTCTTGGCACTCCCCATCTCATGAGTCACTCGAGACATTCTCCCTTCGACGGCATTCTACGGTGTTTGTGAGTGACAGCTTTGCTTCGTTTCATATACCGAGCTTCGGCTCAAGTGTCATGGAGTAGTCCGGGGGCGAAAGTGGTTACCGGCGAGTTCGTTGACGATCTTCTGTATGGAATCATTCTCAGTAATTTTGACTTTCTTGCGACTCCCCCGGATATCCCCTTATGGCCGTAACCTAGGTATCCCACATGGGACAGTTGGCCCTGACCGCAATCGTCCAGTTGCATGCAGCAGCTCGGTGTACGGAGGTTTCAAGGTGTATGACCGGAGACCGAAGTACACCTGTCACGTACGGGCTTCGTAGATACTCACCGAAGTATCGAAAGCAGAATATTGCACCACCACCATGTTTGCCCAGCCTGTCAGAGAATGCCCTCGACACTTGCGTTTCACGAATGACTCGATAGAAACAATCTATAGAGCAGACCCATCTGGCATACTTTACGCCTTCCGTGTCGCAGGATAGCATAGTATAGTATAGGCAGAGCGCAGCTGTCAGAGAGAGGACAAGCATGACGCCACGCCGCAGGCACCCACGGCCCCCCCAACGACGATGCAGCAAAACGTGACGAGGCTGGATTTTCTCTTATTTTAACCTTTTTGCAAAACGCCCCGAGGATAGTGCGTGCGTGCGTGCTTCCATGTATGTACGAAAATACACATGACCCAAGGGGCAGGCAGGCAGACAGGCACAGACCGCAACAGACCGAGCTGCCCTCTCGACTTACTGCTCTACGCACAGCACAGCCCAGGGCATTGCCTACCTACCTACCTACTTACCTGTCCGCCGTACGGCGCTGTGATTGTTCCAAGACAAACCTGCCTATACCATACCACTTCTAGGCAATGGTGCCATGCGAACCTCGAGACAAGCGATGATAATGCCAAGAGACACCCATCTGGGAGCCTCAAGCCACTCTGTTCCCTATTCTCCGTCCTAGTGTACGATCCGGCGCCGATGCCATCCGCAAGCTGCTCCGGACTACTTTTTGACGGCGGGGGGCGACTTGCACACAAACGCCGTGAACATACTCCCGTGATGAGGTAAGGAGAATCGAGAAGTCGGCTGCTCTTGTCAAAATATGCATGTCTTGTCTGCACCCGACTCTCGTCCATGCCGCCCTACTGCAGCCAGACAGGTCTGTATTCAGATGGCAGCGAGCGCGCCCCCAGCAGATGCAAAAAGGTTCCAGGGAACATCCCCCATCCTGATGTTCCTGCTCCCCGCGCAGAAAGTCAATTGGCCCTGACAAGTTTGCAAGTGAGATGCAACGTTATCGTACATGACATTACAGATGTGGGAGAGGGAGGGGCAAGGGGAGGGGGGCGTGTGTCTTTGAAATTCTATTTTCTTTTCCCTTTTTCTACTCTGCATACTCCCCGGGGCAGACCTACAGCTAGCTGCCAATACTTGTGACCTTTTCCCATGTTTTCCCAACCAGAAAGAGAAAATGAACAAGGAAGCCGTTTCTGATTGGTCTCGTCCCAGATGGGATGGGGATGGATGTACTCGGACGGGAAAGTGCTTGCAGAAACAAGCAAATCAACTCGGGCGCCCAGAGACGGTACAGCCAAATGTCTCAAAAAGGCTTTGGGACACTTTTTCTTTCCATTGGGCATGTCACTTTCAGACCAGCATAATTCTGTTTGTTTCATTGATAATCAGGGGAGTTCTGCTCCTGCCGTATACTGCCTTGTGCACTCCCGAGGTTTTTGATCACGCGGCGACGTTGAGGATGGGGCAGGTCTTGGCCAAGAGAGACAGCTGAGGTATAGTCGGGATGATCTGGTGCTCGAATAATCTGACCCTCGGACTCGTCTTGGCCCGTGGGATACTTGCTTCCTTTGCTAAACGGGTGTGTGATTGAAGATATTCGTCAATGTACTTGTAGACCTAGACATGCCGGTAGACGAGGCCTACCTCCTTACTGTCTAGTATCCGGGTATCATCGCTACTACTCATCGAGATCATCCGAGCCGGACCTGTCAACTATACTAGCAACACAGCCATGTTGCGTCACGTAGGGCCGAACAGGACGATCCCCCAAAGAACCGTTCTGTTCTATTCTAGCAAACCCGCAAGTCTAGCTCCGAAAAGAGTTCCTGCCGAGCGACCATTTTGGCACGGATGGGGAAGAGAGAAGGAGATATTCTGGCCTCATTGGTCGAACCGCTCCATGCATGTCTCATACTGGACTTCTTTTTTAGAGTTTCCACTCCAGTCCCATTAATCAGTTCATTATTCCTTCATAGGCCCTAGCTATCTTTATTCCCATTATTCCCTCTCCTAACTAAATCTGCCTGCCAACTGCCCTACGAGGAAGAGAAAATACGGTTTAGTTAGCTCGCTCTTGAACAGGCAGGCATCTCCTTTCTCTGTTTTTTCCCATCTAAAAGCAGAGTCAACGAAACCTTCCGTGAAACAACCCTGAGAAACTCTATAAAATAGCGCAAGATGTGTCGTCTTCTCGCGTGGTGATTCGTCAAGATCCGGAGCACTCAGTTTCTTATCAATCTCCCCAGGACGCTAGATTGCTTCGCCTCGGGCCGTGAAGGAACAGTCATGATGGGACTGTATCACTTCTTCCTTGCAATTCGTCGTGGCATCACTGGAGAGTAGTGAGTAATAGTAGACACCGAGGAGATGTTGGCTTTGTCAGCATGACAGTGCTGAACTCGGAGCACAACTCAATTCTCTATTTGCCTCCACTCCTTGCCGCGTTGGGTCGAGGAACTTTGAGTCCCTTGATCTATTTCTGTTGTCTCGCAGGAACGAACGGAGCCTGGCATCTGCAGCAGTCGAGCGTGATATAAGCTTTTCTCCCTGCCGCAACGCTATATCCTGCTTGCCTGCTGGCCCCAGAGTCACCCATCGTTGTGGGACCTTTCAGTCCGACTTGTTAATGGAGCACATGCCAGTGGAATTGGTCATTGTGGTACGATTATGCAGGTTCGAGCAACCCCCAACAGCTTGCTAGATGGGGAAGACGCATTGGTCGAGCGTATACTTGGTGACAAATGGACAAGCTTGACTCGTATATTTTCTTGGAGTCGTTCGGAGACAGAGATCGTCGCCTGTCAAAATATACCTTGGACCGAACGGCGTCCGTTAGACCCGGCCGAGGATATAGCTTCATATATGATCGGGTGATAGCCTTGGCGAACATGTCCGTTCTGCAAGTGTGTTGCATCGAACCAAGGGCAGTGATCTGCTGCAGGGGTCTTCTTTGGATGCCGTCTTCTTTCCAATGATGATGATGTTGTGCTTCTTCCTAATGCTCAAATCTACAAGTCGGGAAACGATCGTCGATCGTCGATCCCACCACCCCCAAAAGCTGAACATCGGGGGAGGGCAAGCAGCCAAGCAGCAGTGACCCTCTGCATGATAGACAGACAGTCGCAATTGGTATTTCTGTTCTGGGAAAAGAAGACTGGTACTACCGAGGAAGCGTGTTGAGTCTTTGCTCCCCACTCCATCATACATTACGTGTGAGGTGTGTGTACACGATCTCGAAACATGATCTTTCGTGATTATGTATAGACAAGTAATCAAATCACACGCGTTCGAGGAGGGATAATTGCTCCGCAATTATAACGCGCAGTGAATAGAGTTTCGAGTTATGTCTAAGATTTTCCATGTATCAGTACAAGTTGCCTTTTCCAGAAAGTTGAGAAGAAATGGGAAAAATTAGAGGCGTTCCCTGTACACCCCCATCCGCCCACACTGGCACTTTGTCGAGTGGAGAACAGATCTGTCTGTCTGTGGGTGAGAGAGAAACGAAACGCCTCTTTTTCTCGGATCCAATACCGAAGCCGACCCAGATTGGCAAGCCATATCCTTTCAGTTGGGTACGTCGCAGCGATTTTGGTTGGATGGAGAGGGCAAGCCTCTTTTGACCAGGGACCGGGACGACACGTTTTTTTTAGCTGCAATGCCCCTTCGGCCCTTGCTCTTGTGTGGTGCTCTCTGATAAGTGGAAGAAGAGACAAGAGCAGGGTCCCAATGTGACATGAGAGTTTGGTTCTTCAAGGCAAAGCACAAGCAGCCAGTCGTCATTGCACGTCTCAACTATGAGCAGTGGGTTCTCAGACCAGGGAAGAACGGCATCCTCTTTCCCAAATCGATGCGACTGGTCTCACCCGCCTTGAGCTCGGTGAACAAGTAGACCCGTCAGCTGAGTTGCTGCTGCTTGCTACTACTGCTGCTGCCTCTCATTGCTGATGCAATCCCGGAAGCACGGAGCAATGAGGGGGAGGAGAAGGAATGCAAGGGTGTGTGCTATGTACAATACTGTCCCGATACAGGCACACGGTGCAGAGCTGAGCCGCTCAACCTACCTGAAATGGGAAGAGACAGGTGAAAATCCCGAATGCTTGCAGCGGGACAGAAAAGCAATTCCGAAGATCGAAATTTCAAAAAAGGGAAGAAGAAAAGAAAAGGAGAGCAAGAAAAGTTCCATGAAAATAGGAAATGAATTGCTCACAATGCTTTCGTGATAACATCGACCAAGTCAATACTCGAACTCCTTCTTCATAGTTGTAGGCTCGTAACCAAGTGTGGTACGCATAATCCTCTGTCAAGCTGCGTGCCTTTCGGGGAAGGGTCATTGGATACGCATCTGCAAAGCTATCCGAAGGAATCAAGTGAGCAAAATTAAGCAAGATATCCCTGCTGATCGTGCCAAGGAAGATCATAGCTGGCCCCTCCCAATGGACACCGGATGACCATGGCAGTGCGCGTCTCCTCGCATGGGGAGGAGGCTCGAACATGACCGCTAATGGCAAAGAAAGGACTGTCAAGGTGCGGTCATCAGTTCTTCTCTCTGTCTCGTCCGCATGGAGCGGGCGGAGCGGAGCACGTCGAATGGTTCCACTAAGCGGCGGAAATCCGTTTCCTCTTCCTATTCAGAAAAGCAACGCGCATGCGCATCGAGTTATCGAAGCAACCCCGGTCCACGAATTCTAATTATATGTAGGGACGGCTAGAACTAGACAATATTGTAAAGTAATCAGGGCTCGAATGCGCTCTTGCGGTCGTGCTGCCGGGCGGTGGGCGAGAGTGGGAAGAAAGGCGACGCTAGGTTGCAGGCAAGAGAGAGGTAGAGAGTAGCAGCAGGAGGGGAGGGGTGCGGAGGATGGATCCCTTGCATCGATTATTCGTCAATGAGCTTGCGACATGGGACCACCTCCAATTAGCATTCGCACGTAAGAGTGTCTGGCAGTCTGGCAGTCGAAAGAGCAGAAGCAGCAGCAGCAGTCTGGACCTGTGGTCGCTCTCGCTGGTTGGTATGCGGCAGACTGGTACACCCCATCTGACGGTCAGAATGATGAGTCTGATCCTGGTTTTGCTAATGCTGCTGCTGCTCTCGCCTACCTGAATTCGACCGAATGCAGACTGCTCTGGCTCGGGTATGCGATCATGCAGCAGGCAACCAAGGCTAGCACATTGATCTGACTTGAAATCTCGTGGCAGCCTGGTTCCTCTTGTGTAGGATTCACCTACCTGTTGTGCCACACCTTGGCCGGGCTTGGAGTGAGCAGTGAACCAGGTCAGACAGCTTATGCCAAACGTCAGAACTCGGTTCCCTCACGAGCCGAACAGATGGGTCTGGCGTTCTGCGGTTGGCGTTCGCGGGGACGACGGCTTTTCCAGAGTCCCTCTCCAGTGTGGCTGTTGCAGGTGCCAGGAGACCATGTCCAGAAGCCATGTTGTAAGGCTGGGCTGGGCTTTCGCCTGATGATTTGGTAGATGGCAGCAACAAGGTACAAAGCAAGCATATACAATCAAGCGAGCGGCGGGCGTATAAACGGTCAGATGCGACAGCAGGGGTGTGGCTGGGCGGGAGTCTGGTCTGTGCTAAACCGGACCATACAGAGTATATCGAATATTGCTTGCTGAGCTCGCTGTCCATCGGCGCTCGTTTCCCAACAAGCCCGCGGCACGTACTGTAAAGGTGAGCTGCAGACTGTGGAGGCATGAGCAAGTAAGGACTCGATTTCGCTTGTTTGTATGCATGATGTGCTGAATTTTTGCAGTACAGGCTGATAGACGGGACCTTATTGTAATTGTTCGCAGAACCGCAACATGTAGGGCGTGGGGTGGCACCAAGGTGGCTGACTTTATCGAGTATAGCCCGGCGATGGCCATCCGCATCGTCTCACGGGCTCTGAATGCCTGCCCCGCCAAGACGTATTGCTGACGTTAGTATTTCTCGCCGGCCATCGTTCGCATGACTGTCATAACGGTTTTGATCTTTCGGCGGTGGCGCGGAGGCAGCAAAAAACCTTGCCGGAGTTAGAAGACGTAGATACCGGACAAAGGCTTGCAGATTTGGCATCGATATCTTCTTGTTGTCGACCTGCCCTTAATTACTGGCGTATGTATGCGACTGCGACCCTGCATTTTGTGGCTATTTAACCTTCTTTGCGCCACATGCAGATGATGGCATCGGAGGAGATGGGGGGTGTTCGGCACGGCGCTGGGGAGCGTAGGATCGTGGATTTTTCTTGGGAATGGTTCCGCGGATTGGATTTGAAGGGGGATCTAGACACTCGAGCTTGGCAACGCCGATACGTACATACATTGAAGATGATACCTAGATACATGGAAGAAAGAAGTGGATAAGGTAGATGGCGCCGCCCGTGTGGGAAAGAGCCAGGGGCTGGGGATGGATTGGATTGGACTGAATTGATTTGATGGAGGGAGTTCTTGCCAAACTTTTGCCAAGGGGTAGGTAGGTAGCACTTGCTTGTCGAGTTTCTCTCGGGGTGAATCCCCATTTGCCTATTGAAGTCACGGAAGCCGCGACCCCAAGACCCAAGGTCTGGACCTGCCTGGGCGACGTTGCCAGTTCCAATTCGGATCCGAATCCGGCCTAGATGGTACCCAGCTGCGCGCTCACCCTATTTTAGTCTCCCGCGCGCGCAAAGACGACAGAGAAAAATATGTGCTCAGTGCTGGGCGAACAGACGCTTGTTTCGAAACTACTAACGAGGAACTTGAACCGTGGGAGTGCTGGGCGAGAACGGTCGTGTTAAAAATGTTATAGTCGGAAATGAGACACGAATAATCAGGCCACTTTCTAATGACCACTGCAAGACCCTCATTGCAGCTCATACTCGCGAGAATAACATTCAGAGACCCGCGTCGCGGTGCCACCTCCCTCGTCGCTTGCATTACGCGTCTAGAAAGATGTGCATTCATTATTCCTCTGGACATACATGCGTGTGGTTGCTCAAGATGAACTCGACAGTGGTCATCTGAAGCCATGTATCAAGGTTTGCGGGTGTGTGCAGGCCGAGTCACCACTCAGATGCAAAGCACGGGTCTCAATCACATATTACGGCGCATATTACTATATAGCAGCACTGGGGGGTTTTTTTTTTTGGTCTCTTTTGTCTGTCCTCCCTGGTCGTTCCATTTTCTGGCAAATAGCGGACATTGGTGAGAATGGTCGCTCGGGATGCTAAAATTGGACGTAGTATTGGATAGCAGTCGGGTATGATCGTGGTTTCTATTTGTTCGTCTATTTAATGAATACGGTAGGTAGATGTATCTAGCGCGGCCGTTCGGGTTCCCGATAGTGTGCCGCGCAACGCAGCGCTTTGATAAGAGAACGAGCACCGGGGCTTGGTCCATATGATTGACACCTGGGTAGATGAATTGATTAATTAATATTGATGCGAACGAGTCCGACCGAGTATTGTCACGATGGATGCACGGATCAGTTCTCAATGAAATACCGGTTGAACCCCTGTGGTTGCCGTTGCTGTCCCCTAACCCATGGGCTGAAAGCCACATCTGCCACTTTTTTCTGCTAACGTATGGCTGAAGGTAAAATCACCAGCCCGTGGCAGATCATGCCCAGAAACTGCAGCTGTGGCTGTACGACAATTGGAGATATTTTGTAACGTAGATTTGCAATAGAGCATTCGCGCAAAGTGAGGCATCCGGTTTGACCACTCGAGAAGCTCATCTGTTGGGAATATTGATGCCCATTGATTGGATTGACCCAGATCGCCGAGAGTTCATCTGGCTTTGCAGCGACTTGCGGCCAAATACGATGCCAGCTTGTGAGCAAAATGTAGCTAGTGGTATAGATTTGTCGCACAAAGACGGAAAAGCAAATACTCCAACAGAGAGCATTGCTTCTTCTGCGGTTGTGGTTTATTATCATTACACCAGTCCTGTCTTTTAATGCGAGACAGTGAGGCTCAACCTGCTGCTAATTGGCATACGATCATCTGCACTTTTGTTTTTTTCGTTAGTCCTCCGAGGTGAGAATGAAAAGATGTTGAGCGAAAATTTATGCATCTTGCCACTCGCATCTTGCTAAATAGAGACGATGCTCAGCAATTCAGACAAGAGAAACACACACATCATTGATACATACATTACTACGTACATATGATGGACATAAACTTCATCTGACAGCTGCTAGTGCGACGCAAGGTCCGGAGCTGGATTTGCGCCGTGGGGTCATCTCCGGAGACTTTAGGAGAGCCTCTAGCTACCATTCAGGCAATGATCAGACAAAGCCCTCGGCTCGTACCGAGTTGTGGACGCAGGGCCTAGCTCTCACTCGAGCTGTCTGTCGTGCGTAACGATCTGTCTGGGCTTCTGCAAGCCTGGCACATACCTATGGGAGGGGCGTGATTCCAGAACATCATGTCTTTTCGGCTTGCTGGGTTCAATGGCAATTCCATGACTGCCGTTGGAGCTCTGCTGCTTGATGCCCCATTGTGAAGAGAGAGAGACGCAGAGATGAGGAGCCATCCAAGTGTAGGTCATGTACGTACCTACCCGCCCACCCATACCTCGTACACACGAGCCCCAACAGGCCCAGGCCAGATCTGGACAGGCCATCCCAGATGACCTTGGTTGCTTCCAACCTGGTATTTGCCCAAGCTGTCAACGATGAATGCACATTTTACATAGTGAATCGATAGCCATCTGCATTTTCCTGTACGCACAGATGGAGTGACCAGGAATGACTGTCATTTCCAAACGAGACAGGCAGGCAAAGCGGCCATGCAATACCTACCCTTTTCACCCAGACTGCTATACGTGCCAGCGCCAGGGCGGCGACCGCTCATAGCAGTCTAGTGCCCAGGGCTGGATATGCGCTGAACGACCGGCCCCATGACTTGGGAGCTTTAGCGGGTTCCAGAGACTAGGTAGGCGCGCGCACGTATGAGGACACACCCCCGACTTCTTTTTTTTCTGTCCATAGTGCAACAATTAGTGCCGGGATGGGTGGCCTACTACGGATGGAGGGACCATGGCATGTTCTAGACCTCTGGAATCCGAGGGAGAGAATGACGAATCTTGGGGCCGATGAGAAGACTCCAGACTGGAGTTAGCAGATCGCAAAGACCATTTTCTTCTTGGTCATTACATTACTGCAATCATGGTCTTTCTGCTAACCCCCAGCTCTTGACTCAGTCGAAAGATATGTCGGACTCTGGGGGGTGGTTACTATCCTCGCATGACACCCAATTGCGCGCAGCGCCTGACCTTGACCGTAATTCCTCCCTCACTCCATTCCAGGCTGCGGCTGAGTGAGCATGAGTGCGGTCAATCTTACATGTTGCCCTGCTTGCTTTCTCGGAATAAGATGGTGAGGCTCTGAGGGTGTAATCCCAACCAATTGTCATTGGAAATCCTGATTGACGGTCGCCTAAGGCTGGACTGAAACAACGAGCGAGCAAAAGAAATAAAGCAAACATGGAAAGCAGAAAAGAAAAATGGATGGATATTTGGAGTGGCGATCAATCCATCGTTGATTGATTAGTAGTAATGCGTATCTAGGTATGCATGTTATGCTGCCGCATTCCTGTATTTCGTATACCCTCGGGGCCGAGTAGGTAAATAAATGGATATACTACACCGCACAGATCATAGATCCACCATCCCAGCAGCTGCGCCGATATCCTGCTGGTTGTGCAGCTTCGGTATTACATATGTATGTAGGAAGGGTATGAAATGCAGGTAGGTAGGGTTGTGCATCACACTCACCATCATGATTATTATCCTCACTTTGGGCAAAGACAATTGGAGGATGGCCATGAGTGTGACGGTGAGAGGTCTCGTGTGATAATGCAATTCTTCATTCTACCTACATACGGTACACTGATGAGAGAATTTCCCCCCACAACACGGGCCCCATTCCGCGTATGATGCCAAATGCCTGCCAGGATCGTGAGGAGACAGACGGTCGAGAGAAAAGGCATCCTAGCTGCTAGGTAAACGAGCTGAACACCGTTCTGACTGGAGCTGAACAGGCTAGTCCGGATCGGCTACCCCATCTCTGATCGTACCCGCCAAGACAATAGACCTCGCCAGTCGCGCAGCCGAACTGGACCTGACCTGCTCTGTTCTGCGTCTTCCTAGGAAGCGGCAGGATGGATGCGAGAGGGAACAACAGCAGGGTATTTTTGCAGAGCGACATCCGTGATTGTGACTGGGAGTGGTAAGCACGCGTGGTTCACCACTCGTCCCTATGATGGAACGAACTCATGAATCTCCTACCTACCTAGCACACCTCTACCTCGCAACCCCAGACGGACGATGACACTAATGTATTTAGAACACCAGCTTCTAATGTTGCAGTTCTCGCGCGTAAACTACTAGCAGTAAACTAGGTAGATACATGCCTCGTCCGTTGATCAGTCCATTGAGCTGGCTGGTCCGAGATTTGGTCGACTTGTTTCCTTTCTGGAAAGCGCCGGGTAACTTGTGGTAGTCTATTTCATGGGTCCGTCGTGGGCCCCGTGCTGATCCATCCGCCGGCTGGCACCCTTGTCCAATCCAGCCCGTATGGTAGGTACATCCCTACTTTGCCTACATGCCCAGCTAGATACTTGCCCAGCTACATGCTCTCACCCTACCTTTCTAGTAGCTTAGCTGCGTACCTAACCTATCAGCTACCCAGGTATCGTTGTAGACAGCCCAGGGGCTGAAAATGCCACCCCCGGTCGATCCAACAGCTTTTCCCCCGACCAAAATGACTGGATGAACACCTGCCTACGCCTACCTACGCCTACCTATTACCTGTACCTGCCTGGCCCATTCGAGATCCTGCCATCAGCAAGCACAACCATGCGACCGAGGTTCCTGCTCGTGTCTTTTTCGTGTTCTAGGTCAGCTATTATGTGGCCACCACGGCGGCTGAGCCGCTCGCTCTCTTCTCACTCAGCGTCGAGCTTACATACAATACACAAGAGCGAACGAGAGAGAGAGAGAGACAGAGGGAAGAGAGGGAAATGCAAAAATAAGCTGTCAAAGGCCCCTGATTCAAACTATACTACTGCTACAACACACAGGTGCAGGGACGAACCAGAACACCCACCGCCATACATACATACATGGAGGTATGTAGGTACATGCCTACATACCCGGGGTAGTGACCATGTACAAATACCTACCCGTAGCTCTAATCAGCCACACATCTGGAGTATGGTGGATGTCGTCTCGTTCTTCTTTTTTTCCCTCCTCGCAGAACAAACTGACGTCTCCGGCGACCCCTGTCCCAGATCTAGTCAGCGTGCCAATAGAGCGAAGAGTCAAAGAGGACTGGTCAATAAAGCCAATCCCGGAATCTTGGATGCGCATGGGATGCAAAGATGGAGGGTCGCCAAGGATTCCAGGGTACTAGGTAGCCATCACTTCTCTTCCTCCTCCCCCTTCCCTTGCACTTCACCTATTATGTATCCGAGCTCCCTTCTGACATCTCCCACTTGATACATAACGTAGGCCTGGTGAATCTAGGTGTGAATCGATGTCCGTAGGGCTCAACTACATACTCCGACTTTTCTTGGGTTATCACTAGCTACAAGCAGAAAACGTGGCAGCCGACGCTCAACGACAGTCCTTCTTCGGTCGTATTGGCTCTCGCCCCATTGCTCTCTAGGTTACGATACTCTCGCCTCTTTTGCCTGCTTTCTCGTTGCCCTCTGATTTGGAGGCGATATTTTCTGCATCTCCGGCCCTTGACAGTCACATATTCTACCTCGTGGCTTGTTCCTCTCCGACAGCAGGGCAAAAACAGGGTTTTAATTCATCAAAAACCTCCAAGCCTATATCTGTCATTCAACATTTATTTGTCGGTATCTGTCGGCTAGCCTCGTCTGAGCTCGCAAAAGGCGCCGGCGGATTCCAGTGTTCGGCAGACTGACTCTTAGGGCACTGCTTAGCTATGCTGTAGACCTGCCTGCTCTGCTCGCCTACCCTTTCCCTTTACTCGGTCCCAGCCCGCTTGGTCAATTCGGACGACACAGGTCGCTGCTGCTAGCTAGCTACTACCTACATCGTGCCCACGCCCAAATGTCTGACTGAGGCTGTCCAAGTATCTGTCTCTGGCGATTCGAAACTACCACATTGCTGGGGGAAGCTCAGCAAACCCGAACGGTCTGAAACCAACGATTGAACTTGTAATAGACAGACATACAGTCTCAAGACGACTCGCAATACCTCGAGCCGGCGAATAGGGGGCCCAAGGAAATCACATACGAAATAGAGTTCGACCGAGCATTTGGCAGTAGGTAGTTGGAAGGGGAGTGGCGCCAGAAAAGCATCTCTACCTTTTTTTTTATTCCTCTCTCCCCCCTCGATTTTCTCGCGCCATAACCTTTTTTTTTTTTTCTTTAAAGCCGCGCCCCCCTTGACTGATCTTAGCTCTCAAGCCAAGGTTAGAAATCCCGTCCCAGAAAAGCAAAGTGCCAGGGTCACCCAGCGAGCGAACATATACTTCTTTTAAAAAGCAATCCCTCCTTCAGACGCACCCCCAGATCCCGTCGGCCTAGTCCTGCATCCACATATATCCTCAAGACGCCTCCCCGGGGCGCCAGATACATGATCGACGTCCCCACCCACTGCCACTGATACTTCACTGCAACTCAGGACCACAAACATCAACACCATCTTCCATCGTCTGCAGAGGCACACGCAGATACTGAACTGACTTGTTTCCACAAGCCAGCCCTCAAGCATACTCAGTATATATGCCTTTCTAGCTGACCACCCGCTTTCCACCAACGAGAGAGATATCGTCAACACTTTGTCGGTGCAACCGCGACACCATCCAGCCGACTTTCTTGGATACATACTTTCTCTCCCTCCAGGTATCTGAAGAAAAGATCAACCGCAAGGCCTCACTTGAAACGAAGAACGCGAGGTGCGCAGCCGCGTACACGATTGTCGGTAAGTCTTGTACAGTCGAGTCACGACTTGTTCCTTTTTTTTTGTCTTCTCCTCAGCATATCGCCTGTCTCTCGAGCCGTCAAGCCCCGAGACGCCTGCATTCGCCGTGGCAATCAGGCGGCGCCTCGCTTCCTCTTGGTGTTGCACTCTATTACAGGAGCAAAAACACCTTGACAGTCATTCGGCGCGCTATACTGCCTCTTGGCGATATATTCAAGGCCAGTAAGTGGACAAGGACTGACATGATCGAGCAGCGCGTCTTGTCAGGCACAAGCTGTGGCGGGCTTGGAGGTCAAGGGCGATAACAGAAACACCATTACTGCGCCCAATCCCTCGACTTCCTTTCCTCTCGACTAAAGCACAATTCTCTCGGCAACAGGAACACATCACGAATTCAGAGCAGCCAAGATGTCACCTTATGCAAACAACCACAATGGCCACAATGGCCAGGCGGGTCGAAACAACCCGAATGGTTCGAATGCTCAGAATTCTTACTGGCAGACACTCCCGCATCCCAACTCGACCGCCACGCCCTCACAGGGCCTAGAGAGCTTCTCAGCTCGGCGTCCAGCAACTCACACTCTTCCGCCATTCAGCCTTCCACACCCTACCCAGGACAACACCATTCCAAGTACATCATCCCCCCAGAGTCTCAACTAAGAACCCATTGCTAACGATATGACAGGGGCTCCCAGTTTCACGGCTGGGGATTTGAACTCTGTGGCTTCCAGTCCTGGTTCCATTGTTCACAGCAACAGCTCTCATTCGCACAGCTCTCAGAACGGTCTGGTCGGCGTTGGCAACTATTCTCAGCCCTCTCAGGACGGAGTCATGAACTCGAATGGCTCTCAAGCAGGACCCCCGATCTCTCAGGCACAGGTTAGCCCGTACACGACCGGTACGTGGCCCATGCCAGGTGGACAGGACGCGTATACCTTTGCACCGGCAACGATGAACAGCGGTCTTTCGAATGGCCACCAGCACGGTTACGCTTCCGGCATGGTCTCTCCCAGTCCCGTCACGTCCAACGGCTTGTCATCCAACACTTTGACTTCGAACTCTCCTGGTAGTCTGGCATCGAACCATTCGCGAGCAGTGCCTTCACCTCCCAGCCAACAGACGGTCTCTGGACACCGGCAATCCATCTACAGCCATTCGATACTGCAGCCTCCCAATGCGCCGACCCCTACTCCTAACTACGGATATGCATCATCTATGCCGCACTCGCCAGGCGGACTGCCAGCCACTTCATCATCGTTCTACGGTCCCTCCACATCAGTGGCCCTGCCACAATCAGCAACGTATTCCACAGCCTATCCCACTCGTGCAAATCTTCCTCCCTCGACGGCTGGCGCGGCCCAACACCCGATACCTTCCTTGGCCGGGCAAGTGAATATGCCTTTTCATCCCAGACAACAACTGCCCGGCAATTATGGTAATGGCTACGGACATTTCTCTGGGCAGATGCCACAAGTGGCAACCAACTTGAACACTCCCGGTACACCAATGAGAGTCATAGGGATGCCTCCTCATCAGCCGCCGCCGCCTATTGGCTCTTTCGCACATCACCATCACGCATCTTTGCCGTATGGGAACTACGGTGGCCAGGCCCACCAGGATCGACCTTTCAAGTGCGACATTTGCACCCAGTCATTCAACCGGAATCATGACCTGAAGCGCCACAAGCGCATACATCTGGCGGTGAAGCCATTTCCTTGTAAATACTGCGAGAAGAGCTTTTCTCGCAAGGATGCTTTGAAGGTGAGTCTCAACCATGAAGCCGGTTCCGTGATACAATACTGACATGATTCTCCCTCCTTGTAGCGACACAATCTGGTCAAGAACTGCGAGGGCAAATTCAAGGACGCTCAGGGCCAGGGCCAAGACAACCCAATCAAGACCAACGAATCTTCACCTGAACCCGATCAAGATCAAGATGACGGACCAAACGACGATTTTGACTTCAGCGCTCCTCTCAACGGAACTTCGAATAACGCATAATCATCGGAAGCTGCAATTTCTTTTGGGCATAGATCACAACAGCGCAAGCTGCGGTTATGATTTGGGATAAAAGCACGGCGTTGCAAGGATAAGAGAAGGCGTTCTATTCAAACCGGGATTATTTCAGGATTTCTTTCAGGAGTTCCTTCAGGAGTTCTTTCAGGAGTTCTTGAGGCCGAAGCGTCTGTACAACATGGGATTTATGCATCACGAATTTTCTAGAATCGACTCTTACGGCCTCAACTCATCAATGGCTTGGTTTCCATCTTTCTGGACCTTGCCTACAGTACAACTCGATCACATTTCGACTTGGAAATCCTCAATCGACTGCGCCGAGCACTGGAGGTTAGTCACCAACCTTACACGTGGCTGCAATCATTCAAAAGGACATCACCAATGATTCAAAGTCATTGACCTCGCCAGGCGCTTGAAGTCAGTTATCGACATTGCCAATGCCAGGCGGATTCCCCATAGCATTGGAAGTCACCAACAGACTCGGCGCCTATAACTCGAGTGTCTTTCTAGGCAAATGAGAACCACAGACTCAACGCAGGGATTGTTTTGTTTTGCTTTACTCTTTCTTTCTTTCTTTCTCTTTTTTTCTGGAATTTTTTTACACCTTGATACCCAGAAGGGGACGGACGACGGTGCAGTGGAGGGAGAGTCATCTTGGGCCCAGCGATGTTGTACCGGATTGTATCCTTTTGGATTTTGCGGAGGAAAGCCTGATAACGATGGCACATGGATCACCGGTATAAAGTACATAAAATGAATCAACAAACAGTAAATATCCTGTAAACCTATGCCAAGTCGCACGTGATTCTGATGTCTACAGTCCAGTGTTCACGCCATCGTACATCAGCAATATCTTTCCCTGCATTTAGAACAATAGAACTGATGGTTAGTATGCAATGATGAGGCGTGGCGGTTTCCGAATTCAGTCTGGCGCGGACCGGTTCGTCGCTGGGTCTTTCCATATGGTTCTGTCAAAACTTTATTCTGTAGCTACAAAAGACATACTGACACGCTGCAGGACAGGGTTGCTTTCTAAGAGTTTCATTCGGGATAACAGATGGCCTCCCGAGCCAGCCCATCCCTCTCTCTGTCCCCTAAGTCTGGTCAAGGTCCCTGATGATTCCCAGCGGCATGGCTCCATGGCGAACGGACGGGCGCCTTTGGTGAAAGGACTCTCGACGTATCTCTCAGGGGCAGATAACGTGGATAGATAGATGTATGGATGGGGGCCCACCGATCGATCATAGTCGGCCGCGGCTCAGGCGTCCATCAGAACTCTATTTGGAGTGGGAGGGGGAGGTAGGTAAGCAAGACTGGGGTTTTCGCTCTTGAGCTTTCCCTTGATGCGGGTACAGACAACCCCCTTATTTTACGGGTTGGGATAGACCCAAGGCAAGGCCGGATCTAGTAAACAACCAGCTTACAGAGTTGCGAGTTCCAAAGCGATTACTGCTCATAGATCGTGTGCCGGTGTCCCGTTGAGTGCAGATGAAATACCGCGTCGAGGCTAGTCCTTTCTTCAATGATTATTTCAGCTTTCTACCAGACACGGGGATACTAGAGATAGAGACGAAAAGATGGGAATTGTTGCTATGGGCGTGTGATTCTAAATCACATACGTATTATTACTCGCTCGTCAGTCTGAGCGTTTCGTCTTCTTTTGCACCGTCGATTTTCCCCGGCCCATCTGTCTCTGTGCTACGGGGACTCGTCCGGCTCTCGTCTCGCCCATCAAGTCTTGTATCGATCCGCGCCCGCACCAAGATTGATCCGTCTGTCTACCTAATCAACCACGTCACAGATTACAGACTTCTCCGTGCTCTGATAACTTGTCTCTCTGGGGTTCTCTCGTCGAAAAAGGCAATACGATGGAACTTGGAGGCCACGAGATCTAGAAGGAACTGACCAGACTGCTCTCTAGCGTGACCCGACAGCACACAACGTCCACACCCTCTTCCTGCTCTTGGTCGGGAGGAACTCGTGGGAGCGCAAACATCACAGCGAGGACGTGGAACCAAATCCAGCTAGGGTTAGGCCCATGGAGGTTGGGATATAGCGCTCATCCCCACGCGAGCGTAGAGAAGAATCAAACCAAGCTGGACTAGCCAACGCGCGCCCGCCGTCCTGGCCCAGGGATCTGCGCTTATACTAAACTGCTCAACCATACTAGCGACTACTGGCCGACTACTGCACTCTGCGTGTCACAGCTTCTCTGCTGCTTTCAGCGATCAGCTCATACGTGCAGCATACTACCATCTTGCTGGCCAGAGACGGGCTACCCCAGCCTGTTCGCGCGGTTCTAATATGGGCATGGGCGGAACCCGCTTTGACGGAACTGGAGCCATGCCGTAAGCAAACAAACCGTGGGCCTTCGGAGGCGGCGATGTGTCTGCCGCATTCTCGCATCGCGCACGCGGACCTTCCTTTTATCGAATCGAGTAAGCATGACCCGGGGAGATGGAGATCTGGTAGGGCCTGATTAGGGATGCCCTTCGTCTCTCTCAGCCCGGCCAGCCGGATCGCCCTTCTCTTTCCGGGGTAAAAAGGTCTGGTCCTTTGTTTTTCCTTCTGGCGAGACGAAGCGAGGACCCTGGCAAGGCAAGAAGGTCTAGATCTGCTGTCTGCGCTGACCTAAATCCCAAGAACCCGGGTTCGCCCAGATGTGGTCCTTTTCAGTCCACTGGGTCCCCTTTTTCCGGGAAACGACGCCACGCCCGTGAGGCTGAATATTTGGTCGGGCCCCAAACGTCAAATCCCTCCCAGAAAAAAGCAATAATTCGTTCTTGTTTTCTATGTAGACGTGAGGTCCGCATTTCAGCTCGAAGCAAATACCTCTAGAGAGATTTCAGACCTGGCTGGCAGCTCCGTGGATCGAAGCAGCTAAAATATTACCACTTTTTTGCCCTCATCTCACTTCACGCCTCTATTTACCGCTACGGAACAAGACCAGGTCGGCAAGATCAGTTTCGAATTTCGAGAAACGAGATGATGTGAGCAATGATAGATGGCCACATAAAGGGTGATGATTTCGCATGTCTCACAAAACCAAGATCTGGGCAGACAGGATGCCCGCGGCGAACTTGTATGGTGCCATTGTGAGACAGGGACTAATTAGTTGGAGGCATTGCAACAGGTGGCAAGTTCAGGCATGGATTTCATGTGAGTAGATAGAGCGGTAGACGCCTGCTGCTGGAAATGGTTGTTAGTCAAGGTCATCTTACTGCGCGATATTTCTCGTGTAATATGGGAGATTAGCTTGAGGCTACTCGTGGTGACTGCCTCGTGCCGGTCTCTCATATAGACAATTAATTTCTGGTATTCTATTACTAGCTTTCGTATTTATTCCGCTTCTTTGGTAATAAGCCTATTAACTGAAAATCTTTGATTGATTGCGTAGGCTAGGTCATCTACGTCAAAATGCGCTGCATCCATATACCAGTATCATGATAGCTAAGACCGCAGCCTGCCTCCATCAACTGCGCCATGTATGATTGCCATGGCTGAACCTGTCGAGCTGTCAGTGTCATTACGTGACAGGCGAGAAAGCAAATGATGCATCCTTCACTTTTGCAAAGAGAAGAAAGAGCAATAATCACCCCTCGCGAAGAAGGAAAAGCGTCCGGGCTGGAATCTTTCCCTGGAGTGTATGGATACACACACCCGGTAGTACGGCATTGTTTCAACGGCATAAAGCCCAGGTTATGTTCGTTTCCAATTTGGGTAACTCAGCTCCGGGGTTTGCACGACCCTAAAGAGATAAAAGAACCAGCAATCTATTCCCTCTCGATTGGTGAGAGCCGACAGCTAATAATGCAGCTGCGCGATGGTATGGACGTGTCGTTCTGTGTATGATCTACGTACACTTCGCAAGATGTACTGCTTTCGTGCCTTGTACGCATTGTTAATAGAGATGTTTATGTGCAGGACAGCCTGTTGCGGGGAAGGAAGACGAGGAAAGCTGGCTGCTGGTCAATAGTCTGCTTAGACTATCGAACAGAATGCATATTGACTGCGTCGAGCCAATAGTTGACTCTGCCAGTCTGGAGGATGGCATTCCGAAATAAGTAATTTTTAAGATATGCAACGATTTGAACGGCATTTCTGTTCAACCTCGAAGAACCTCGGATCCGACGCTCGTCAAGCCAATCCATCAAACGCGGCGAGCAATAAACCGGGCATTGGCACCAATGAAAAAAGAAGAAAACACTCTAGAAAACCCCCGGGAGCTGGACAACCATCAACAGGTGCCCACGTCCCGTTACACAAAAGCACAGCGTCCCGGGTGGGCGGAGAAATTCCTGACTGGACCAAACGGGCCTGTCGTGCCCGGCACCACTCGTGCGTCGCGCGCCCCCCGCCGTGTCACCAATGTCGTCGAATTAGGCTCACGGGATGATACCGGGTTCTTTCTTACCAGATGCCCAGTGCTCTGCATATCCCAGTCGGCCAGGCGGCTCGGGAGCGCAATTTCTTGGTTGGTTGGAATTTCTCATGGTCGATAAAAAGTATTCTTCCCGCCTCGTTCGTCGCTCGTCCGCTTTCCTGCGTCCCAGATATTTGCTTTTGCAGCCCGCCCTTGTTCGTCTCGATGCGGGCGCGGTAAGGATCCTCGAGCTCGGTTCCTTGTTCGATCGTCGTCGGGTGCCTCGCACAGCATACTCGGAGGCGCTTCGGTGCTCATGTACGTATCTATTTCCTCGAGGCCACAGCATCGGGGAATACAGGAAGAGGTCGTGGTCGTGTGGGGTTTATCTTTTGTTGTGTTCGGTCACCATGCAGGTGCAGATGGAGAGGGGGCGGCATTCCCGGGTCTCGGGAGCCTGCAGATGCTGTTCGGATATCTATCGATTGCTTTGTGGCTGAGTAGTCGTTTCTGGTGACGCCTATCTCAAGAAGAGGTATTATCTGTGGTAGTTGGTGTTCTTATTTACGAATATCAAGTTGTGGATATACCAACATTCAACGCGGTCGTGGTCGCCGGTATGGAACACATCTCTTCCAAAGTCATACGCAACGGCTGTTGTCCATGGTCTTCGCAGTGGGCATACAAAAGCCTGGATTGGCTGTGGGACTGCATCTGTTATGGTGGGAGCCCTCGGTGGTTGCAATGTCACACTGCATAGATTCTGTCGATGTGGCCCAGTCTTTGATCGCCGTGCTCATTAATGTCAAAGAGTCTCGAGAGTACCGCATTGGGCACACTGGCAGTATTCCATATATATATGCAGTTTTGTATGGGCTATTGCGACACACCAAAGGTATGACCCTTGCGAATGGGCTGTTTTGCCGTGCCAAGAGCAGAGCTCGGCTCGGGTGGCCAAGATGTCGTGCGACTTCGAGTAACCGCAGATCTCCACGGTGCCCCGGCGGCGGCGCTCGAGGATCATGTAGGTACCCACTGCTGTCTGGCGCCTACTGATAGTCATCGATAAGTTTGACGGCAACTGGCAGATGTGGCTTCAGTTCGCGCCGTCGGATCGGGCAAGCCTCATACTTGACATCTGGGAAAAGAAAATGAGGGAGCTCAGACTACGTGACTATCTTGGAGGCTCCCCTTTGAAGCAGCTGGCCATACAGCTTTCTGGTGAAACGAATTCCGATTATGCAAGAGCCAACATCCTTGTCGTAGAGATTCCAAGGAAGCAAAGAGGTATATTAAAAAAAACACAACACCGAGCATTCCCCAGTAATCACCCACAGGAGGTGTTTTCTGTTAAGAAAAGGGATTGCGCTTTGCTTCTACGTTCTGAACCATATCTGCGTCGTCTAGCAAAGTTCTCAATGGCTCAATGAATGGCTTATGCTCTACTAGAACCGCATTCCATCTCATATCTTGGCGGCTTGGATAGGATGGCTGCGACGTCGACTCTACCAGCATGGTCAAGATGGTATCAGCCAGGATGACTCACATCACTCGTTAATTTATTGACGCCAGCCATTCTATCAGGTATTGGGACAAGATGGGCGTATATAAACCTGAATCGCGACCCAATACGGCGTTGAATTACGACGCTGGGCGTGAGCTGGTTGACTGGGCGCGAGGGCGCTGATACTGGTCTGCATAGCTTTACTGTCTATTCACAGGGACAGCAGATCTGCTATCTGCTAAGGATCTGATCTGACAGATCGCCATCCAGCGGATATCCGAATCTGTTGCCAGAGGACCCAGTAGACAGATGGGTCATCTGCTACTGCCGGAAAATGCCAGTAGAACAGACAGGTGGCTCACACTGGTTATATTCTGAATCTCCACCTTTCAAGAAAAGCGAGAGAGCCTCCGAGCTTCTCAGACTTTCCATTTTAGAGATATGTAGTCGCATAGAACACATTGGGGGACCCAGTACTGCATTCCAAATGCTTAACGTTGGTTGAATGGAATTGGTAATTAGCACAGGGCTCGGTCGCACCCGCTTGCGGACGATAGATGTGCGAAGGACAAGTTTAGATATCATTTTGCTTTATCTTCTTATTCATGAATCTAGTCACACCTACTTCTGTATTAAATGCTTCTCGAAAATATTCTCTTTTTGAACGTTTATTACGTTTCATTATGGATTGCATACAGCATTTCCCAGCAGCATCCATCCATCTCTTTTGTCAAATTATATTAGTCTGGCCGTATTTCACCATCATTTTTCCAATTTCCAAGTATCTTGTAACCATCATAATAGCTATATCCAGCTGACGCTCACGGAGTCTCTCGTCTTTTCTTCGGGGGAAAGACCTGTGACCACTGAGCTCCCATTACGTAATTGTGTAGAGAACATGACTCCTTCTGCTATATGCAGAGACCAGTTGTCAGATATGGGGACAGCCGGGCACATTAGAGCACCGAAGTATGGGGGCTTGTATCAATCCTACGTTCTGATGAGGCGCAGGGAGGTGAACCAACAAATCAGTTGGCAACAATGTATTTGTATTATTCATGGAAGCCACATCGTGACAGCTATGTTGCTTTTCCATAATCCCTATTCCCATGGGTACGCCGTCCACAATGTTCAGCCAAACCGCCATCCTCTTGCGAAGAGACCATTTCACACCGAGAGAACCTCACTTACGCCTAGGGTCGAGCATCCATCACAAATACCGTCATCGTCTGTGATATATCTCGTGCCGGCATAAGTCAGCTCCTCGCACATGCCGACCTTGGTGGCCCAGGTACGCTGGTTTGAAAGGCTCACAGATTGGTATGACTTTTGAAGAGAGAGGAGAGGAACAAGAGATACAAAAATATACAACACCGGGAATTCCCCAGCGGCCACCCACCGGAGTACTAATCCGGCGATCACAGGACATGTCTACCTGGCGAAAGTGGCAAGTCGGGACTAAATTTGGGTGCAGCCAATAATTACAAGAGCATATATCCGCGCAAATCATGTCCTCTTTTGGGCCCAATCGAACTGGCCGAACTAGTACCACTTGAGTTGTATCAACCATCGAAAGGGAGGACAATAACAATCAGAGTTTCGTAACTTGGAAAGTTTTGCCCTTGTTTCTCAGGTAGAACACTGAACACAGGGAGGGCCCGACAGGCGACAACGATATTGCTACAACGTCAAAATGTCACCTCACTACCGCACGAATGACAGACAAGAGCTGTTGATGATGATACTCGAGAACCGATGCAATGCATCCCCCAACAGTACCGAATCCTATCTGAAGCATCCGCACCTATGGTGATTCTTCAAACGAAATATCCTAGTATCGCTGAAGACTCGGCGCAAAGACATAAAACACGGCCAATTTTCTCGATTAGTTCCGGTCCCAAGTAAGTCATCGATCAAACCAGAGCACCTTGTTGGACGAACAGTAACATACACGAGGACAAACAGAACTATGCGACAGCAATTATTCATCACGCTTGCTGGCTTCCATGGCGCCATTGCGGCAGATGGTGAGCTAGGCCTCGCCATAGACATATCCGACAGGCTGCAAACAATGAGTGGCTTCGGGTTCTCGCAAGCATTTGGCTCTGCCGCTACAGTTCAGGCACTAGATGAAGAGACTCGACTTGCAGTACTTGATCAACTCTTCGACACCACCACGGGTGCGGGTTTCTCCATCCTTCGCAATCGAATCGGCAGCGGAAATGGCACAGGGGATAGTATCCTGCCCAATGACCCCGGCGGGCCATTTGCGACGCCAGATTATGCGTTTGATGGTTCCGACAGCGGCCAAGTATGGTTCAGCCAGAACGCCTTGGAACACGGCGTAGTCATCATTGCCGATGCATGGTCCGCCCCGGGCTTCATGAAGACAAACGGAGACAAGTCGAATGGAGGCTACCTGTGCGGCAGTCCCGGACACCAGTGTTCCAGCGGCGACTGGCGACAAGCCTATGCGAACTTCTTGATCCAATATTTGCGATTTTATGCCGAATATCAAATTCCGATCACACAACTCGGCTTTTCGAACGAACCAGATCTGAGGTACGTATCCTGCCGCTTCCTTACACGACTTGACTTGTAGTAACAGCAAAGGCAGTGTTGCGTATTCCTCGATGTTATTTGACAACGCTGGCATTGTTGATTTCATTCCCATACTGCACGAGCTGCTCAAGTCGAGCGAATTCGCACACGTCGGCATCACCTGCTGCGACGCGGCCAGCTATGCGGCACAAATCGAGTACACAAATGCCCTAGAGGCCGCCGGTTACCATGAACCTATCCCTCATCGCGACGCACGCATACACAGGCGACATCGGCCAGCCGATGAACACAATGCTGCCCGTCTGGATGACGGAGCTGGCCGTCCTATTCACACCGTGGTACACGGGATGGTACGAGAGCGGAGGTCCTGCAGAGGCTTTTACCTGGGCTAGAAAGATCCACCATGCCATCGTCGACTCAGGTCTGTCGGCATACGTCTACTGGCAGGGGGCCACAGTCGGTGCGGACTCGTCCTTTCTCCTCAACATCAACGGCACCGAGATCGAACCGTCTGGCCGGTTGTGGACTATCAGGCACTGGTCGAGGTTTGTCCGGCCTGGCGCGCAGCGTCTCGCGATCTCTGCACTTCCACAAGGTATTCTGGCGAGCGCCTATCAAAACACTGACGGGTCCATCATTGCCGTGTTGATCAATGACGACGGCCCTTCAGAACAGTCGTTCGTGATCAACGTTGGAGGCTTCACGCCGTCAAGTGTGAGCACGTTTCTGACGGATAATGGTCAATCTCTGACAGAAAGTACACTATCGCCCAATGGGAGCACTGTCACGGTAGGGGGCCCATGGAAAGGGGTTGTGACCGTGCAGGTGGCCCCCGCGCTTCTTGTCCTCTCAAATCACCACATCATTTCTAAAGGGCTCTCAAATTCCGACCCGAAACCTCTCTACGAACTTAATCGCGGCGTAGCAATTATCACTAATACGACTACATCTATTATATTTTTGCGCCTAGATTATTCGGTACGGGACGTGCCGGGAGGCGATCCTACGTTTAAGGTGCGGAAGCGGTATTTATATTTTTTAAAGCACAACCGCACCGCCTTTATTAGTCGTATTATCCGGTATACTAAATTTGCCGACTCTCCGTCCTTTTAATACAAAAGCGAGTCAAAAAAGACCCTGGGCGACTTGGGTTTAAAACCCAAAAAAAAGTCGGGATTCATCGTACTACTAATCAATAGGAACAAGCTTACCTTCGCGGAGAGCAAAAGCAGCCAAAGCCAGGCACTTTTTGATATCGAGTATAATAAAAAAGACAATCGCCATATATAAACGGACGCGTCGGGAACTTTGGTCGCTTATAACACTATCGACGACGACGGCAAATACCGACTAAACGTAAAAGTCGAACTCTAAAAACCCGTTTTAGATATATTAGTCGCATTATAATATTTAAGGATATAGTACGAGTCCGCGAAAAGGGACGCTGACGAGCAGCCGTTTCGCGGTTTTTGCGAAGGTATAATTTAGTCTACGCTCGATAGGTAATTCGATAAACTAATTGGTAATTAGCATAACGACGATTCGGTATGCTAAATATAATTGACCTAATTATACCGGGTACCTAAGCGATACTTTAAAAAAAAGATAGAAGCCGACACGTCCTTTTATATATATCAAGTCAGAATATAGGCGCACTAATCGCTCGGGTATCGCCCTCCGTAACGGATAGCGACTCACAAATAACACGCATTGAGTACTTGATTCAGGACATATCACCTCTCAAAGCAAACGACTGTCACCAATTTTCTTTGGTCTTATATGCGAGTCCGATCTTTATTATACACAGACATCAAGCAACGGATCAATATCCTAGAGAACATAAATCCTATGAGACGCAACAATCATTATTATCCAGAACTGAATCCCTGAATTATCTGTTTCCTTTCATCGATATCCCTGGACACATAATATGACAGTAATCGAGAATCGCCCAACAACAGGACCGCTCCCAGTTTCTATATTTGGTATCAACAGCTGACAACAATTTAGATAGGCCCACGATGCAAACGTCCAAACATTCTATTCTTGCCATCCTTTGGCAGTCATTCTTTCTTGTTAGACTCGGTCTTGTTCGCTGTATATACTCGAAACCACATCAAGTGCCATGCCATGAATCGTGTATTGCAATCATGAACTGGAGCATCATGATATACATCACGTCGGAGCCATAGCTCGAGGCATGGTACGACAGTCACACAGCTTTATTCGCGGCACATCACCCAACGTTCATGACTTGCTGCCCGGCGCCGCTGCAGGTAAGGAAAACTCATGCTTGATCTTTGCTTTAAAAAGTTCTTGTCGCTATATTCTAGATTATTTATAACCTTTCTGGGGCAATTAAGCATACCAATGACCGTGACAGCTTGATAGTTACCAATCGGTACAGACACGGTTACAAAGATCGCTGGAACAGTAGATCAATGATCAATAAATGTCTTATCCCCACCTCGTTGTTGTGCAGCAGTCTCTTATGTTCACGCAAAAGCTGGCTATGTCGGTCCTGTGCGATAACGTAGTAAAGGGTGCGTGTGAGCCGAACCTTATGCTTATGGTAATCTCTGCGGTATTCAAGCAAGTGATCCCGCACCTCACTCGCAGACCCTTTTCCGTCCACCCAAGCTAAAAACCCTCCAACCGCCCTCCCGACTGAGCCCGACCTGGCTTTCACATACAAAAAAACATCTGTGCACGGCAGCACACTATAATGAGTATAATTGCATGCAAGGTACACCCAAAGCTACATCGCATTCAAAATGCGCTTCATGCACTGCATCGCAACCAAAGCACTTAGAATTGTAATTTTGAAAAAAAAAAAAAAAAAAAAAAGGACACAGATTAGCTGGTCAGGGCGCTAGGGTTAGGTGCTAGGATTAGTGGTTAGGTATTAGGGGCGGGGGGGCCCTCTTGTAATCTGGTATATGATCCTGTGTTTGTACTTC